>VZRM01005908.1:533224-623957 GCA_013397955.1 Grantiella picta
GGTTTCTGCACTCCTGTGGACTCCATGGGCTGCAGGGGGACCTCCTGCCCCCATGGCCTTCACCGTGGCTAGCAGAGAATTTCAGCTCCGGCACCTCCTCCCCCACCGTCTTCACTGACCTTAGTATCTCCATGCTGTTCTCCCTCTATATATTTTCACCTTCACCTCGTCCAACTACAAAGAAGTGAAAAAAGTGTGCATCTGAATTTGTTTTGAATTTTCTGAAAATTTGTTTTGAATTTTTCTTAAATATGTTTTCACAGAGGCGTAACCAACACCTTCAATTGGCCCAAACTTGGCCGGCAGCATGTCCATCACCTTCAGAGCCATCAGAGATTGGCTCTGCTGGACTTGATGTAAAACTTCCAGAACTTACACTCAGGACACGCGGGAGCCATCTTTGTGCCACTCCCCACCCCTCAGACATCTCCCCAGGCCTACCACAGCACCTTCTGAGGGGTCCAAATTTCTCCTAGATGTTAAAAATACTTTACTGATGTTTTGGACCAATCAAAACTACCACAATGAGCAGTCCTTCAGCATGGAAGAACCACTGGGGTTAGTGTCCTCGTAAGTCAGAAGGAACACATGTGGGACCAACACAGACCTTGAAGAGACAGCAAATGGGCTCTCTCTTAAATGGGCTTGTGCATTCACACAGGCTTTTATCATCTTAAAAGTAGGGGACACCTCTGGACTCACAGAGAACTAAGCCAACCTGTCACCAGGGCAAACCAAAACAAATTCCAGACCACTGCAGCTACCAAATGGAGACAGTTCTCATCCCCTTCACAAGCCCTCTTTGTTAAGGAAAGGGAAGAAATGGCAAGCCAGTACAGTAAGCAATTCATTGATAATGTCTTTGCTCTCTAAAGAGGTAATCAGAAACAGCACAAGGAAACCAAACAGCCCACAGTTTCTCAACAACGTCAGGTGCAGAAAGCTTTGTCTTCAGGAGCTTCAGCATCAGGAGTTTATCTTGCCATCCTTTTGCATGGTTATATAACGTAACTTTCTTTCTTTGCGGTCTTTTCTTAGCATTTATTGCTGTAGATATCTACATAACTTTTTTACTGTTGATAAATAAAAGAATTGCTTTCAGCCATCACATCCACAACTGGGAAATAAGGCTGAAGACTGGCTTTCAGCTCTTAATCATGAGTGATGCGCCTGTGATTAGCACAAAAAGTTGCAATCAGTCCAGCTGAATCACATACCTCTCGATTGTTCTCTCCTGTCCACATCTCTTAGGAGAAACGGCCCTGTCAGACAGGACCAGGGAGAGAGCAGCAGTCTCTGCAGCTACCGCAATAAGATATACAAAGCATCGTTAATTACAACACAATCAAAGTGCAAGTCCCTGAGCTCATCACTTCCACTAAGTACAAATGAGATTTTCTGTTACCATGAACTCCTTCTATTAGCTTATGTCACCTTCTGCAGCACCTCATGTGCAAATGTTGTAAGAGCACTTTACAGGTTGACAGTTCGAATTAACAAGTGTAGAGAAAATAACATGACAAGTGGGTGGAAATGACACAAGTATCCCCCTGGTGAGCTCAGCCCCTTAATAGGGCTTGGCAGCTTTCACCTACAAATGTAAATGATGAAAGCTGCCAAATTAAGAAAGGCACCTTTTTTTATTTTTTTTAAATCCAGAAAATAATTATAAAGAAAGAGGAGTTTGCAGTGAGTAGCTGAAGTGGGAGATGAACAATAGCATCACCTTTCTAAAAATCAGCTACATGAAAAACCACACATAAATTTTTAATTTTTCTGATCTATTACTACTTTTCCAGACTTTTCAATGTGTGAAAGATAGATAGCTTACATTCTGCTTGTGTTGGTTGAAAGCACATAAAACCAGGGAGCTGGGCTGCTGAAAAACTACATTAGCAGAATTGTTGCAAGCATGATTGACTAAAAATCTAGGAAAATCAAGGTTTACTGGAAGAAACAGTATCTTATACAAGACCAGTTTTACAGCAAGAAAAAACAGACATATTCCCTAGACACAAACACTTCTTCCAAGATAATTACTTATTACCTAAGGAACTGGCCCTGAAAAGGATTTTTGTGACAAAAGTTTGTTCATTTTTTTCCTCTGTTTTAATTAGACTAATAAAATATATTACTTGTACTGCTCACATCTTTCTGCACCATGCTACAGCACACCTTTTGACAAAAACAAATATCCCTTCACAGCATCTGTGGAATTCAGTGCGAGTGGATGACAGATGAATTAACAGATGAAGAATACTCACCTAAAGGCTGACATACAAGCAATTATGATCAGCAGCCCTTCCATAAAATATACATGTAGCCCTCAGACAAATAAAAACCATTAAAAACAACAGCAACAAAGGAAATCCAAAGTCAATTATTTCCCGTAACACACTGGAATAATTTCACGTCATCCCACTGAGCTACAACAGGACTGCTGCTTCAATGAATACAACTGGTAACGCAAAATATGTATTGCTGCCTACACTTTATTTTCTTTAATGCATAAATAGGTGCATCAGCTTCACAGGAAACAGCAGTGGAAAATTATCAATTCTGCACAAATTTACAAAGAGCTTCTCTCTTCACTGAGCAAAATGCTTTATGAGGGACTAGATATTCACATCATTTGCATGAGTAACATCCAGGTGAAGTCAACATACCTTGCAGCAAAGAATTTATCTTCTTGGGAGGTGCAAAATTAAGATATTCATTTCTACTGTAGCTATCAACAATGCATACAGAGTAGGACAGGCATGAGATGGTGATTTTTGTCTTCCTGTACCAGTTATTTTCACAAATATTTCACTTATTTTGTTAGAATCAAAAAGGCTCTTTTTTTTTCCTTTTGCTTAACCTATACCCCCTTGAAAAAAAATTTACATAGCCAAGTAAAAATCATAAAACCAATAAAGAGACTCAAAATATTGTGCAAAGTAAGATATGTAAAGACCTCAATCTGTTCAAATAAGAAGAAAATACTAAGAAGGTAGCTTCATCATTGTGCAAGTAGTTTCAATGGACAGAAAAATGCCACATATTAAAAGATGAGCTTAAGTCTAGGCATAGAAGACAAACTGAGGCCTAAGAGCTGGAAGCAAATTTACAGCTACCACTGATTTAGGAATCAGGCCTGGTTTTTTCACAATCTTTGTTTTTGGTGGTTTGGTTCATTAGCTGATGTTTGGTTAGTTTTGTTGAGTTTTTTTTTTTTAATCTGTTAACTTTGGAATAACCTAGCAAGTGAAGGTGCATTTGTTCCATCACTTAATATTTTTCATATCCTTACTCCAACAGAACTCATTGTCCTTGGACTCTGAGATAACTGGGAAGCTTTTACCACAAGTCGTACACAAAAGGTCTAGCCAGGGAATCCAACGGTCCTTTCCAGTTTTGTAAATTTATCAAGCTTTTTTTCCCTGTTGAAACCTGTGGGTACATACAGGCCAGGCAGGTGTTTGATATCACCTTTTCCACACACACAAGCAAATGCTCTGTTCTCCTCTACTCTGCAATCCCACCATCTCTTTTACTTCACCACACGCAGGAATATCTTGGGCACAGCACTGCCACTTTACCACCAGCACTTTGCTAAAACACAAGTACAGGAAACAATAAAATAGCCTGGTTTGGGTCTAGAAACACTGTTAGTAAAAATAATTTACAATAGTTTGTCTAATAGAAAAAAAAAAGCTAAAATGGAAGGGATGTCAGGCAATATTCACAGATATATAGAATTGTAATTATTACTCAGGAATGTCATTACCTACATGCAAGTACATCTTCATTGTAAAGCCATGCATAAGAGTCAAAACTTTTATGATTTTGGTTTTCTCTACATTACACATTGTTTGAAATTGAAGCAGGGCCACTGCCTACAAATACCTTATAGCCATAATAGGCTAATTGGCTTTTCTAATGCTAATGTGCCAACCTTGTATGCAGCAATAGCATATCAAAATGGAACTCAGGTCTGAAATGAAATCCTAATTCATGTTAGGACCTGCTAAACCCTTCTGTTCCCCTTGAATATGAAAATAGCTTGTAATAAATCTATGCAAAAATGTTCTCTCTCTACCTTGGAAATATGCAGAATGAATCAAAATTGAAATTTCTTTTATTTGCCAAACAATTCTAAGCTTAAACAAAGCCCTTGTCAGATTCTGCATGGTTTGCTCTGGTTTTAGTAAATAGATACTGTTTGCCATCACAACACAAAAGCAGAAAAACAAATAATAAGTTTGTTCACCACCTATTAAAACATGCAACAATGATTAAAGTATCTGATCATGAGAAAGTTTTTATTTACCATTAGGAACATTGGCTTTTCATTCTTTACAACAACAAACACCAGGCTCACAAACAGTTTAGTTTTGGCAGTTTCATGTGCTAGCTCCAAAATGGAGAGCTCCATTAAATAAATTGAAATGCACATTAGAGGGACAACAAAGCATCCTAAAACCTTTTTAACAGACACCCTGCTGCATGGAATTTTTTTTAAAATAAATATTGAACAACAAGAGATATCTTTGAACTCCTCTGGTTAATAGACCTTACAGACCTCCTACTGCGCAGCAACAAATATCAAGAAATCAGTGTATCACTTCATACCATTTAATAATGCCACAATTGCTTTTGTTATGCAGACCGTATAGAAGGGTGAATGCTTTCCGAGAGCAAAACGACGCATTCATAGTGCCTTTCTTTCTTGTGTTAGTCAGCATAGCATCCCTGATTCAATTCTATTCTCTTCCACCTGTAAGTCCTTCCAGTAGACAGCTGAGTCCACTTGAAGCATCCAGATAGAATAGTTTGGCATCCACTTTCCCAACTGAAGTTATTAAAACGAACTACTGTGATTCATGAACCATGGCTGAGTGGTTGACTATTCCTTTCACTTAGGTTCAAGATTTTTATTCATGTATCTGTATCTCTTTGAAATAAAAACTTCACAAAGACACCAACACACCAAGAATTGAATGTCTCATCTTATCAGTGCCTAATACTGGCAATGAAGAAGCTGACATCCACAAACCCCCATTCTAAATCTGTCTGTTCTGACAATTTCATTTGCACAAATAAACTCTGTTGGTTGCTTCTCAATGGAATATTTTATTGTTGATTTTGTGCCTGGGCACAGTAAAGTAAGGAGGATGTTTTACTTTCCTATTATTATTTATTATTAATATTCTGTTACTAGATCTGGTCATATCTTCTTACTAAACTACTGTTTGGAGGAATTAACTTTATTTCTACATCCCTTCTGCTCTCAGAAACTTGGAAAGCAATACGAATAGCCTGACATCTTGTCTACAGAGATAGTTCCCTGTCATTGATAATGACTTATGTTTAAAAGATGTAGAAATTTTCCCACTGAGTTCAGATCACAGAAAATAATCCACTTTTTTTAACCTCTTCTTTCAACAGTAAACTTCAGAATCAATTCAGTGTAAAAACAAGTTAACCTATGCATAACTAGATAGCTGACTGAGAACTTTAGTTAGGCATTGTATAACATCAAACACACATCCTTAAGATGTGCCTGGGTGCAAGCAACATCTGAAGCCCCATCATGACTGTATCTTATTTTCTTTTAATAATTTTTCTTTCTGCATAGCCTTTAATGATAGCACACACTTCCTCTAGCATAGGAATGGGGAATACAAAGGATAGCCTGAGCTATGAGGAAAGCAAAAAATTCCCAAAAGTTACCTTCTCTCCGGCGCAGGGGAAAAAATTGTCCTGACTGTATATGTGATGGTTGGTTTAATACTGTAGGTGTGAACAAGGCATATTAACAAGGCATCTCAGAAAAACTTTGTGATTTACCTTTAACCAGAGCCAACATGAACAGAGAACTTTCAGGCATAAATTTCTATTCATAAAGATGCAAAAATATTCCTTTTCCTTTTTTTCTTCACCCTTTAACAGGCTGAGCGAAGGCAAAGTGTTTCAAAAGAGAAGATATAGCTTTGATAACAAGATCAAATTGCTTTCACCATGTCACTTATGTCCTAAAAGAATAAAGACAAAAATAACAACTTTTTTTCTCGTCTGGAGGAAAAACTCTGCTGAAATGGAGTGAAAATACTTATATTATTGTGCACATTGCCACACTTACACCAGGAAAATTAATTCACTTCCCTCTTCTAGCTGAAATGCCTGACAGGTTTGTGCCAACAATGCATATTTTACAGGCTGCTGTATTTTTCTTCTGAACAATGACCCCTACAGGGAGAATTCATAGAAGATAAAACTAACCCCTTAATTCCAATATTTCAGGTAACAGAAGGATTACAAATTTCTCTCGGCCACCAGTCCTATAAGCTCTTGATCTCTTTAGATCCCAGCTTCTGCCTTGATTCCTGCCTGACATACAAAAATATAGAAGCCTCTCCCACCTTTCCAGCTTCTTTAACTGAACTACCTCCCATCCTCTTAACTTTCAGAGCTCCTAGCCTCAAACTTCTCCTAAACTTTTTGCCTTCCGAGTGCTTCATCTCTTTCTTTTCCAGAGCACCTGCAGTGAACTCCATCCCATACTTAACCGCAATTTTCTTACATGTAACTCTTCCTCTTATCAGCACTTCATAACTCCACCCATTTTCTAACAGTAACATAGCCCAGCCTCCAGCAATCCTACCCTTTATCCTCCTTGCTTCTCTCTGGATCAGGTTCTCACTTTCCCTCCTGCACTTCCTCCACTTCAGGAAGGAGACAGATTTCAAAAGCTGGCAAATTTAGAAAGAAAAAAGTCTTCCAGGATAACAGTCTGCCAAGTCTACAGATTTATAAAGACAATTTCATTTAACTAAGTGTTCCCTCCCACTATTTACTCATGTTGCTTCACATAACACAGGTTTCACAATGCTTATTTTAGGATAGTTTTTCAAAATATACTCCCAACACTTACACTCCGATCATTTGGTTAGAGTGACTAAGTCAAAACAGTTGGGTTTTACTTTTATCAACTAAAAGATGCCAAAAAAATATGACAAGAGACTTCTGATTTTTGGAGCAGTCAAAACTAACCTAATTTCCTTTGATATACTAAAAAAAAGTTATTCAGTGAAGAATCTTGTAGGAGTCATTTTTAGGAGATATAAGTTCTGCTACAGTGCTGCCTATTTCACAGCATCAGACATAACAGGGTGGATATGTGGGAGTAACTTAAATCATACACATGAATTTAAAAAAAAAAAAAAAGTAAAAAATCCTGAAGCCCTTCTTTTTTATCAAAGGCATCTGTCTAACTAAAATAAATAGGCTTTAGTGAACAACCTTTCATTAGCTTTCAATTGATTAAAACTCCCCATCCTGTCGCAGATGTTCAAGATCCTGAAGAAGGCTATTACTAAATATCTTAACTCCCCTCCTCAGGTTTTCTTTGGATTCAAACACTGCATTTTGTGTTGTGCGATGAATTGCTCCACCTATTATTAACTACTGCTTCTCAAGTACCAATGTTCCTCTGATTGCCAATCAGCTCTAAATCATAACTGCTATCCAAACTGTTTATGCAAATATAAATCTTACACACTTACCTAATACTAATACTCTTCCAAGTCAAAAAGGCTTCTCATAGAATAAAATCACAATTTTTTTCTTTTAATTTATCAAGAATTCAAATACAAAATACACATTTAAAGTGTATTAATTTCAGAAAAGTTTGTGTTGTTTGGGGGGTTGTGTGTAGTTTGTTAATGAAAACATCTATGCAGTGAGTTATGAAAATTTTACAAGATAGGTACTAAGTTATTCACCAGGTCTGTGTCACTTCAATTAATTTTATTAGTTGTAATGAATTAATGCTATGAATACAGAAAATTGTCTCAGAGGCAACAAAATGTGGTTTAGCATCACATTCCTTTCCTGAACGATATACTGTTGCCTGCTGCTTCACTAAAGGTGAATTAACCTAGATAAACACTCCCAAACCTAATTTCAATGTATCATATCACCAAGCACAAGCCTGAGTCTTTCATGGGCTAGCATGCACTTGACTTTATATCAAAAAAATCTCCTGTTCTAAATTGCAAGCTTCAGGATCCACAGCTAGTTTTACAGCCACTGCCAAATCCTTAATCCAGGGTTCATCCACTATTGCCTCCAGCAACACACTGGCAAGACAAGGACTACAAATATAAATGACCTAACAAGTGACCCAACAGCATTTCCATTTCTCACCCCATTACCTTCTTTTTATCAATCAAAGGGATCAAAGGCCTGGAAGAAGCACCCTGCCCTGAATTGCTGTAGCCTGAGGAAAAATAAAATACTGTATTTATTCTGAGTTTATTCTCACATAAACAAAAGAATACAAATAGGCAGTTTATGGGAAAACATTCCAGAACTCGCACTATGAAAACATTCGTGGACATGCTGTTTGAGGGACCCACACAGCAGGAAATGATGTATATAAGAAAGGACAAGGGCAAAATTACTCACTCTAAAAACAAAACCAGCGCAATTTTCCATTTTTATTTTCATAAAATACAAGTGAGTGCAAACTACCTATGAATCACCTGACCAACAGGATGATAAACCCAAGACACTGTTTTCTATTCTCTAGTCATAAATTTCAAGTTCAGTGAATTAGCTGCCTATTAACTGCCTCCCTTCGAAAAGCCATCTAAAAATTTCAGTTTTCCTACTGTATGTATTACTTGCATATGCTAACCCAAGAAGATATACCACAGCTGCAAAAATACTGCCCATGCTAAGGCCGTCTCCCAAGACAAAAGACATTACAGTAATCTTCTAGGGCAGAGCAGACATGCAATTAAAATCATTTAGCTTTTTTTCTGAGGAAGTACTTTCTGTTACTAATACTGGATAGAAAGGTTTTTCCACCTTAGTATTACTCATTGCATAAAGGCCCCTCCCTTATTTAAAAATCAAGTGTAATAAAAGATGTTAGATCAGCCACACTAGGTCAGATAACCCTCTGTGTCCAACAATGGCAACTTTCAAGTTGCCCTGACCTGTCTCCTTCTACAGGGAAGAGATCCCAGTAGGCAAACACTCAGAGTACATCAAGTTTCACCACCTCTTCCAATTCTTTCAGAAACACTTGTTAAGGTCCAGGTGGCCTCTCCCCCCTCTCATGCTTCTACTTCCCCTCTGCCAGCACTGCATATCACAGGAACTACCTGTCAATCCCCTCCTTTCTGTGGCACACCTGCTCCATAAAGTAGGATGAGGAAATGTAAGAGACTGTGTGTACACATGGGGATGATCCCAGTTCCTGTGAATCTACAATTTCTGCCCAACCCGAAAACTCTGCAGGCAGAGCATGACTGGGCAGAGCCCACAGGCACAGCAAATGAGTTGGGAGCACAGTGAGGGCATCAAAGGAGCTCTGTTGAGGATTCCCTTTGGCTCCCTATCCTTCTGTTTCAACACTGGACTCATCTCTCCCTAGTACCAAAGGGCTTTGATTATCTGACATACAAGGGCATAATAAAGACAAAGCCAGACTCCTCTTAGTGCTGCCCAGGGAACAGAGAAATGCAAACTGAAATACAAGAAACCCAAGGAAAAGCTTTATTCTTTTTTTAAACCATAAGGCTAGACAAACACTTGAACAGGCTGCCAAGTAAGGCTCTGGAGTTTCTGTCCTCAAAGACACTCTAAACCCAACTACACACATCCCTGGGTGTAGGGATGCCATCCCTGACCCTGATTTGAGCAGAGGTGTTGGACCAGATCATCCCCAGAGGTGCCCTCCAGCATCAGTAACTCTGATTCCCTATTACTCAGTAACAGACTGTGAGAGCTGGCAGGCAGCACACATTAGATTTCTCACAGGATTGTTTAACCCTTGGTAAATCCCTGACCGCTCTCACAGGTCCATATCATGAGAAGCACTGAGCAGAAGGGAAGTATCTTTACCACAAATCAGTTGTTTCTTCGGTGGCAGAACCATAGGTGGTGACATACAGATTTTAGTAGCCTCCATGCACAAACAGACTAGTTTTCTTCAAGAAGGCTACAAAAAATTTTGCCACAGCAAAATGTATTCAGAACATGTACTCATGTATCACCTGTATTCAGAACATGTGCCCATGGAAAATAAGGTAATGAACAGGAAAGTAAAATGGAAAAGTCAAAATGAAATAAAAAAATATCCAAGCTGCTTTTGTTGGACAAATATTTCCATCTATTTAAACAATATTGATCATTAGGGTGCATTTCAACGTATTACCAGATATTTCCGTGCAGAAAGAAATCTCTCCCTTCATGTGGAAAAAGAAATCCATTAAAAAATTATCAACTCTAAATGATGAGTAGCTTCAGAACATGCTTTCTCTTGCATTACATTAACTGGCAAAACTGGGGAATGCAGTAAGACTAGCACAAAAGTGTGTTTTGTTAGACAAATCCATCAACTGCATGTGCTTTACGCTAATATTTTGAGTCTCAATAAATAGCTATGTTTTTCAGAAAAATATTAAAACAGAAAACTAAACTCAGTGCACTACAGGGGACACCTACCTATAGTTTTAGAAGTCCAGTGTCCTATAAATTAGTTCAGACAACACTTAGAGCAAGTCTTCAGAAAAAAAGTATCAGATATCCAACTGTACTGGTTTTGGATAGGACAGAATTAAATTTCTTCATAGCAGCTTGCTTTTATGGTGCTGTGTTGTAGATTTGTGACCAAATCAGTGTTATCAACACAGGAAGATATACTTTAGCTATCACTGAGCATGGCTTGCACACTGTCAGGGCCTTTTCTGCTCCTCAAAATGCCCTGCCAGCGAAGAGGCTAGGGGTGAGCAAGAATTTAGAGGGGCGCAGTTGGTAGAGCTGACCTGACCTGACCAAAGGGAGCCAGCCATATGATGCTGTGTTCAGCAGCTCAAGCTGGGAAAGGAAGAAGGAAGGGGGAACAGTGGCAGTAATGGCATTTATCCTCCTAAGCAGCCATTAGGTGTGATGCAGCCCTCTTTCCTGGGGATGGATGGCTGAACATGTCTGCCCACGGGAGCTACTGAATGAATTCCTTAGTGTGCTTTGCTCGTGTGTGCAGCTTTTGCCTTACCTGCTAAACTGTCCTTATCTCAGCCTGCAAGTTTTCACACTTTTACTCTTTCCACTTCTCCTCATCCTGCCAGAGGGAGTAAGCCAGTGGCTGAGAGGTGCAGTTCACCTACTGCAGTTAACCCATGAAAGAACAGAAAGAACTAGTTCTCTTCTATTTTCACCTCACAACAAACACATCCACCCACCGCCCTGATGACTGGGATTTAAAATTGCTAATAGCTTTACCTTCTACCTGTATTAACATAACCCAATTCAATTTAAATAATTACTCCAGTGTTAGATTAACAGTTTACCCTTTTCTAGGCTATGATTATGTCCTTAAAGAAGTGCATCGAACATTACAGCATAAGCATTAAGCCACATCCAAATTAATTTCTGTTAGTTACTTGATCTCAAGAATTAATTCAAAGTCTTTAACAACTGCAATCTGATTTTCACAAGCCCTTCATTTGTTAAGAAACACACATTACACTACAGACATTAATTTCCCACAGGGTAGTTACCCAAAAAGCTTCTAGTTGACTTGACCTAAAATTCACAGCCAAAATGCTTAAATCCCTATCTGCCATTTCCTTTTTTTATGCTATTAGTATGTGAAAGGCACTTTCTTCACGCTAAATTAAAAATATAAGGCTCAAATTACTAAGTACCTATAGTCAGCAGTTTATTCCTATCTAGGTAGCACGGTTCAGCCTTATAGTATCAAAGTAGTCCTGACAGTTCTTGCTTTAAGTGGCTTCCACAGCTTCTCTTCACAAAGGAGCAAAACGCCAAATTCATTGCAAAGGGGGAAATTTTATTACGTTAGTACAAATCTAGTTATAAATGAATGCTGTCAAGTCCACCTCTCATGAAGGGTGAACCACTGCCTTACAGGGTTTGGTTGAACAGTTCAGTAAGAATTGATGTTCCTAAATACTCTCCCTTGAGAAGCCCAGCACAGCAGAAAAGAATTTGAATTAAGCAGAAATACCATAATTCAGTCACAGAAAAAAAAAAAGGCACATCTATTTTAACTATGACAAAGCTTTTCTGAAAACCACAGACACCAAAGATAATACACACAGCAATACATACAGATAATACACATAGATAATACATATAGCAAGTTAAAAACGTTGCAGCTATGCAGAGAAAACATAACATTTCTAGTTCTGAAGAAAGTTGTACAGAAGACAATAAAGGAATGTATGCATTTTGCTTATCTAGTTGATATTTTTGTAATAGTTTTGGCATATCTGGAAAAGGTTGTTTTGTTTGAGAGTCTTTTTCAACCTGAACTGAAGCCCTGAGCACTCAAATCCTCCTGATAACCTTTCATTCACTGCCTTCCCAGGGCAGGCTGTTAAGGCCTGAATAATTAACGTGTCTCCAGTCTGTAGAAGGAGAGTGTACCCCATAAGGTTTTCTCAAGTCCCTACAGGTCACATTTATGGGCCACAAAAACAGCCACATTCCATTCCACTTTTAAATCTCCTGGTTGGTATCCCTCTGAAACTCATTCAACTCAGGTATTTTCAGTAGCAGCTTCCACCTCGCACATTAGCCACACATTGCATAAAAACCTCAGCTTCCAGTTCTCAGCACAGACCGTCAGAGGGTATGAAGCAGAAGGTCAGTGTTAAAGCAACCTCAAGCAAATATGAAAATCACTTCAATTCTCTCTAGACAAGCAGCCAACCTAGTCTGATTCATACTGTGTGCTTTATCATACTCCAGACAAAATATCATGCTACTCAGCACAGAGAAGAGGAACATAAAAAACATTTTAGCCCTTATTCATGTATATTGACTGAAGTCCATGGAGGCTCAGGATCCTGCTGTTTGTCATGATGTAGCAACTGGGTTATAACTAGTGCCTGATAATAAGAGTACTCGGGCAACATTAAAAATAAAGTAATCTGTGAGAAGCCATGAGCACTTTCATGAGCTGCAGATTTAGGTATGGCCTGATAACATATGATATAAAACACAAGAAGAGATTTGAATATAGGGGTTTGGTTAATTGCTCCATCATTGCAAGAACCATTTCTGAAGCATACTAGAAACCTGACTATTAACTGCTAAGTCATCCCAAATCACTGAGGTAACAAAACTGAGGTAGAGTTACAGACACAGAATATCCAGGACACCAGCCACAATTTAGACACCAGCTGCAAGTTGGATAATTACCACAGAAGTTCTGGCCATAACACACCTTCATGAGCAACCTCTCTTTTGACCTTCTGCTCCCTCCAGAGATACACTAGGAGTCTCAAATATTTGCAGTTAATATCTCCCTTGCAAGCATACTTCTGTGTCAATTATTTACCTTTATTCTATATTCCCAAAATGTCAGATAGCCCCCTCTATACTAAATTAGTTTGGTTTTTTTTTTTTAATTTAATGTTTAGCTAAGATAATTCCATTATCAAATTGAATTCCTGCCCATGAAATACTGTCCTGTATTCTGACACTGGGTTTTGCATACACTGTTCCTAATTTATATTGTAAGTTCATTTATGGAGATGTTTGGTACTCAGAGCATCCCCACATAATAAGCAATAGGACAAGCATGAGAAAAGAGGGATTTTGGCCAAGCATCAGCTTTGGATGGATAAGCAAAAAAAAGCCCATTAAAAGCCTCAGTAATACAGTACCAGCATGCATCTTGAAAAATTATCTTCAGGCAAGGCAAAAAAGTAAAGTGAAAATCAAGAAAGGAAACGAAGCAAATTTTGAGGTAACTGCAGTTACTCAATGATAGGCAGCATGGAAGAATACATGAATGCAACTATTTCACGGCTTGGCAACAGGGCAATGAAGACTTGTGTCACTGTTAAAGCTGAAGGGAATAAAACTGGGATGTCCTTAGGCCTCAAAAGTCCTTGGCAACAAACGGATTTATATCTAATATATAGAAACCACAGGAAAGATGAAAAGAGAGAAATGCCACAGTCAAAGCAACAATCCGGAAAAATAAGTTGTGCAGCTCTAATTGGGCTGGCACAAGTAGGCAAGGTTGCTTTGCTCTAGGCAAAAGAAGCTGATGATGCAGCACTGAGGGCAAGCACAAAGATTTTTACCTGCAAGGGGGAAAAGTTGTAGCTGAATTTAAGAAGCAAAAACCAGGCAACATCTAGAGAACATTCAAGTATGACAAAACTGAAGAAAAAAGTGCACTGAAGAGTGCTCAGAGAAACAGTCCTGCAGACCATAATGTTCACCCACTGAGACAAGAAGTTGAGAAATAAAGGGTTTTTTAGTTAAACAGTACATATGCTGACATACAGGTGAGGGCAAGGGAGCAATTGTAAAGACAAATAACTGTTTTCCTTGTAAATAACAGCAGAAAGGCAGAAAGGCAGGTTGTAGAAAACCAGACGTAAGCAGGCAGTCTTGTTCCACTGCATATATATAGTCATATTTCTAGACAGAGTGAAAACACATGTATGCATACAGCACAGTACAGCTCAGTGCAGGGACTTGGGCAGTGTAGTCTAAGGGCTCCAACCATTCCCTCAAGTTGTTTTTTTAAACTTGAAGTAATGCACAGTTACTTCCATTCATATCATCCTTCAGGACTATCTGGTTTTAATGTCTGTAATTTGCTAGCATTTAAAAATCTCTATTAGCAACTTTACATAAAAAGGCAAATTTATTAACATTTTGTCTTTGTAGTGATATATGTGATATTCGAGGTAGTCATCTTCCATTATTAGCCACTCCTATGAGAAGTAAAGGATAATGCTGTTGCTCACACACATCTCACTTTCTCTTAGTTCCAAGTACTGTTACGTATCAAGTCTTTTCCCTGCTGCTCTGCATCCTAATCCTCTTTAAGAACTTACACAGAGTGATTTGGTACTCTTACATTTTTTAATGTGGTTCATCTAATTCTTTCAAGTATCCAGGTTTACATTCTTTTCACTGGTCTTGCAGGACTGCGTATTTTACACCATTAAGGTCTTTTACCGTGATGCTTCACATTTTTCTTTCTTTTTGCCTCTCTTACACATTGGAAAAGAAGAACCACCTTCGTAGAAACAGCAGGGTAAACATAGCTTCTTCCAGCCTTCTGAGACATAGTTAACTAGTCTATTTGTTATATCTAAAGATTTAAATTTGTTAACTCATGAGTTCATAGTTAAAACATTAGAATGACCAGAGTCTATACAGCAATATCCATCTCTTTAAGTTGCATCACTATCAACACTTTTCATTTGGAAAGGGTCTATTTTACCGCACAGGCTAATAACGTTGAACTGCTCACACAGTGTCCTGAATTGCAGTGATCACTCTGCCAAGCCATTTCTGGTGAAACGGTGCCCTCTTGTAGCAGAAATTGTGCACTGCAAGAACAGCCGCTTTGTAAACGCATACCCGGCAATGCAAGTAGCTCATCTCAAGCGCTTCTTTCAGACCATTATTTACAGTACTACGAAATTGGCACGTTTAGAGAGTTATTCTGAAAGATTTTTTTTCCCCTAAATCTCATTTACAAACAGCATGGCTCTTAGCCAGAATATAAATTACTTTTGGCACCTTGCAAGTTAGTTAAGGCCATTCTTAGGGGAAGCGGGTGAACCCTCTCTGTAGGTTCGATACATATTCCCGGTATTGAGGAGGTCAGGCTATCCAAGCTTTTACCTTTAACCTTCAAAACAAGAACTGACAATTATGCAGGAATGCTCTGCTGAGCAAGTTCTTTAGGATAAAGAACAATATCTCAGATACCAATTTTTTTTTACATCTCATCTCCTGCGAAAATCTCACACCCCTTCAGTGAGACCTTCTGGCTCCTCACTCCCAATCCCTAAGCAGAAAGCAGCTCACACTGCCTGCCAACAAGAAAGAGAACACAGGCAGAGGCAAAGATACGGGTACAAAGCTTTTTCAGCTTAACATGACATCAGGGTGATCCCAGAAAACCAGCATCAGCAGCCACAGCCGCTCACTCAGTGCTGCAGAGCAGAATTGCACAGCAACGCTGCCCTTGCCATGGGGGCCTCTGCTCTCCCCAGGGACTTGCCATTCCTTAAAACGTCTGTGGTTCATTCTCTCCCAGAACTGAACAAAATGAATACAGACAGCCATGTGACTCATGTTTGTCTACCCACGCAAGAAAGTTAGGTTAAGGTTTTTTATAATACTTCGTAAAATAATGCCAATCCTTTACCTACTATTTATTCTTCATAAGGATCATTTATTGGTAGCATTCTGCTACTGTGGTGTTAAATGTGAATTGACTGTGACAGGTATTTTGAAGAGGCCTTTTTAGTGTTCAAACATGTATTATTACAAACACTCAATACCTTCGTATTTTTTTCCTTTTGCTTCCAGAAACCTCTGTTTATTCTTTGGTCATCTGGCTGTGGGATGGAGAGGGTGCAGGGGATGCTTTCAGGTTTGGTTTTGTCTGATTTACTTCCTAAACCTCACTTTTTACTAAAAAAGCTTTTCTTAAGATAGGAAGATAATATCAATACGCAGTGGAGGGAAAAGCAGTAATTTTACCTTCACTCATGAGCATGCTCTCTTAATCTTGTCTTAGAAGTCCTTGGTCTGTGACTTTAATACCAGTAAGCATGAGCAAAAAAACATGTGAATCTGTGGATTATCTTGCTAACAGCAGGGCAGGGAAAGCCCATGGATTTCATATACAAAACACAAAGAAGAGACTCTGATTACCACCTAATCCCACACACTCTACTCCTGTTGTTACTGGGTTGTCACCTTCCCACTTCATCATTAATACAGGGCTAAACAGAATGAAGTGCTACAGCATCAGTGTAGCCTGGTATTTAAATAAACACAGAACTCTGCCTAACAGCATGGGTCTAACAACCCAAAATAAAGTTCACAAGCCTGAGGCAGGGTTAACCAGTATTTTAGGGCTTGAACTCCCTTTGCATAATGCTCTCTATGCCTACATGAAACAGCATCTTTAAATGTCATCACGTTCTTTCTGGCTTTGAAAAATCACCTTATTCACTGATATTTGGAAGCAAACTTCCTGCAAAAACAGAGAAACACGAAAAGCTCCATGCTTAATTAGCATGAAGTTTTCTCCTGCTATTTAGCATTTCTACCTAATTTTTTCTATGTTGTATCTCTGGGTGCAATAATCCAGTGGATAAAAAAAAAATCAATTTTTTTGTTGAAAATAAATTTTTGTTGAAATGAATTTTGAATTACTGTACAACTTCACGTGACAAGTTAAGCAACAATCTAGAAACAAGAAAGGGAGGTGTGCAAAATCTTCTTCTTCCTATAATTAACTTACCTCCTGCCCTTTTAGGTAGGATAAAATTAATCTGATACTGCTAGAAAGAGAATAATCCTGTCATTGAACTGTTTGTTGGTAGACAAATCTTCACAGGTTACCCTTGTACAGGAAAGATTTTTCTATAAAAGACATCAAATAACTCCATTTTAGTTGGGTGTTTTTAGCTTCCAGACTTCTACACTGCAAAATCTGTTGTGCATCAGCCACACTTTCATAGAATGTGCTTGGTATTGAGTAATTTTCTCTTGCCATCCTCAGCAACATCTTTGAGGCCAGTCACAAAGGAGCATTTGGATGATACAGACGGATGATCAAGACAAAAGACAGCTTTCACATCCTCCTGAGAAACCCCCAAACCCCAGTTTCTTGCCACAGTTTCTGTAAGGGGATTTCACACTGAATCAGATCCTCTCTGAGGACCTGCCTTTTAAATGACAAATTAGGAATAGAGGAAGACAATTTTAGCCCTCCTTGGCTTCTTGGGTGAGAGAGATGACAGTACACTTACGGCAGCCAAAGCAGCACACAATCATAAAAATTGCCTAAGCAAAGGTATGAGGTTTTGACTTTTGATATTAGCCTGCAAAAATACACCAAAAGAACACATAACTGGAAATCGCACATCACTTTGCATCATGTCCAAAAAACTGTAAAAACTCTGTCTTACAAAAGGCAGTTGTGTTCACATCTAAATGTCTCAGGGATGTGTTTGGTCCTACATCACTAACGTAACAGCTATTATATAAACCTGAACAGGAAGATCCCCTTTATTTATACATCTGTTTAGCAAATCTAGATAGGGATAAGAAACTTGGACATTTTGCTGTCTATGGAAAGCTGTACAAACTGAATCCCTCTTATTCAGCGAGAATGTTGAACAAAGTATTGCCAACTAATAATGACTATGAAGCTTGTATCAGTGATTCCCATCAGCTATGGAGGAAATTCCATTGTTGTAGAGGTTCAATCTCAACATCTTCTTTATTTCTTTCCCTGAAGTGCACATGCATAAATATAAATTACACTCAAAATATTTATTTCTCTCACTAAAGGAAAATACTTCCTTTAGTCACTAAAGTCTGTTCCTTCTACTATTGTTTTACAAAAGAGGTTTCAGAAGTACTCTCCCACAGTTACTCAATCTGTCTTTGTTTTTTCCAGTCCTCTGGACTCTCCAAGGGTTCTCAGAAGGAGTCCCTCCTCTTTGCCATCTACTCACTGAAAGCATTCAAACATGTCACCAGTTTCAAAAGTGACCACTCAGACCTTTCAAATGAGCCTCCTTACAGACAGCTATAATCCAACTTCTGATCTGAATCTCATCTCACTCATAATACCAGACAAGCACATGAAATAACTATCACAATAACAATAAAATGTTGCCACAGAGCAGCCCACTGCATTTAACCTCAGAAATAGCTGTACTGAATTTTGCTGAAGTTCCCTCTTCCAGTATTCTTCTCCCAAGTAAATCAGCAACACGTCAACAAGAAACTCTTCCCAGGAAGTATGCAAACCTTTTCACAACACCATGCCCTGCAAAAAAATACTTTTAATATCTGAAACTGAGCCTGGATCACATTTTGGAAGCCTGAAACAGCTCCTCCCCTCTTTATTAGTGTTAGTTACTTGTGAAGTCACTGCTTCTCATTACAGTCACACCAATCCCAGAAAAACATCAACTTACACAGGTGGGAATAAAACTCACCATGCTGTTCATTTTGGAAGAGGACGAGCTTGCTCTCTGCTTCCGTAGGCTGCTCAGCTCTTCTGCATTTCCATCCTTTGGCTTTATGATCAGCCGGCTGCCCCCAGCAGTACCTTCTGAAGAGGACCTCAGACGTTTCTCAACAAATCTGCCTTCCCGGTATGGACTGAGGCTATTGGCAACATCAACTACAAAGGGAGAAGCAATCAGCAGTCGTTACAGGGAATTCCTCTATACAAGTATTTTCTTAATCAGATCAGTGCTTTGCTTGAAATGCTTACATTGAAAGGGAATCCCATGAGAAATCTTCTGCGGAAAGCAGACCATGCTTACCTAGATAACAGGGTCACCTGGGCCCCCAGTGCACTGTTCAGCCCCAATGACAGGCATGCTCAGCACACTGCAGCCCAGCCCAGGGCTCCTCACAGAATCCAGAAGGACTACTTGCTCCATCCTTTTCTTTCTCCCATCATCATAGGACACATCCACATTGCCGTCCAGTAAAATCCACCAGAGAAACTATCACTCATCCAGTGGTGCCAAAACCCAACCTGCCTTACCCTGTGCCCAAAGGCAAGTCCAGCTTTTGAAGGCCCAGGTCACAACTTTGTTAGGCCTGCATGGGACAGGGATGCACATAGCTTTCCAGTTCTGTTCAGCATTCCTAGTTTAGCCTTGTGCCTGCTACGTCCAAACTCAGCCTGAAGGCAGCAGGCAAAATCCCAGTCCAGTTAAAACAATAACACATCAGAAAAGAGCAGAAAAAAATACATTTTGACATGTTAGGGCAAATTCAGAGATGGGGAAAGATAAAAGTATAATAGCATAATAAATGTTACGCATACAGAAAATCTTATCTTCTTTTGCATTTTGAAAGAAGAGACATTTTCTTTAAGGGTCCTCAAAAAAATCCATATCACATAAAAATATATAAATGTATGCTAAGAGATATATGGCACATCAAACCTGCTCATACACTAATGTCACATTCACAATGCTATCTATAATGATATCAGCTATGAGACCAGGTACAGAAGAGAAAATATCTATTACCGAAGAAAATGTACAGAAATATTTTGTATTCCCATCTAGGTCTAAATACTGTTTAGAAAACTGCATGTTCAAACCAGCCTGTTTGCAGCAGATATAACTACTCATAGCAATATCTTACTGAATGCCACGTAAGCTTTTTCTGTATTTGCTTCATTTCATATGGCAGGATTTTATCTTTTTCTCAATGGTTCCTTTGTATGCTTGGCCAATTTCTAATTTGAAATACATTCTTCAGCACACAAGAAAAAAAATTATTTTGAACAGCACTAAAAAACCATAACAACTAATCATCAACTTTTATACGGTGCAGTATTAGCCCTAGTATTTCTGTGAACATGAATCCAATTTACAAAAATCCCTCTATCACAATTTCAACTCCCATTAGCTGCTTTCCAGAAATGCATATTAAATATCCAACTGCCAACACATGAGTTCAAAATGCAGTGGGGGTATCTCTAAACATCCCTCCAAGCTGTTCACTTGCTGTTCTGCAAGGGAGATTCCGAAATAAGAGCTCATTCACAGATGAGACAATGTGGCAGGAAGACAAAGTCAGTGCTCAGGACCAGTAATAGACATAAATGAGGGTATATTCTTCCCCAAAGTGACTAAGGTTCTGAAGGAAAGAGGTGCCCTCTCTGCTGAAAGCTAATTCAGTGGATTAATTTGACTTTATATAGCCATTTATACACAAGATATCCAACCAAGCCTTGCAGTGATTAGGAATTCAAAAAGCAAGACTTTGTTTGATTCCTTATGGTCTACATGTCTAGATAAATATCCAAGCAAAGTTATGGGTGTGAATTTATATGAGTTCCCTTACAGTCTTTCATCTTCTAATACAACCAACACAAATGCTGTTTGGTTAACTCTCACATATTTTGACCCACCGCATACAGCCTCAGGATTTTGCACAAAAGCACCAGCCATTGAACTGGCTTGAGAAAATAAACTGTCAAGAGATAAAAGTCCTCTGACAGTTGTCCTTCACTCAAGGGCCTGGTACCTTATTCATCTGCATCTCTATAGATTGGGATTTCTAAGCACAGTCTTTCCACTTAATCTTGTTAGTATTTCCAAATTACTCTTCATAAGCTATAGACCCAGTGTGAAATTCAGTAGGTAATTAACTCACTCACTTTCATAGATTAGAAAATGAGAATCTGGACACTTATTTGAGATGGAAGCAGAAACAGGATCTCTTGTACTTTGATAAAATATCCACTCTGAGCTACTCTGTAACATCAGTTGAATACAGAAAACAAGACTCTAGAAATTTCTAAGCCCAGATCAATATAAAATAAACTGTATTATTTCCCATAATCAGACAGCAAGGTTTGTTTCTCTGGTCATGTTTCCATCCCAAATTATGCAACTCTATGGCTCAAGTCCAAAATAGCCATGTCTCAAAAAATCATAGCTTCAGCCTTTAACAAAAGCTGGGAAATCAATATTTGCTTTCTTAATTCATTTTCTACTACAGCAAAGCATAGCCACAAACAGCACTGATGGGTGTTTACAAACTGTAAAATACAAACTTTAAAAAAAACATAGATTTTTTTTTAATTCCTATCGTTTTGGGAGGAGGATATAATTTGTACTTTTGGAACTTCATAGCTAGCACTTGCAATTCTACCAAAACACTTTATGACCAATCAATCATTACAGAAGAAATGAAGCCAGCCCCCCTAAAACCCACCAAACTCAAAAATTAAAAGACCATGAGACATACCTTTAGGATGGTTTGATTCATAACCCTGTTGTGTTTTAATGGACTGAGGTTCAGAACATGGAACATTCTTAGACTCCACTACAGGAACTGTGTCTCTCATGTGCTTGGATGGTGTGCTTTCACCTCTGCTCCCACTCAACCCCCGTGCCTTTGGAGAGAGTGCCACTGGTTCTTCACTACCCTGTAACGTCAAGGTTCCTAAATGTGCATTTGCTGAGTTCATTTTTTCTATGTGCCTGGCATCATTAACATGTAGTCCATTGGCTTGCAACAGTACTTTTGTTTGATTAGCAACTGAGGTTTTGAATAAGCTATTGGATTCCACACTGCAGGAGCTTGCGTGGCTCACAGGAGATACACCAGGAGAATGGCCAGTACTTCGCACAGGATCTGTCTCCCTCGCGGGAGCAGCAGCAGGATTAAAGAAGATCTGAGAGGTAGAGACATCGTGGCCAAAATCCTCTGTGAGCAGTGCCCCAGGCCCACTGCTGGGCAGGGCATCAGCCTCTGAAACAGAGTCCTCGGTCAGAGCGACAAAGTCCGAGGGAGTCTGGGCAGCTGTGAGGTCAGCCGAGAGCAGAGGGGACTGCAGGGAGCTGCCCAAGCACTCCGTCGTCTCAGCCGAGCATGGGGGAGATGACTTAGCGATCACAGGTTCGCTTTCCACGTAGGATTTAACCTCCAGCAAGCACCTGGACTGCTGCACAGAGGAAACTGATTGACTCTCTGGAACTGGTTTGGAAAATTTGTAGTGTGATGAAAAAGATTTAGTGAGAAGTTTTCGTGTGGACTGTTTGACAGAATATCGGCTCTGCTCTTCTGCAAAGCCTGAATCATCACCCTCATTCTTCCCAGAGCTTATGCAATTTATAAAGACATTCTTATTAGCTGAGGGCTCCTTTCCCTTTTCAAAATCATCTGTCAAAGACCTCGTTATCTTCTTGTTACGTGAGCTGCCAAAGCCAACCGAATGCCTTCCTCTGCTCTTTATGTGTTCGTCTAAGCTGAGTTTTTGAAAAGCGCTAAGAGAGGACTGGGCACCATTTGAGATGTTAACATTCTGACTCGCTGAGTCAGGCTTCTGCTCACTCCCTTTCTTGTTATGGAAGCTAATGGAAGGAGTGCGGAAAATACTCCGGCGCTTTCCTGTGCTCCCTGAGCTGGAGTTGGTGCTGGATGGGGAGGAGGTGTGGACACCGATGGCATTAGCAGAAGAAGGCGAGGAAGGAAGGGAGTCGTGTCTCCGGCTAACACTTCTCCTGAATATTGGCAACCGAGATACAAGAGTCGATCGTCTGGATCCCGAGTCCCCCATCAGGGCACAAAGGGTCCGTGGTTCTTCACAACCAATAAAATCACCTGGGAGGAGAGAAAAATAAAGGGGAGAGGGGAAGGAATGTAAATTATTCAGCCTCAAAGACCACTCAAACAGACTCTTCAGTCAGCCTAAATATATGAGATGTCAACATCAATTCGTTGCACACACATTACTGAAGACTTTCAGAATTTCAAAGCAATATTCAATAGGCAGCACCAAAAATGCAGCAATTGAGCAAAGATGTGGCTCGAATATTCTACAGATGAAAGATACAATTTTATATATGGCATTATACAACACAGATCATACTGGGTAACAGTATAAAATCTAAATGTCAAAAGATATACAAATGTATCACCCAAATGTCCTTGTTTTTAAAGTTCTTCAGACAAGTCTTCTTGTAAACTGTAAACTCTCCTAGAAGATACTTGATTTTTTTATAATCTGAGTAGAACAAATCATTATTTTGTATTTCTAAATGCTCAGATTTTTGCAAAAAAGAAGAGGATTTAAATTTTCCAATCTTCACTGAACTTTCAGTTGGATTTTAATTACTTTATGTGCTTTCGTTAATGCTGTATGTGTCACTTTGCACTACAGAAAATGATGGCATAGCAGTTCAGCCAAAATACGCAATACCGAAAATTCTTCCTAAAGAGTTGTAAGTTCAAAGAATTTACTGTCAAAATATGGGATCATGTTTCTAGATTTTAACTTTAATGTTTCATTCGAACACTTCTCCTAAATCCTCTCATAGCCTATTTGCTTATAATTAGCTAATTTTTCATGTTTTTTGAAATTAGTAAGAAGTGTTTCATGCACAGGCACTTGGCATTTTGTATAAATATTTAAGCAATAAAAACATTTTGATTAGCACTGTAGGTGTACTGGAAGAACATTAATCTTTATGAAATAAATACCAGTTCTATTTCCTTTTTGTTCTTGTTGTAATAAACTACCACTGCAAAGACAGGACCACAAAGAGAGAGCAGTAAAAACACGCAATATATAATCACAAGAACACGAGAGGCTGTAGGAATAATGCCTGAATGTAACTTCACGAGCTGCTGGTGTTCAGCACATAAATATAAAAAACAAGTCATTTATCTACACAGTGTTTGTATGACATGTGCAAAAGCAAAGTAATTCATCTAATGAGCAATTTCATATGTGTTACATGGCCACAAGTATCCATGAGCAATATATATATTTAGGTAGTGTATATATACACATACATATATATTCAAATGGACACAGAATACTTAAGTAGTAATAAAACTACATATATTATATAACCATGAAAGAAACGGTAACAAGTAAGTTCAGAGACTGTTTCTGACTAGACATTGGACAGCAATTTTGTGCTGTTAACATTTTTTTTTAAATGCTTGTACAGCTCCAGTCTGAACACGCAGTGCCAAGCAGACACACTACTCACAAGCACCAGGAATCAATAAGCAATTTTGTAGTTGAGGATGAGAAAAACAGCTTGGGAATAGTCACTAATTGCTAGCCATTTGTGATCTCTGATGGCAAGCTAAAGCCTGACCTAGACAATGCCCAAGGCTCTGTGATCGAAACCCCAGTTTGAATTCAGTCTGACTGGGGCAAAACTGACAATACAGCACCACACAGAGTTACCAGAGTACCTTTACATCCACGAATGAACTGAAGCACAGCCAGCTGATCCATTTCACTGACAGGTGTGAAAGTTTGCATTCAGACCAGTGTGTAAGAGCAACTGCAGAGGGTCAGAGCGGAGAATCCGATGCCCTGTGAGCTCCCACGGGATCTGGCGTTATCCCAGCTTCTTTAGCCCAGCTTGTTCACCTGTCCACAACTCTACCTGCTGAAAAGGGCCTTTCAAAAGCTGCATGAAATCCTCTCCATCCTTCCTCTACAAGCTCCTCTGGCTTTAACCACTTCAAGACCTAACTGTGTTGGGGTTTCTTTGCCGCAGGCTTACTGGTATGTAGTATGGATAAGCACACACACACAAGATATTTAGAGATTGCAGAGGCTCTTCCCTGTATTTTAAGGAGAGATCATAATTGCTGAAAAAAGACTTTAGAATGAAGTTCTACAACAGAAGTAGATGAACAAATTATTTTTTAAACATGTTACATCTCTATACACATTTTATGACAGTACAAACATTTGGCGCTACTGTTCTCTCTCCTGCCCACAACTTGTCAGTTCATTTAAGAACAAGCCATACTAATTGATAATTATGAAATTTTCCAAGTTGAGAGAAGAAGGAAGCAGAAAACTGAGCAAAAAGCACACTCTGTAACTTGCACTGGAAATACAAAGCTGTTTCTAATGAATAGAGATTATTCCTAAGGATTGACCGTGAATAAACAGAGCCTTAGCTTTCCAGGTGGTAATAAGTTTTAATAGAATACATTGCCTCTAACGGAAGATAACAAAATGGCATTTATTCAGTGATTCTTCCTTTCCTGTTTCTTGAAGGAAGAACTCAAATAAAGTGTCAGCATTCTTATTGTCTAAGCAGAAGAACTCCTCACTCATAAAATATGAACGAAGTATAATATACTGTTCTTTCTAGATCTACAATAGGTATCAGAGGACATGTCTTAGTATATCTACTGTCATGTACATATACATGTATATATGCATTCCTATATGCATATACAGCTCGAATACTTTCAGTGTTGTGAACATTCTAGTAATTTTTTAATATTCTTCACATATATCATTCATATACACACACACACATTTTGCACTGCTAAACTGGCAATGTTTAGCACTGAGTTGAAGCGATAATTTTACTACTTGCAATGCAAGAAAAAATAAGTATTTCAAGATAGCACTACTCTCAGAAACTAATGAAATCTGATTTTTCATTTTTTTTTGCTTACTGCAGAGGAGTCATAAACTGCAATATATGTTCAGAGTAAAATAGGTGGTGTTTCCTTTCAGTCTACACATTTAACATGATTATTTGTGTTTACAACTTTACAGCAGTAACCCTTACAGAGTGAAATTCACTCCAGCTACATCTTCTCTACAAAACTCTTAATTTTCTTTCTCTAACATCCTCATCCCTACTGGCATCATTCTTAAATTCAACAGATGAAAAAGAAAATAGCAGAGAAAGACACCTTTGTTTAGGGCAAAATATATTTGCATCATTATGACATAAGGAGAATACTCAAGGAAACAGTCACACTATTCTGTATGGAGGTGTAAATCTTCATCAAATACACAATCATTACTTTGTAATACTTTCTAATGCTAAAATCCAGTTACTGCTGAAACTGAAGTGTTGATTACTCAGTGCAGCACAAAACATGAAATTTTGCTTTTTATGGAACGGATTTTTGATGCACATTTTTGCAGCTGGCACCACACAAGACAGAGTTTGATATAATGGAGGAAAATGAGTAGGCTGCTTGGAAAACAATTGCAGAGCAATAGTTTCAATAGAGTATTTCAAAGTCTTCTCTTCTTCAAGAGCTTGGCTACAGCTCACAGCTTCTGAACTCCTCTGCTCAGACCAATGAAAATGAGAAACGAAGTGTGAACAAAATATTAAATTTCTATTAAGACAGAAAATAAGTTGATCAGATAGAAATCGTTTCCTTTCCTTGGTCTGAACCAAGATATTGCAAAATGCAAATTAATCTCAGAAATATCTTAATGACACATATTTAATTGCCACAGAAAACCAAGAAGTCAATTTTTTTTATACTTTGGCCTTATTCTTTCCCCACAGGAGATCTCTGGAGGAGCCTTACAGCTAATACAGTAGTATTATGTCTTTATGGTGCCTGCAGAAGTTGTCTGAGCATAAAATCAGGGTAAAAATTATACAAGCAGCTATGTATTCTATATATTACTGTATCTTGTCAAAAGAGACAAATTGCTCAACTTTCAGACAGTGAATATAACTGCAGGAAAAACCCACAAGTGTTAAAACAGGAAAAATTGTCAAAATATTACACCAATATCTCCAGAGAAATCTACTCTATCAGTTTCCCAGCTGAAAAATAAAACCCAGTACTTCTTATTTCAACTTCTGCTAAGCAGCTAGTATTGCAAGTGTGCCAGAACTCAATGCATTCAACAAACAGCAATTCCTTGTGCTTCTGGTTTTGAACCCCAGCAGATGGAGCCATGGATCTACTTTCTCGACAACTGCAAATATTAACAAGCAACAGTCAGTGTCTATCACATTTCTCACTGCCTTTCAGGCAAAAATTTAGGAATCAAACTTATTATTGTGAATTTTATCATTATCATAATTACTTGTACTCCCCAAAAGACAATATATGCTTATTCAACACTGTAATGTGTGGGTGAGTGCAAACATTCCCTTTATAAATAAACCAACCTGTTACTACTTCTCAGTGCTTTCTAAACAATAGCTTTCCTAAAGAGGTTCTCCCTAAAGATGCACTTCCTAGAAATATCAAAAATCATTTTCCACACAAAAAACCAAAACTGAATTAGCTATCATAGTTTAAATTGGGAGATGACATGACGCACAGGTGAAAGGCCTCAAACCTTACGTCAGAGCAGTGTGTATCAATATATATCTGGATGACTTTTAGGCTGCACTCACAGTTTAAGGATGATGATACAATTTCTTTATTGCTTTGAATCAGGAGCCATACAACAAAGCGACACACACAGGACTAAGATGTGCATCTTAGACTGCGAATATCCTCCCTCCGTGCCTCACATGAGCACTACCATGCAGCAGGAGGCAAGGACCATGTCACAGAAAGAGTCTCTATAGACCAGCTGGCTCCAGCCTCACACAGAAATTAAATTTGCCCCAGGATACTACAGATACCCACAAAACTGCATAAAAATAAATATTTTTAATTGTCGGTGAGTCAACAGAAGTCTTGATGCAGCTGATGCACTTGTAAGAAGCAGTCCTTTAGTCCATCGGGTAACATCATAACCATCATAGCCGGTGGCTCCCACCCAAATTGTTCAGCTTCCATCATTTGGATTCCAGCTGTATTGCTGCATTGCCCTCAGCTTTTAAGCATTACTGCCTTCAATACAGTTCTAATTCTGTTCCAATATTATTTGTCTCTCTAGTACATTTGTGACTTGGTTTTAACTGCACAGCTCCCAGAGGTCACTACATGTGATCAACCCTGTACATGAGGAGAAAGTAAGGGTCTAAAAAAGCCATTAAAAATCAGTTTACGTTTAAAACAAAAGCAAACAAAAAAAACACCAGACAAATACCCAGGGCTTAAGCTGTTACGAAGGACAATGCAACTGAATTAATAGGATCTTACTGAAAAAAACAGCAAAGCCAAATGCCTGAACAATAGAAAGCACTAGCTAGGAAAGGCGGGATTGTGATCCTGAAATAATTGGGTTTTGCAAACGAAATGAGTGAAAACTCCTAATACATAACAGCTCCATTTCCTTCTGTGAATAACACTCTTCCCTTTTCTTTCCTTGTGTGTGTAACCTTTGCAGTGTGGTAGAGAGCTCCAGAGTGTATTCTGTGGAACAGCAGCCACAGTCATATTTCTCACGGTGAAATTTTATACACTTCTACCATGTCCTCCTTGCTTGGAGGTTAGTTTTTCTGAATAGTTTTTATAAACAGCAGAAGAACACCACCTAGCACAGGGCACTAGACCTTCAGAAGTTATCTATCTCTATACTTGCACAGATGTACAACTCCACACTTTTCCCCCTTGGTACTGAAAACTGATTGGGCAAAAAAAGCTTTTATAATATCGAGGAACAGCTTTTATATATCTGGGGAAAAAAAGAACACAGAATACAAACACTGAGTTACCCTAAGGCAAGAGATGAGATTTCTTTCAGTTCCCTGCATTCTGCAGCCCAAGCTTGTCTTTATTTTCAAATACTCCTGTGCTTTCAGGAAATGAGAGAGGAAACAAGCAGATAAATTTGCAATAAAGAAGACTGAAGCCACACACATACATCAAAAGCTCATCTCCTATTTTGACTGGTCAGGTGCCAGTTGAAGACAGTGATTTCACATACACAGAACTGCTATTCCCAGTGTTGTAGTTAAATTAGAACTGTACCAATCATTTAAAGATGACAGCTGTAGGTAAGTTATCGCTATATCCCCTTTTGACTTTAAATTAGCCAGAAGGCAAACGTTAGCATAAGACAAGTTACACGCAACCCATTTTATCACCCATTATCACTAGGTATATAAATTTATTCCACTTGTACCACGTGAACTGTGGCTTTACTAAAGGAGAACTAGAGTAACTCATGTTTAGAAACCTAGAGGCCACAGTACTCTCACATTTGAACCACCCCTATTTCAAATGTCTCTGTATCACACCAGAGAAGTTTTCTCAGAGCACATCAGTATAACATATTACAGAAGCGAACCAATCTTATTGCTAGTCTTTACAAACACCCAGCAGCCAGTTACTCTTCCAAAAGTTGATTGTGTGAATAAGATAAACAATTAACTTTCACCCATTCAACAATCAGACATAAGAAAGGTCAGAAATGGAGTAAGGACCGTACCATGGTGAAGCAGCAGTCACATTCATGCAACTGAGTTTTGGTGTGTTGTGTTGCATTTTTAACAGAGGAGAAACGATATCTCTGACCTCTGTCACTTATTTGGAATCTGAAGAAGTGGACAGTGCATTTCTTACAGCATCTGGTATTCACAATATTTAACAGTTTAATTAGAAACAGTTACAAATGTAAGTAATAACCTGGAAATGCAAGCATCAAAGAGTATAAGCTTGCTTTGTGATTCAAATGCCATGGCATCAACTCCCCCAAGTATCTTCCCCAAATATGCTCGCATGCAATGAATTATTCACTTTTAACAAGTGAAGAGGACTTACACAGGTCCCTGAGTAATGGAAATTACACCATGAAGGGACAAAGAAAAGTAGACTAGTTTTGAGACGTAGAGATAGAGGTGGACATAGAGATAGTAATCTGGGGACTGGGAAGGATTCAATAGGATTAAATGCTATCCTTCTTCCCTCTGATATCTTTCTCTCCTCTCACCCTCATTCTTGATGCCCATTGTTGTGTTTTTACAATGCTTCGAGACAGCAGAAAACCATGTTCTAGTAATATTTTAAAGAAAATAATTATATTTAGACTTCACACTAAATATTAGTATTTAGTCATAAATATAAGATGTGTTTACATACAGACAGCAATTTGACTTCTGGTTGTACTTTGTTTTAAGTAAAAGAGAAAAGCAACCTACAAAGAGTCAAGGATATTCTTTTCGTCCATGCATGAAAAACAGGTGTAAGATGCCTACTAGAGGACTGACTCCTGCACATTGAAAAACAGCAGACCTAGCATTTGCCTGAGCCCAGGACATAAAGAGAGGAAGAGACTTCTTGCCAGCCATTTGCTCTGGAATTCGAGTGGAACAGATCACGGCTGCACAAGGCAGTTGGTATTCTCACGAGGAAAATACCAGGAATAACACAGCCCTAGCTCTATGCTGTTCAGTGAACAAAATCTGTTGATAGAGTGAAGGAAAGCACCAATATTGGCTACAACTCCCACAGGCATTCAAAGCATCTCTATAAGCTCTACCCCCCCACCCAAAAAAACCAAACAAACAACAACAACAATAATTAAATTTTTTTTTTAAAAAGGCACGAACACCAGCTTCTGGAAAATACTCTGCTGGCTCGCAAGACATCATAAAGGTCTGTAAAGCACAATCCATTTGATTAGCTCAGTTAGTAGTCCATTCAAGTTCAACTTTAATGTGCTCCTAAAAACACCATCTCTTGCTCACTTCAAGCAACCCCCTCATAACTGTCTCAGCACTGTGCAGTCCCAGCAGAGCTGCAAGTCTTTGTTTAGGGCTTTCCCTCTATTCCTCTTACCCTTCTGAGTCCCAGCTCCAATGTCATCAGCAATTTACTTTTTATGATAAAGCTTCCTACACGTTTCCCAGTCTGGCTCCTTTTCAGTCTCAAGTGTCGCCTGCTTCTGCTGTGTATATGGCAACCACAGTGACAACAAGGGTTGGGGTCATTTATTACCTCTGTCCCTGGTTCAGTGTGTGACCTTAACCGCATTAAAAAGGACCAAATCCTCATCTGCTTTAAATTCAACAGGCTCCAGTGAAATGAATCATGCTGATTTAAACCATTTGGCCTTTCATCCTTATAACCCTCAATCACCCCATCTGTAATTCTTATTTAACTCTTGCAAAAGCAACACTTGGACGTGCATGATCCAATCAGTCCCAGCACACAGACTCATCATTTAAGTAGATGGAATCCAGGTTTTCTCTGTAGTGTTTTTTTTTTTTTTTATGCTGACCAAGTACAGAATCCCTTAATGGATTACAATGAAAATTGATAAAACCCTAGCAAATTAATAACGCAATTCCGAAGAGCCATACACCTATGTTCCATTCCAACTTCTCCCAACGTGTCTGCTTAGATCTGCTGTTAAAAACAGAGCACTAAGATAGACCAACATATGGTTCACCTCACATCCTCACAGTCAAAAAGGCAGGACATAAAGAACTTTTTCAGGGGATCCACTGTGCTTATGTCTCATTGAAGTCAGTAGCACAACTCACATCTTGAGAGAAGTATGTGCTTGTAAGTGAAATTTTAAAAATACATCTCTGTGGCTAACACTATTCCTGAAAGCAAACTATGAAGGCTTTGCCTAACACTAGGCAGTCTAATTTACACATTGGTCTTTGATTAATAAAAAGGTAATTGTAGTATATCACTGTTGCAGCTGTTGACTGGATTACCACGAAGTAATATAACAGCAATGCTCTTCTCCAAATTCCTCTAAGCTCAACAGAAAAGAAAAATTCCCAACTCATGCCTTGAAAGAAAGCTGGTGATGCAAAATGAACTGATAACCCTCAGACTGAAGATTCAGATTGACTGAAACCTTCCAGGCAAGCTACTCACAGCTTACTAACTCTAATGAAAGGGAACCACATGATTCCTGTTTTCTGCAGTTTTTAGCACACATAAGATGTGTGCCTCATGGGGACGAATATTTAATACATTCATAATTACCATCCTCAATATTGTGTCATTTTATTATTTTAATTGCAAACTAACTGCTTTTGTTTCTTTATATGTTAATATACTCCACTGGACACTACTTATAAGAAGAATACATTTTTAGGAATTGATCATGCTACATTTAGAATAAAATCGTGACACTTACAATGTTCTACCTAAGACTTCCATGAACCTTAGCAAAGACTCAGGCAAGACCCCTTTTGTTATATTGAAACTATAATTAATTCTATATTAAATTTATTGCACTCATTGCCACCTGTCTTCTTACTAATAAAAACAATGAAAGAGAAGAACACTCAAGACAACTCAATATATTCACATACTTAAATTCTAATTGCAAGCTGTTAATCAAACATTAAAGCACAATGGCTCACATTCTGTAGCACTGAGTATAGCACACTTTAAGATAACAAAGTGGGGAACCACATACACAATTTTACACACACACACAGTAAAGACCTTCATTTTGTTTCGAAAACTGAAAGCTAACCAAGTCAAAGCATAAAACTGATGCCCACAAAGCAAGCACAGAAAGAAGTAAATGAAACCAACTTAAAAACTCAAAGCTGCCTAAACAAAAACATCATGAAAGTTCCTAAGAATTCCAGAAAAAAGAACACCTAATTTAATTTCTTTCTCTGGATTTGGGAACCCAATTATCTGGAACTTCACAGCTTATAGTCACAACGTAACACAAACTTCTATTAGTGTTTGCATTCAATCCAAAGCTCAACACAGCAAAGTCTACAAAAAGATGGTATATCATAGTTTCCATTTATCCCAGATACTACATAAATATCCAGGTGTTAAGTGGAAGAGTAAAGGTCTTTGAAGCCATCAGCTGTGTTTCCCCTACTTGGCAGTGACCTGCTCTGTGACCAAGGGACCCTTAAGAACCTATCCCTCTCATTAGAATTCCTATACCAGGAATACTTTAAACCTTATACATATTTAAACTTCATTTTTAAAGTCCTTAGATATAAAAACGAGGGTTTTTACTGTATGTCTCTGGTGTACTTAGTCATTGTTAACCAAAACCAAGCTGTATGGCTTCTACAAGGCTTGAATTATCCCCTTTATCACCAAATATAATTCTCCAAGCTAGTCTAATTTTCTGAAAGATCAGGGACATTTGTGACAACATTTTTACAAAAGTGGGTACTTATGGCAGTCCCAGGAAGTCCAACCAAATAATTAACTTCTTATCAGGGGGCAATCCATTTGCATTCTGCCTCCTGGTTGGGATGACAGAAAGCAGAGATAACTATGCCATGCCTGTAAGTTTGGTAGGACGACAAATTGCTAATTCTTTACAACATGTTCCCTCACATCTAAGCAACACAAATCTGTAGCTGATACTCTGCCCCCAACAATTTTAGCATATACAATGGATCAACACATAAATAGAAACAAATTTGTTGAGCAAGGATGCCAATACCAATGGAGAAATGAATGCAGAAATAACCTCTAATGTCAATTCAGAGTGAACAGTTTGGAGACCTGTCTCAAGGCAGCACTCCAGCAGGAAAGATGTCTATTGAAATAACAACTGCTCAGAAACTCTAGGAAGAAATGTAACTCACGTCTCAACCTAGAGAGAAGACAAATGCCTAGAACAGAAAGTTAAAGAAAAAGACACTAGAAACACAAAATGTATTCAAAATGTTAATAACAGACAAAAATTGAAAAGAGAAGTTTGGTTATAAAACCATGTCTGAATGAGGAAGAGTCCTAAAGTCATCCCAATTTATTTTTAAATTCCATTGAAAGATACATCACAGATGAGTTTACTGACTTACTGCATAGTGACATTGTCTTAGAGCCAGTCAAACTCAACTGGAACTTAGAAAAAGGATCTTCTGAACGAGCATGCTACAAGGTTCAGTTTTTCTTGTGCTAACTCATAGATGTTAACTAATTCAATTCTGCCAAGCACTTAAGCACATGCTTGACTTTGAGAATAATCTCACCCCTATTCAGTAAAACACTTAAAAGCACGCACTTCTTCTAAAACATGAGTGATGCCATTGACTTCAAATGGGACATAAGCACAATGCTGAGTACTTTGCTGGATCAGTGCACAAAGACATAATTTAGCCCCCTTCACTGGATGAATTGGACATCCTGTGTCTTGCCATTTCATAATAAAAGACAAAAAAAAAAAAAAAACACAGAGCAAACCTTAAAGGGTCAAATTAACTATGTAGTAACTGTAACCCAAATTGTCCATTCTGAATGCTTTTTAGGGTTATTGTAAAAGCTGAAATGAATTCTCAGTATATTTTATACACTAAGAACAAATGAATGCATTATTTTCTCAAATTTATGCACAAGCCTAATTGCTATGCAGGCACAATTAAGAAGATCTAAGAAATGCAAAACCAAGATACCATATGGTTCTCAGTTCCAAAAATCAGAGACATAAGAGGAGATTTCACACTTGTGTGTGAACATAAAACTCAGATTAAAAGGCAGCTAAATACAGCAGGTCTCCAGTCTTGAATGTATTAAAAAGGTGTATGGGTATTTCCCAATTACCTCAGTAAGTAAACAGTTTGCACAGTAATTAATTAAAAGCTAATAATATCAGGTTTAATAAAATGGATTCAGAGGGACATATTACTTCATTTCCGCATGTATGCTTATGAGATATCAACATTTGTATACCCCTAAGCTTTCATTCTAAACAGATCTGAAATTTTGCTGATTTAGTTATGTTCTTTTGAGATAAGTGAGATGACCAGTTTGCACATATTTCATTTCATACAAGCATATTCTGTCTGCTTTAGTAGCATTGGCTGAGTCTGAAGAAAGTTGCAGGGAAGAGATAACAGTAAACAGGAGGTAAAATTCAGAAAATTAGGCTGTGTGATCTCAGTTTACATCAGCACCCACAATCGCATAATTACAAGCTTACAGGTAGAAGTTTTGGACAGCTTTAAGTCTGTCATGACAATGCCTAGTCATGACTTACTCTCCATCACACCTAAGCTCTACAATATTAAATAGCAACAGAGCTGCCACAGTCTCAAAGTTGCCTACAAATATCAGAGCATATTGTGAATGCACATGTACAGTCTCACAGCTGCTGCAAAAGCAGTAATTCAAGCCCCATCTTTCTCCATGGCCCTCAATGATCAGATAACGAAACTCACTCTGGAAGTAAATATTATTCCTATTGCACCTTGCATCACAAAGCCTGGCCTTTCCCATTTTAAAGGCTTGCTTTGACATAGTCAATAATTTTAGCTGCTTCTGCTTAGATGTATCTTCTTCAAAGTGAAAAATGTCATACAGAAAGCTTTATTGCACCTGAAAGTGAAGGCAAGAAGTGATTCATTACACTCAGTAACTCACTAATGTCTAAGTGGGCATCACTGACCAGTCATGTCCCTCAAGGTCTGTACTGGGACCAGTGTTACTGAGTATCTTCATCAATAACAAAGACAGTGAGAGCAATTGCACCCTCAGCAACTTTGTGGATGGCACCAAGAACAGCTCTGAACTGAAAGCATGTAGGTTTAGACTAAACATAAAAAGGACATTTTTTATGATGCAAGTGGTGAGACACTGGAACAAGTTGCTCAGAAAAGCTGTGAACGCTCCATCCCTGTAAGTGTTCAAGGCCAGGATGGATTGGGCTTTGAGCAACCTGTTTTACTGGAAAGTATTCCTGCCCATGGCAGTGGGCTGGAACGAGGTGATATTTAAAGGTCCCTTCCAACCCAAACCATTCTGGGAGTCTGCCAGAGCTGCAAAGTGTTGAAAGGCACCTAAAAGCCCTCAGCTGCACAAAGCCTGATAAAATAACCCTATAAAGCAAGAGACCTTGCACACTAATGACAAATGTAAATTCCAGGTGAACCCCAAAGGTACCTCAAACTGGATTTTGAGATAGGTGGCTCTTAAAAAGTCCCTTAATAAGCAACATAAAAATGAAAATAAGCCAGGGCCACAATTCAGATTCTGTACACCAGGAGGGAAAACATCTTCTGTTTAGAACTGCTTACACAGTTGCTGAACCAGACACTCCTAACTATAGCACAACATGTGAATGCATTCCTAAAACACAGCCCATTTACATCTGATTACAGAAACATCTACTGGTCGCCACATATTATAATTCTCACGTCTGCCTTGATCTTTTTGTTACATAATGAAGCTTTCAAACTGGAACCAACTAGTAAGTTAAGGGCCAGAACATGGATGTTTAACATGATGTTACCAACTTCTATGAATAAGAACTCTTGTTACTACACGAAATGAACAACAGTGAATTTCTTCCCATATTTGCCCTCCTTGTATTTTCAAGAATTTATTTTCCAAAAACGGAATGTGTTCCTCGATTACTATTCTTTAAGGGGAAAAAAAAAAGACAATTCTAACCAAAATACTCTGCTACTAGCTGAACACATAAACAGACTATGTTCTGCGAGAAGATGGAAACTGCAACCGAAATTAAAAAGAGCAACATCACCTGAATTCCAACAGCAGCAGTCAGACTAAGCAATCTTCTCTTGAAAACTTAAAGCACATTCTGGATCCTGGTACAGTACACTACTTGTTATTCTTGTGGGGATACACACAGATATCCAAAATACAGATAGCATTAATCAGGAGCAAGCACACACTGCCTAGAAGTCTCACCAGGATAGTAAGTACGTTATTACTTAATCCAGCAATTCTTGTTAGACAGCAAGCAGTCAATTTGCACTTGTAAATGTCACATTTAGGCAAGCATCCTGCTTGCAGAATCTCTCTGCACACTGTAAAAACAGTGCTAACAAAATGACATGGAGAGATGGAGTAAAAAGTCCACAGAGGGGAAATAATTTAAAGTAATTGAAAGAAGAAGAGCTCTGTTCCTGGACAGCAAACTGCGAGATTCAGAGCCATCAAACCAACCTCTCTGCTTTAGCAGAGCAGAATATACTTTGCATGAAAGTTCTGGAACTTTAGAAGTGTTACCAAGAAATTGCACTACTGACAGCACTTTGCCATCCGCCAGCTTGGATGAGGTATTTAAAATCTGATGCACAGCTGTCTTAACTAGTCGGTCTTGCTGAGATCTTCTGAAAAATCTCAATTCTGCTCAAAGAGGACTTGTAAAACCCTACTGTATCTGACTACGGCTTACAGAGACAATACCAAAAAGCTGCATAAACTTCCTGAGATAATTTCCCAGAGTGTTACATTCAACGTCTTTATGTTCAGTGATGACAGATGATGACAGCAGCAAATCTCCCTCATTTTATTCTGTCAAGAACATATGTCACAAAGGCAAGTACGACATGCAGGAGATGTCTAAGAAACAAGGCAATAATCTTCCAGCATCTGACAGCGACCAGACAGTGCAACTTAGAAGAGGAAAACATTGAATAGAAATGAAGCCTTTCCTTAAAAAGAAAATGCTGCTACAAGAAGCTTCAAGATACTTTTTCTTCTTCAACTGGTGACAGAAGCATCTAGTATCCAAAAAAAAAAAAAAAACCCTTCTCATTTCAGTAGCCATGTATTATTTTGATTAGTTCAATGCTTTTAGGTCCTGTCTCGGTCACCCCATTTATTTAATAACATCTACATTTAAGAAAATATGGTCAATAACTCAATGACTTTCCAATTCAAAATATGAAACAGATATCAACTTAACTAGTGAAGTTGGAGGATGAAATTTAAAGGACAGTATAGAAACTAGTTATTTTGTGATACTATAACATTTTCTATTATGGTTCTGTTAGTCCTAAAAATATGGATTACACATTACATAGACCTCTGATAGAGGTCAGTAATAATTGGTTTTCCTTCTCCTCTGCCTTAACTCTAGAGATACTATACGTATTTTGCAACTTTTTCGGTTAGCCACAGTCTCTTCTTTCATGCGAACATTACCTTTCTTACTCATCATTTATAATTCAAATGAGGATTTCTTAGCTCTTCCACAGTCAAGCAAAAGGCTTAACAAAATACAGGAGATCTCTTTTGGTGAGCACACTTCTTGGTCTTAATTTTCCTATACCCATTCACCAAGTAACGTAAGGCAATGGAATATCACTATCTGTCTTCCCCTTTGACTTCTGCCATTCCCGACCAAATATACTATGTAAATCACAGACCCTGTGGAATTCCAAAAGCGTCCAACCAGACATACTTCTAAAGTCTTTGTCTGCATTGCTTCTTATTTAATGCCCAATTAACAAATCAATTTTTAAAAATGATTGTAGCTGGTTTACATATACGAAATTTTGAATTTTTATACATGTTTTTGAAAGATCATGTAACTTTGTCTCTCTCTGTCTTCAACCCAGCTGCAAAGTAGATGGAGTTCTTTAATTTCCATCCCATGTGGAAAATTATACTACTGCTGTATGACTTTTCCCTTAATGACATCAATAAAATTACCACCTCTGCTTTAGTCCTAAAGTCCTGTCAAGAAGTGCAGAGATTGCATTCTCTGTTGACTCCTAAGTTCATTATTGTTCTAATAATTATGTCAAGGGTTACAAAATTTTTTGGCTATGAGCCAAAGGATGCTCTGTAAAGTATTATGATGCATTCTCTATCTGTCTCTTTTTTGGATCCTATCACAAACTACTTCAGAAGACATGGCTATGTGAAAAATAGGTGTAGCTTCAGGGAAGTGCAACAGCAGCCCTGATCCTCATTAGTTACTTTCCCTTTATTGTGTACATAGCATGAACACAATGACACAATTCTTCATACTGATAAAATAATAAATACATATGTTTCCTTATATATATATATTTATTCCCCATGGAATGCCAGGATGATTGCTCCTGCAAGAACTATGAGTTAGCTGCTGGCTTAAGGAAAACCATGACTTGATGAAGAGGAACCTAAGGCACCTGCAGCATTGCTACCTGCAGGGAGGCATTCTCCATAGACAAAAAAATGTGGGAAGACTTGGAAGAGAAAAAGACACATTTGTCTTGACCATACATTCACAGCTCAAGCAAGGCTCGGAGCCAATTGACTTCTAGCCAATTTAAGTATTACTACAAATCAATGCAGAGATGTAGGAACTCACCACTGTAACAGCTGAGACTTTCCCCTGTGGATAAAGAAAACCAGTCCGACTTTTGCTCAAGAGAGGGGACATAGAAGTTATAACCACAGGGGTACCCTTTGGTTTTACCTGTGAGATCATGGAGAAGACATGAGTAAGTGGGATGGAAAACCCATCTCAACTCTAGAGACAGAGATACATGAATTGCAGGGAAAAACTATCACAAATGGGGTTCCTTCAGGAAAGTTGCTGCTGCTCCAGTCTGCAGCAGACAGTTTCCCACGCAGAGAGGTAAAGCTGACTTTACTTCTGATCCTATGGAAAGAAGTTCTAACCCAGTTCCACAAGACATAAATGAAGGATCCTATGGTGAGTATTAGATGGCTCTTGTCTCCAGCTAAGGGGATAAGAGGGACAAGTGGATTTACTGGACAGTGTAGACTCAGTGACTTGGGACATCAGTAACACTGGAGTACAAGGCTCTAGCAGATAACAGAATATAGTGTACTCTAATGCCATCAAACTATGTAGTAGGCTTTCTGTATAGCTGCCTCGGAGACAGGGGAAATTAAACAGCTGTCTGTCTTGCCTGGTCTCTTGAGGAGCCTCCTCTCATGGGATTACTGAAGGTCAAAGGACCACAGGTACTGATCACTTCCATAACAGTGCACCAGCAGCCATATCACATCAACCAAGAGTCCATGACTCTCACCCATAAACTGAGTCACTGACTGGAGAGCCAAGGAGTGATTAGCAGGACCTGCTCACCCTTTAACAGCCCCGTATGGTCAGTGTGAAAGTCTAATGAAGAATGGAGATTAACTGTAGATTATTGTGACATGAATGAAATCATGCTGCTGCTATACCAGACATGCTTAAACTTCAACACGAATTGGAGTCAAAGGCAGCCCAGTGTGCCAAAACTGATACCACTGATGTGTCTTCCTCATTCCCTTTTGGCAAGAACTCCTTGCACTTGGAGGGGTGCCCAGTAGACCTGGACTTGCCCAGCCCTGGGGTGGACACACAGCCCTACTATCTGCCATAGACTGATCCAGACTGCACCAGAACAAGGTGAAGCTCCAGAACACCTGCAGTGCATTGATGACACCATTGCGTGGGGTAATACAGCAGAAGAAGCTTCTGAGAAACAGAAAAAATACTTCAAATCCTTCTGAGAGCTGGTTTTGCCATAAAACAAAGTGAGGTCAAGGGACCTGCACAGGAGATTCAGGTTTTAAGGAGTAAAATGGTAAGACAGAGCTGATCAGATCCCAATGGGTGTGATCAACAAAATCACACTTGCATATTCAGCAATCAGTAAGAAACACACACTAGCTTTCTTAGGCAATGTAGGTTTCTGCAGAATGCACATTCCAAATGACTGATCGCCAGCTCTCTCGATCAAGTGACCCAGAAGAAGAACAATTTCATATGGGGCCCTGAGCAAAAACAAGCCTTCAAACAAATCAAACAGGTGATAGTTCATGCAGCAGCCCACAGACCAGTCTAGACAGGACAAGATGTTAAAAAATGTGCACAGCAGCCAGGGAGAACTGATCTTCCTGGAGCCTCTGGCAGAAAGCACCAGGGGAGCCTTGAGGGCAGCAAATAGGGATTTGGAGTCAGGAACACAGAGGATCTGAGGTCTGCTATACTCCAAATGAAGAAGAAAGACTGAGGCAGAGAAACAGATTTGAGTTTTGGAAAGTATACTGTGCTAATAAGGAAAGCAAAGTACTTAAGTATATGAAAGCAGGTTATTCCAGCTGAAAAGACAGGACACCATTTCTTATATAAATAGCTTTAAAGAGAAGTGGTTTCATACCTTTAAGAGGGCTGATAATCTTCACATTTGAAGCCTTGGAGCTTCACTTTTTCATCAAAGAAAGTGATTTTGACCTAGAAGAAAAGACATGGAAGAAAAAGTGATGTGTTTCAGAGCCATAGCTATCTGACTATCCTGCAAAAACACAAAGCACAGCAAAAGTCAACAGACGCCTGTCACAGAATCATAGAATATCCTGAGGTGGCAGTAATCCACAAGGATCGTCGGTCCAACTCCTGGCCCTGCACAGGACAACCCCAAGAATCACACCATGTGCCTTTAGCAGAGAGGAAATTTAATGGTAGAGCAACTTTCTCACCTTCACAACAACTTCATTTTTAACAAAACTGGCTTTCATTGAATTACATTCTTTTCTACTAATAGTCAGAGTTAAACCTCCGCAGGGCCAGGATTTTATGTTTGCATCTAATAGAAAGGTTGCTTGAGCAGCAGCACATTATTTGTGTATTTCTTGCACTTTTAACTCCTCGAGGGACATCAGAGAAGTTGGACAAGGGAAAATAAAACAACCTTTCAAGAAGTAAAAAATTATCACTCCATCCATGCAGAAGAACAAGCCCCTTAGTTTTGGTGAATCCCAAAACTGGACAACTCCAATGTCAAAATGAGATTGACATCTGTAGAGGCAGCTACTGGAAGATCCAGGGCAAAACAAGGTAACAGCACGGCATTTCCTTTGGAATTGAATCTGACTGGGAGAAGATCTGGAATGGTGTTACAAAATAGAACAAAGTGAGCGTGACTTTGAGTGGCTGCTCCTTCAGCTCCATTATAAATAGCAAGTGCAAGTCCAACTGATAAGATGTGCTGAACATCTGCCTAGTGAAAATAATACCCAGGCTTCACCACCAGAAGTACAGTCCACATCCCAGGAAATTAGAGAATATTAATGCAATTAACTCAGTCTTGCATGCTTTGCTCACTCATCCAGATCATGGAGAAATACCACTGAACACAGGAAGGATTTTTTCTTGTATTTTACCCTCAAAAGACACTTGGAATAATGCAGTGGCCCAATAATGTAAAATAACTCAAGAAGCAACAAATAAATCTATTCGAAATTTGTCTGTATACAGAAAACCTATCATTTGATCCCAATTATTGCACTCTTCATAACTTCGTGCATAACAAAGAAATATGTATTCAGCCTTGACTCATCCTCAATTACATAAGGGATAGAGATCAAACATCTACAGAGTACAGAATTACTACCAAGAAAAGATCTGACAATTATTGATTGCCTTAAGCGGAATTAAAACAAAAAAAAAAAAAAAACCAACCACCAAACAGGTCATGAACTTCTAATGGACTGTAAATAAACAGTAGAAAGAGAAAGTAACACTTTGTAGGGAATAGATCAAGTTTCACTTGACAAAACTGTAAAAAAGCTTTTACAGTTAAAAAAAAAGTCAATAAAAGTGTTTTGCCTTTTCTTACAGCTTTGCTGATATTGTCAAGAATTTAAGAATCAAAGTCCCATAAGACTACATGTCTCTCAAGCAAAGGGCAATTCAAGAAGGTCACAAGATCATCAGTTTTCCAGTGAAGGAAATATTATACACATTTCTATACATTATACTCATATTGGATATTTTTTCATAGAACTGTAAGGCTGAAATGAAAAAAGGAAGTTAATCAATACATTCCTCAGGAGGCTATAAAGGTTAACACACTACTCACAACAAACAATACAAGATTCCTCTTAAAGAACATGACCAGACAGGAACAATTTTAACTGACACTTTTAAAAATATATCCTATTATAGCCAGTCAATCCCCTTACACTTCCCAAAGCAAGGCTGATTTTAGTGAACTTTTAATTCAGAATATATTCCTCAGACTACTTGAAATATGAGCTGATTGATCAAAACTTGCAGTGGAAACTTGGCATTTTCCCCTGGTTTAATTATCTTGCACCCTGGTCTGACATAAATTTGTACCTACCTTGCATGGTACTAGAAAGCAAGCTCCTTCCATCAGTAGTGAATACTAGAATTAACATCCAGTCCCTGGAATTCGCTTTGTTAATTAAATATAAAGTATTCAAAAGGGGCCCCCAGAATGAGGAGACAATGTCTTTGAGCACTGCCTCCAAGGTGGCACTGTGTCATTTACCAGATGCCGTGCCCTTGGCAGCTCCCCATCGACTTTGCAGCTGTGACTGTCTTGACAGAAACATCAGTCTTCACGACACCAGTGGTGCCCCCTGCATTTCTGTGGTGCTTGGTGTGATCTTGGGGAAGCCACCCAGCCATCCAAGCATTAAAATGGATAGTGCTTTCAGGGATATTGAACAGTTAAAAGGAAATGTCTACGCAAGAGTTTTAAAATCTTTAAGTGACAAGCCCTTCAGAAAAAAAAATAGGCACAGCAAACACTGGGGACAAATAGCAACAAAAAGAAACTGCCTTAGAAATGCCATACAAATTAATTATTCATTGTTTTAGTATTATCCCAAATGTTTAAATGGAACGTTCCACTGCTAAATGTTAGACTGTACATATGCTGCTTGCTGAGAACATGTGGTGCAATTATAACAGGAACTGCTGTCTAAGGGAATACAGCACTTTATTTCAGAAGCACTTGCATTGTTCATGATCTTTTACTAACCACATACAAGTTGCTCTGCCATTCATAAAACCATAGAATGGGTTAAAGAAGACCTTAAATGTCATCTTGTTCCAATCCCCCTGCCATGGACCATCACACCTCCCACTAGACCAGGCTGCTCAGAGCCCCATCCAGCCTGGCCTTGAACACCTCCAGGGATGGAGCATCCACAGCTGCTACAGGCAACCTGCTGCAGTGCCTCACAAGCTGCACATTGAAGAATTCCTTCCTGATATCTAATCTAAGGCTATTCTCTTTCAGTTTAAAGCCTTTTACCCCTTGTCCTAACCCTACATGCCCTTGTAAAATGTCCCTCTCTGGCTTTCTCATAGGTCACCCACAAGACAGTGGAAGGTGCTATATCATTTCCCAAGGGCCTTCTCTTCTCCAGCCTGAACAACCCCAGCTCTCTCAGTCTGTCTTCATAGGAAATGTGCTCCAGCCCTCTGATCATCCTCATGGCCTCCTCTGGACCTCTTCTAACAGGACCATGTCCTTCTTATGTTTGAGGCCACAGAGCTGATGCAGCCCTCCAGCTGGGATCTCACTGGAGCAAAGGGGCAGAATCCCCTCCCTCACCCTGCTGGCCATGCTGTTTGTGAAGTCCAGGATACAGCTGGAAATCTGGGCTGCAAGCACACATTGACAGGTCATGTCCAACCTCTCATCCACCAGCACCCCAAAATCTTGCTTTGCAGGGCTGCTCTCAGTCCATTCTCCTCTCATTAAGTATGAGGATTTGGGCACATGTTTGCATGGCCCTGTTTTGAACTGTTCACACTGTATCTGTATTTTCTTTTCCTTTCTGAATACATAGCTAGGACAGAGTCACTCAAAAGATCAGTAATACAGAAGTAAAGGATATCTCTCACCTCGTTCAGGCTAAACTCTACAGAAAATAAGTATTTTCAGAATTATCTTTGTTTTGATTTTTTTTTTAAGTCCCTGGCATCAGACTTTCAGTCTGTCCTGAAAGTCTACACCAATCTGTACAAGCAAGACAAGCCCATCAAAAAACCTTCTAACTCATTTGTGTTATATTAACCAATTTAAAATGTATGGATGAGTTCAAACAATTTCGTATTTACTGGAACTTCTAATTACTCCAGTTTGTACCACCACCCACTCTTCCCCAAGGAAAACACTCCCGTGTGTATTTGAACAGATGAATTGCCTAATTTGATACAAAGGAGAATGGAAATATTGGACACTATAGGTTAGACCTACTGTCTTCCTCTGCTTTCAGCAGATAAAAGGGACATTCAGCATCTTACTGCTCCTTTTACTGAGACTTCTGTTTTCCTTACATTCTTGCAATGAATTACAAGATACATGTTTTCCTCCTATTCAGCTTTGACAAATCAGAAGTCTGAATTTGCCAAGCACAGGAATTTCACATTCCACACTTTATTGAATGAGGAAGTCATTAACAGATCAAAGCTCAAATGCCAGTGCGCCTGTTTAAAGTTATTTGCATTCTTACCCAAACACTTCACAGGCATGCAGTGCACACAACACTTTCACACACTCACTCCTGTCTCATTTGAGGATTCCAAAGACAAGGAAATATTTGCCCCACTCAGTCCAATATGTTACATTAACCATTATGGTCTCACCTTTATGGATTCTGACTGCAGCTTTAAGAGTCTCCTTTTATAAGGAGGATCTGGAGAAGATTACAAACAAAACACTGACACACCCATGAAATGGAGAAAGCAGCCAACTACTCAGACTTTAAACTTTGCTCAGGAACCTGGTTATTTGAATATAAAGAACAAAATACATATGAATTGTAAACAGAAAACACAAGGAAAGCAAGGTTTAGGAACATAGTAACTTAAAATTGAGGTGAGCCAATATCAAAGTATTCTATAAGATAAATAGGAGATAGGCTTGGACAGACAATTCAAATTTTACTGAAAGTGTAATTATAGTTATTTAATAGAAAAAATTATCATAGATAGCACATTACAGCCCAACACAAAACTTTCAGCCCACCCTGTTGTCGGGAATATCCACACCAAAGATGCTGGTAAAAAAAAAACCCAGAAGCTTAATGCCAGCCTTGCTGAAGCTGATTTTAAACTTTCATATATATATGTACTTGGAATAATGAATCTGTTCTTTAATCCAGACCAGCTGAAATTACACGGCAATAGCAAATCATCAAGTGCTAATCCTACCCATGACCATCCAGTTAGTATGTGTCATCTGCAATCACTAAAGCTGTTGTGGAAGAATAAACTTGTTTGAAAGAAGGGAATGAATTTTTTTTCTTCTCTGTTCCCACAACTCCTGCTCTGATCTTATTCCCTTCACGACAGCAGCTTATGATGTGTAAAGTTTCCAAGCTGGGGACATCAGAACAAGGCACACACCTGCATGGCTGCCCCTGGTCTGGCCCTGACAGCTGTCCATTTTTCCAGCACAACTCCTTCACACCATGACCAGGGATCTGCTCCAAAATTCCCCAGATTCAGCCTGTAACATCTGAAAGATCTCCTAAAACTTCCCAAGTGAATAGTGAAAATGATATGACAAATAGAAGTGACAGAAGAATTGACCAAAGAGCACAAACTCAGGTTTCCCTCTGTAGTTTCAGAAGCTGAGAATACCAGGCAGCACAGTGAGCTTCTGGAAAGGCAGTAAATGCAGAAGGTTCTGTACTAAAGTAAAACCAATGCTGTGACACAAATTCCAGGGCAATGTGCACTGTGTCCAGAGAATATCAGTATAATATAACATTATGTTGTTATGTTTATACTGCTCCTGCAGAGATTATGAAAATACCAAATCTCAATGCTGTGAACTGGAGTGCTGAAATACATAAGGCAGATAAAGTGAAAGAGATGTTTTAAAATATCTTCTCTATGCTTTTACACAACTAAGACCATTTAATAGCTTCAAAAGTTACTGTTGACAGACATAAGTAAAAGGTAATGTTGAATGAGAGAGAAAAAGGCTTGTAAGGGTAGCCAGGAATACTTACCTGAGTCATTCCCCCATTTAGGAATGGGCTATACAGGAATACAATACTTAATAGAAAGCATTTCCAAAGCAAAATCTAGAACAGTAGCTAGAAACAATGCTGATGCTCTCTTTTGGGCTACATGAACTATTTTGTGTCTTTATTTGAGGGAGGTAGAAATACTTGAGAGAAATAAAATACAAGAGACAAGCTCCTATTCTGATAACCTCACTTTAAATTGCATGGGAAAATCCAAATAGAAAGCCTATAATTAATTTGGTCAATAAACAGTCAATTCAACTCCTGATAATGTATGCTTCTGAGAACATATTTCCTCCTTCCCACAATGAGGAAGGAGGAAATATTTATTGTCCTGACAAATGTCTGAGCACAACAGGGCAGTTGCAGCGATGGCACAAAGATGTGAAGAGCTACTTTGCTCCCAGGAGAGGATGGCCGCAGCTGTGCCACAAGAAGGTGACATCTCACATCAGCTGAAATGACATCAACCTGACAGGATTCAGCAACAAGGGTCCTATGAAGCTTCACCTGTAAATACAGTACACAGCTCACAATCAGAATTGCCCAAGGCACAACAGGTCACACAATAACAGAGTGCACAACTCATAATAAGTTATAGAAGGAAGGATGGATTACACCCAGTTATATCTTGCTCACCCATCTACCCACATAATTTAAGTTTAATGTGTTATTACATCACTTCAAAATCTAGAGAAGCATTGTTTTGTGGCCAGTCTTTACAAGTCCAGGCACACTGAACTTCATCTGAAACACAGATGTTCATAATCTATTATCACAATGGCTTCTCTGCTGATTAAGTGACAAAAGAAGGGTTTCTGCAACATCTTCCTTTAGTGCTGGTTTTATAAGTAAGCTGCAAATAGCACCCATCACACTACCACAACCATCAATACAGGACAAACACAGGAACAGTGAGAAAACTGCACAGCAGTTTTCTGTAAGTGGTTGTAGGGCACAGACTAATTTTCACTTGGATGTCTTTTTCTGAGCTGTTATTTTGGTGGTATCAGCATCAAAGCACTAGAAATGACTCACTGCTAGCATATTGTGCAGGCACACACAGTCCCTAGCACCTACAAACCAATACTGTCATTTAGGGTAGCAACAAGGAACTGCATACAGTGCTCCTGGGCTAGACTCCAAAGTAACCACTACTTTCCCACTGGCTTTTATAACACCATAAATATGGGCGTAAAGTCAAAGGCAGCTCACGGATATTTCAGAGGGTTTCTCAAGAGCTTGACCTGAAGAAGCAGCTGTCTATGACAATGCAGCCTACGACTTCAGACCTTCCATCTTTATTAGGCATTTTCCAGTTGTTATTTCTCCCAAATGAACGTTAGCAGCAGAAGACAAACAGTAGCATCAAAACCAGATAGTGGCCTTTTTCTCAATTTATAACATAAAGAAAAGGAGGCTTTGCATTATGAGGCGTTAGAGCCATGTTTATAAATCCACCTGCAAAAATCAAGGAGTTCCTTTCACCTCCAAGAAAGCCAAAGAAATTGTTTCAGTTAGTATTTAAGTCCTTAATTTCATAAAATAAATAGAATTTATCTTTTTTTTTTACTAATGAAGTAATGTCAATTAAAGTCTTATAGATACTGAATAACAAATAAAACTGACTTTTTAAATATTGGTCAAGACTTTATTTTTCCTGCCATCACAGTAATTGAAAAATTAAACTGATGTTAATTTTATACATGATTATTTACCCCATGTGTTACTGAAGCACAGTATAAGGCTCAGTACAAAGTGATCAATATGACTGGCTGAACAATCTTTTGAAAAGCTGCTATTTTTAAGAGAATTGCCTCCTCGAAGACACGTAAACGCCATCGCGACTAATCTCAAATTCATTTACTAAACAAAATTATTCTGAAAAAGTATTTTTTCATACCATATTGAAAGCATGTTTTTAAAAAATCACAGACAAGCACAAAAGAAGTTTGTCATTAGCAGCCATCTTTTTCTTACTCTGTAAGTCCTGTTGCAGATGAGTCTGACAGTTAAATCAACTTTTAGATGGACACTGACAGTAGAGCTTTCATCAGTAGCCCAACATGAATTATTTTTAGAAACAAAGAAACAGAATAGCTAATAATATGTAGAAGTACTGGTTGTTCATGAATGCATTTTTAAGTGCTAACAAACCTAATTCAGAAATATCCATGCTATGATGTCTAGCCTGCATGGATAGAAATCAGGTATTGTACTGGCAACATGTTCATGACCCATAAAAGAAGTCCAGATATCAGTCACTCCTGGAGGCTGAAAATAACCATGGTCAATGTGCCTACAGCACATCCCAGTGCTCACTTCTGGATGGAAGTTTACCTAGAGAAAGATTTGTTCTGTAAATGAACTGTCAGCACTGGACATTCAATGCCAGCTCAAGGCCCTTGTTCTCACCAAGTTAAACTTCATGAACTGTTATCTACAGTAAACAAGTTAAAAAAGTGTTTTTGTTTTGAAAGAGCAGAATGGAAAATGGGCAGATCTTGAAAAATTGTATCATTGGTGTATCACCTTCCACACTGTGTGGGCAAGTACTACTACGAAGACTTTGCCAATATAACCTATGCATAAATGGAATGCCAGTGCTTCAAAGTACAGTTTGCTTTAAAGATATTCTTAACAAAAAAGAATAATTACCATTCTTAACACTGCTAATTCCTCCTCAATTGCTGTGAACAACGGTGGCTTTTACCTAGTCTAAGAGTGAAATGCTTTTTTTCTTTTAAAGAAGCAGAGATAACTGCAAATGCACTAAGACATACTTTCAGTGCAGCTGTAATGATAGGAAGACAGTCTCATACATTAGTTGGTGTGCTCATTGAAAACAGCAGATCCAAGTCCCCCGTGAACAGCATTACACCACAATTTCACTCAGGAAGGGATTTTTGTGATCCTGGGCTCGACAGCTGACACAGCAGCTCAAAAACTTCCGTGCTGCCTTATTATTACAGGTTCTATTATAATCACTGTAATTAAATAACTGACAGCACTTTCATTATGAGTTCTTATGCCCAGGTTAATAATTGAGCTGTAAAATTTGCTTTGGGATGGGATTTTTCATCTAGGTGTAAATGCCTTTCTCAGTGCATGTAAAAAGGGATCTGGGTTTGTCCACTTTTCTCTGAATATAGACAATTATAATGCCTAAAAACATCTGAAAGCATTCTGAAATACAGTGCCTGCAACAACAGAGAAGCCTTTCCACAGACTTTTAAGAAAATGATTCAACAAAAACGTCTTCTTTTGGTTCTGCAGACGTAACACGGACAAGAGATTCATGAGATATAGAGTCCAGCCAGTGGACTCACTTGTGTCTTTAGGCAGGAAATGTCTGTGCTTCACCTTCCCTGTCTCTGGAAGGAGGATAATTGGCATAATGATTTACATGTGAAATGCACTCACTGAAACCTCGGAAGCACGCTGTGTAGCTGACATGTCTTTTTTAATATGATACATGCCTGCTGACCCTTGCACATCTGCAGACTTTACATTCTTCCTTCACATGGATTCACACAGATCCTGTGCATACGACAAGTCAGGCCGCCTACGGACATTCAATGTCGATTTCAAATATATACTTGTCCCATATAATCAACGACAGGGCTAATACCAGAATTTCAAGATCCTGACTACACCTGAATGTTGAAGGCTTAATTGCAGGAGTCTAGAGAGCTTAACACACATACAACAATAGCCTAACTCCTTGTAACTACCCACTTAACTCTACACAGGAATTTTTTCTAAGCTATATAATCAATCATGAAAAAATGTGGAAGAGGCTTTAACTTACTTGAAGATTTTAAGAGTTATCACTGCTGGTATTAGCTTTTGCCATCTCACTACATATCAGAAATCTGTGTTATAAGAACTCATCTTTTAGAACTCTAAAGAACTTATTTGCCTCTCAAAAGCAGAATCTCTCATACATGAAAGGTAAACCAACAACAGAACAGCTCTTGGAAGCAGTACCATTAAAAGAATTGCCCTTCTTTCAAAACTCTGAACAAATTACCTCTGCAAGGCATAGGTGTACTTCTTCCCTGAGGGTTTCTTAACAGAAGGATTCACATCAAGAGACCTGAAATCTGATGCTGCAAGTCATGCCACAGAATTTCAAAGCAGTTTGCAAACAGTGATATTGCAGTCATCATTCTCTTCAACATTGTATTTTCTCTGCTTGACTTGATTCACAGTCATTGAGGACTGTGCTATCACTATCCATGGTATAATACTGACCAGAATAAAGTAGTTATAGCTGTACAGGGAAAATGAGCTTTAGGCTTTAATCCTCTGACACTACATTCACAATCACTTAATACTTCCAATACTACTTCTCTAAGACTATAATAGTACCCTTAAAAATATGAAAAAGGCTGTTTAATAAGTACTTAAGGCATGAGCTAAATGACAGCAGAAATCAGAACAAGTGAAATAGTTGAAATTAACACTTCATTGTACCAGTACCACTCATAAGGTACAGACGTACTCTCCTTAGATAAAAAAATACAGTATTTGTTTTTAACTATGGCTTCAGGAAATGTATTAAAAAAACTTTGTATCACTAGTAGAATTACATTATCCCTTCAAATAAACCCAAGTAAGGAAAAAAAAAAGTCCTTGTTTTACTGCAGGTAAGTGAAGTAAATCACTTAAGTTCTTATAGGAGAGGCTGGATGGAGCTCTGAGCAACCTGGTCTAGTGCAAAGTGTTCCTGTCCACAGTAGAGGGGTAAACTGGATGATCTCTGAGGTCCCTTCCAACCCAAGCCACTCTATGATTCTTACTACTAAGTGAAAAGATTTGAATGTCCAAATTCCAGGTACTTCTCAGAAGCCTGGAAATGCAGGATGCAACTAGTAGAACCACCAGTTAGTCATACTCCAATACGTAAAACACCCAGCCTTTCTTTTACATCTCTGCTTTCTCATAACAGAGAACAGCTACATAAAACAAAGAAAGCTCACCTAACCTACTGTTTACAAGAAAAGCCTACCAAAAAGTTTAAGTATTTTACTCAGTAGAGATCAGCTTGAAACTAAACCCACAATTGAGTCTGGTTTTAGAATTTCTTGCTGACAAGAGAATTAGATTGTGTGAACTGTACGGAAGAACCCAGGAGGCCATTGCCAAGAAAACAAACCTAGAAATAACTGTCTGAGGCCAGAAGAATACCTTTTATCACAGTTTTAAAGAATGTTTCAGGAGGAGATATGTTAAACAAGTAAAACAAACAAAAACCCATAAAAACATCCCAAGGAAAAAAAACCAACAACCCACAACAAACACACTAAAAAAAAAAACTACCACAGCCCTCAAAAAAACCCCAAAACCAACAAAAACACAAACCTCAGTTTTATGTTTTTAGAACTAAGTTGTAAAATCCTCATCCATTCAAAGACTTGTCAGTATTTTTTCATGCAAACACCATGGTTGTTTGTAGGTGTTCTCTAAGCCACACACTCTCCCTTACACACAATGACATTACAGAAGGATAAACAGAGACAAAGGATACAAGGTTCTCACTGACAGTCAAACATCAAAACACACAAGCATGGTAATTTTTAGAAGAAAATTTGTTTGTTGTTAAAAATATGAGTAGGCGTATGTGTCTATGTGTGAATCTCCAAATAAATTTACTCCTTGTACAGCAAAGTACATGAAAATCTCCATTTTTCAGTATCTTCTTCCTTCTAAAAACTGTTAAAAGTTTGCTGAATCTTATTGAGAGAGCACAAAATTCAGGCAGCTCATTTAGTCTGTTACAAACCTCACTACCAAATTACAACTGCAGTTTGAATGAAGGTATGAGTCAATAGAACTTCGCCTCTTCCATAAGCAAATAAGGTAAGAGGTTTATCTCCCCAAAATCAATATTGATAAAGAAAATCTATACCAGCAAACAAAGTTAATACCCTGTTGATTTAACCGGTGAAAAATTACTATATATTCATTTTTTGCCTGAAAGAAAATAAACCAATTATTTGCAGAATGATATGTCTGTTAGTGGCATTAGTCAGCTGCTAAATCTTGTACACATCAATTTTTCTTAGCAAATATATAGATGTGTAAACTGCATACTTCTACAAGTAGTAACTACTCAACTGTCCCAAAGAAGTCAATTTCCTATAGCAAGTTCTGCCTCAAATAAGAAAAAAGCAAAGCACCTCAAAGTTTTTATGTAAATACTGTCATATGATACTCTTTCAAATTAATAAATCCTGTGAGACAAGGAAATAACTTTTGAACGACATGGCCTTACCGCTTAAGCAGGCTGTCATATTTCCTACAAAATTTAGCAGAACGGGGCAGTATATGAAGAAGTAAATTAACTGGAATATAAACAACAGGCATGGAAAAAATCCTAGAATCAGTTTTAAATGTAAATTTAATTTTAAATACATAAATAAATGAAGAAGCAATAAATGGAAAATTATGCTACTGCATTTCTGGTCCACACACTTCATTTCTTAAAGGTTTTTTACAATGAAAGACAGCATTTCTCGAACAAGATCCACCAACAGTGTACTCTTTATGGCCACCCTAAGGCAAGCAGGCTAAGAATTGCTCATCCACGTTTCAGCTCCAGACATTCAAAGGGGAGGCTTCTGGGTGGTGCCAGATCGGTTTGTAGAAATTGAAGGGTAAGCATCAGAAGCACAGTCATCAATCACAAGTCAGCAGGCAAAAAACAGCAGAGTTAGCAAGAAAGGTTAAAGCTAAGAATCCTACAAGAACCCTGAGGAATGGGACTAGGGAAAAGATAAGGGAAAATAAGTTTTATAGATGAAAGTGAGCTTACAAAGAGGAAAGTGAGCCACATTAGAAGAGACAAAGATATGACATTTGAGAGAGGAGAAAAAAACCCCTTAGTTCTAATGGAGAAGTGCAGAGGCAGAATTTTGGTTTCCTCATTCTATTTTTGGAAGCTCAGCTATCTTCAGTCTGCCTCATTTCAGCTGCCTGTGCACAGATCTCAGCACTTACATGGAGCTTGCAATAATTTAACTGAACACTGCATTTTTAGGTCTGTGCAGATTAGACCAAAGAAACAAAGCCTCATTCACTTTCTAAATGGCACAGTAATTTCATCAATTTTAGGGACATGAAAGGCATTACTAAAACCGTATTAAAACATTATTAAAAGTGTAACCTTACTCCATAATTCCATATCATCCACCCCCTCCTTGTTCACTTGCCACATATACCCATTCCTTCCCCTTCATCCCAAGCCCACATCCTCACAGCCCAATAATCTTAATTAGTCTTTCATTCCTATGCCCTTTAATTCTGTATACTAAGTGGTCTTCTGGGCATGATTTTTCTACCAGCAACTGCATTGCTGTGTAGGTTGTAATCCTACAAAGTAAAATCAGAGCAAGTAAATTCCTTTCTTAAAAACTGGTCCACTGCCTCGCAGGGTAAACAGGAAGCACTGTTTACCTCCCAGATTTTCCACCTTCTTCAACACCAAAACAATTCACCCATGATCTGGGCTGAGCTTCTCACCCCTTCCCTCTTGCTTTTCCCACAGCATCTTCCCTGGTGGATGCAGTGATCCTGCAGGTGTAACTGATCAGGTAACCAAAGGAGGCAGGCAGCAGGAAGGTGTGAGGACAGGGTGAAGAAGCAGCTGGCCCTTGGCAAGGTTACAACTCCCTTCCATGATGAGTCCAACCAGCTGCCAGGGACAGAGAAGACCAAGGCTACAGCTTCCCTCTCTGTGAGATTCCGAGCAGAGATGTGAACCAAGGACTGTTTTCCAGGCAGTGTCTCACTGACAGGGTGTGATGATCCTGGGGACTCTCCACAGCAGTCTCTCCTGTCAAACCAATTCCATTTTGTACCAAATACAGACGTATGCACTCGTCAGGAGAAGAGACAGAAAGCTGTCCCACTGAAGGGAGTGAGTGATCCCAGAGTCACCTGTATCATAAAAGTCAAGTCAGAACACCTGAGGGAGAAGAAAAGTACCAACTGTCCTATCTTTTCCTGCAAACCCCAGGGACCTTATATCTGTTGTTTCTACTCAAATGTGGCCAAGAATCATAATAGCATATTGATTTTTCTGTCATAATAAAACAATTTTTTTCTGGTTTATTTCAGTCTGCCATATAATAAAGCAATAATCCTTGGCTAGCTAATGGGTATTTTTCATTTATTTTATAATTCAGCCTCCAAACTAAATGTCAAATAAATTTCAGACCTGAGACTTTTAGTACCTCAGTACAACTTCTACAGCTTTCAAGGATTAAGACAACTAGAAACCATAGATCAATAATGTGGTGAAAGCCCCACTTGTGTAACAGCTCATTAGACTGATTTTTTCATTTGACTTCACCATTTTTAAAAGAAGGACATTCCATAATAAATTGAAAGAGAACAGACAAACATACAAGGATGCACAGAAGCCTAAAGAAGTACAGGCAACATTGCTGCACCACACGGTAACAGAAACCAATCCACACCATTCCTATCCAATCTTTAAAATACACAACGCTCATTTTACCATACACAAGCACTGTCAACATTCACAAAAACACACACATTATTATCTAAACACACGCAGTAAACACAGTCCTATTAAACTGGCAACAACATTGCTGTGACACAAGCTGGGATAAAGCTCCCTTTTTACGGCAAGAATATTTTCTAAAAGGGACCAAAAATCTCAAACTTAAGTGGATAGGGCCGTGTGAAGTTTTTATATGTAATTATACATTTTTAAGTCAACAGACTCCAATATGCAGAGTGATAGGTGCTCATGAAACAAAAATGGTGATCTTAAATTAAACACGTGCACATAGAGCAATCCAGAGCTTAGCAAAACTGTGTGTACTGTACACGTATTTAAAAAAACCAGAAAACTATCCTCTTTCCCACTCCTCAGTACAAAGCATCACTTACTGTACATATAACCATGAAATTGGTTCTAATGAATCACAGCATTAAGGTGAGTTAAATCAACAGAAGAGTCTGGCACCAGGAGAGTTTCTATATATATATATGTACAAATGTACTTTCCGACCCTTCCTAAATAAAGCTGGCGTCAAAATACACCTTTACACTAATCCAGCAGACACTGACAACAAATCATGAGTTGGACTGACAGATCAGAACTGCTGTATCATTTTTGAAGTCTTCAAACTGATCATGGTGCACCTGTATTCCCACTACAAGGTTCCTAAGGCAAATGAACATGTAAAGCTCTGACTGTGAGACAGGCTGGACCTCACATTCATCAGCTACATCATCCCGTCAAAATGAAGTTACATATCAGCTAACATATGAATACAACCACAAATCCACTACAAAGAGATCCCACTTCTGACTAAAGTTTTATGATTTTGAGATCTGCTCTCCAGAATCAGGACCCAGACTTCTCCCAAATCAGGAATTACTGTATTTCCACAGATGTAAATTGCTTTTAATCACCGAGATTTTTTTGCTGAATTTACATGGAAGCTGCAGCTTTGAGTTACAATAAAACTCCATGTAGCAGGAGCATAGATGACCTCATTCCTAGATATATTCACAAAAGCTGGAAACAAAAATTTTTTTCACACATCAATGAACAGGAAATACATATTGTTAGGTGTATCACTTGAATCTATTAGTAAAGGAGTCCCTTTAGTGAATAATGTGAGAATCATTCATGTGCTGAAAAAATGATGTTAAGAGCTTTGCCTATCCATTTGTGCAATCTTTCACATGTTTTCCAAGATGTATTTTTCCTCATTCCCTGTACCGTTCACGCATTCAGGAAAATGCTTTCTGAGTTTTAATTTGGAATCTCTAATAAGGTTTGAACAACAGACTCCAGCTATCATTTATCAATTAACATTAATCACGGTAAACCATAATGCAGCTGTGTTTCAGAGAGAAAGCATTTCCATGGATGAGAGGTAGCAATTTTAATGAAAAAAAATTCATTTTTTGAATGTTGTAAGCATCATAAGCATCACCACCAAGCTTAATGCATATTCTGAGAATTTAGTCAGAGTGATCTCAACACAGAATAGGTCTGAACTACTGAACTGTAATTAGCAAAACCCTTTTCAAATGTGCATGGACAGAAAAAGATACAGAATACATACCAAATTTAGAGATGGACAGTGTAGCTGTGTTTTGTAAAATATTACATTAACTGGAAAAATACAAGGGCTAGTTCAAGGACTTGTTTAGTAAGTGTTAAATACATTTTGCACAACTCCACTGGGCTGTGGAAAGAATCCTCAAACTAAGCAATGGAAATTCTACCTGCAAGCAATGAACTGGCCACACTGAACAGTCATGTACTTGGCAATGCCCTAAAACACAAAAGCACAGGTCAGAGAAGCCCTTAGGTCTTGGAAAAGGAAATTCTCATGGAGCCTCACATTCCTCTGGTGGAATCCTTCACACAGGGCCAGCTGAAGGAGGGGGTTAAAGACCAACACTTAGAAGTGCAGTCCAGTCTGAACTGCAGAGGGAGTCAGAACAACATCTGGGGCAGAAGGTGCAACCTGCATCCCAAGCAATTCATGCTATTTCGCTGATGCACCAGCACATCTGGCAGCAGTTGGAAATCCCTCCTGGCTGTGGCACTGCTGTCTGCACATGCTGCTTTCCATTAAGATAGCTCACCATCATAAATGTGCATGCCCCAGCAATATTCAGAAAGTAAAAGGAGAGTGATTGAAGACCAAATTTAACACTACGAATCTCATCCTTTGTCAGTATGGAAAGAAATACATTAATAATTTTTCTTTATTTTTGTCCTTTTCAATTATTTCCTTTCTTAAAGCAGAAACAAAACACACCATTTATTTTCCTTTTTGTTTGTTTTCAGACCTGGCAAATCACCCCACAAACAGTTGAAAGACATTTCAACCCATCCTCCCATTGCAAAGAGGTACTGGCCTCTCTCCCACCCAGCTGGATCTCACTGTCCCCTCACCCTTTCCTTCAGGGATTGGTGCAGTTAGAGCACAGAATAAATCAAATTAGTGTACTTAACAGTTGAAATCTAATCAGACACTAGCAGTGTGATTTCTCCACAGGCTTAGTTATGATGCTGCTATGATAAGGAACAGCCACACAATGAAAGTTAAGGCCTGGGACAAAAACAATAGCACAAATATCTTTCTGGTGGAAGCATGGACGTGAGGAATTTAAGTCAACACATAATTGTCCAATAGTCAAAATTAAGCAGCAGTACACTGTCTCGTTATACTTTTGCACAGTTTAATTTTAAAACATGTCTCAAATGGTTTATTCACCCTGATCCTCTAGGGGTTGACTTAAGTAAGGATTTGTCAAAAGCACTAACCATCAATATTCTTTGCTTCTAATTTGCTACCCTTACAGAAAGCATCCCTCTCCATCTTAACCCAGTGTCAAAGAAAGGGTTTGTAACAAAATGAGTAATTCTGGTGTCAGAAATCATCAGTGTACACTATAGCTGAAAAGGTGATCATTCTCTGGGGCCATTTTCTTATTTGGCCCCAGAGAATGCCCAAAGATATGCAAAACTATATGCTAATATATGGATAGATCACATTCTATCCAGGAAACACCTGTGTACATGTAAGGGAACTCTACCATTTCCGCAGAGTTCCAAACAAATTATTCCTTCCTTCCTTTCAGAGTGAATGGTTAAAATTTGTTCTCCAGTGAGATGAGTAAAGGATAACATTTTAACCTTTACACATTCCCAAATTTTTGCAGGAAGCTTTCACGCTGCTCTCACCATCTCCTTCCTGTAACAGTAAAGCTGCACAAAGACCTTTCTTCTCCTTCTCATGTGTTCTGCAGCAGAGAGACTTTTGCAAGCTATTCTGTGCTGGTTCGCAAAGAGAACTTCTCTGCAGAAGGGAAGGCTGCCCTGTCACCATAAATCATGTTCCAGGTACAATAACTGTGCAGCCAGCACCAGCCAAACCTAGGACACACACATCCTCCCTCTTATCAAGCATCCTAATTTGAGCGGCTGTCAAATCTTATCGTACATTCACCTTACAGCCTCAATAACACTCTGACTACTTCCAAGGAGGGGGAAGGGGAAGACTTCATGAATTTTCACATCATTTCCTATTTAGGCCAGTATCTTCTCATGCTACCTCAAGAGAACAGTATGTATCCCCTTAAATACAGTGTTAAGAACCAATGTATGAGGCTTTGTAGTAATTATTACAAGCTTTCTATCCTTTAGGGATGAACACAGGAAAAATTTCCACCTTCCAAGTCTGATTTTGTGCCTCATTTCTTGTGTTTCCTCTACAGGAAGAGACTGAAGAACTGTCCAGAGTAGTTCCACTCCCAGGATATGAAAGAAAGAAGTGTATATTGCCTAATGCTAGGTATTTAATAGAAAAGGTATACTGCTGGAAAACTTAGGGAAATTAATTCCTCTACAGCCTCTAATTTTAAGCTGTCCGTAACACTCATTTTTATATCTTGAAACAGTAATTTCCATTAGTAAAAATAATGTAAAAATTAGTAAAAATAGATAAAGAACTGGTTTATTACATGATACCTGTTAGTTTTCCAAAGCAAATACTTTAGTGCTCCAGGAAAATCAGCCCCCTAAAGAAAAAGAGGCACCACAAAGAAAAGCAACATTTTCTTATATATATATATTCTCAAATACAACTCCCTCCTTATCAACCTTCCACTGCACTTTGATAAGAGATGCATTTGATGAATTATGTGCTGGCTCTGGGTCTAAAGCACAAATAAAGGCTATTTTCTTGAGGGCCATTTGCCACAGAAATTAGGGGGGAAAAAGTCTGCTCTTGTCAGAGCTGCAGCTCCCCTTGACCGATGCTGAGGATGGCAGGAAGATGGCACAAGAAAGATCTGTGTCAAACAGATCTCTGGAAGCTTTTATCACATTACTGTTCAAAGCAAGGCAAAAAAAGGCTCCAAAATTGCAGGGAAATATCCTGAGGATACATCTTTCTCTTCCTGTTCTATTGCTACTAGTCTAATAGAACTTCTCTACAGTTTTACTGAAACTCTAAGGATAATCAGTTTATTTACTGCTTATATTTACTGGTTAGAATATTTTTTTCCAGACTAATTTCAATAAATTAGAACAACAGAACCAAAACAAGGCCAATTCCAAATCCTATGACCATCTCTTAAATGCATTTACTTTTTTTCATCTTTTTACTTTAAATATATGCAAGGTTTGCATTAAAAGGTAAGATTCTTGTAAATTTTTCCTTTGGCATGTTCAATCCTACTTACAAGTTCCTTTTTCTAGCTGTAAGAAGACATACATTTATTAAATTTGAAGCTATTTCCCTCTGAACAAGGAATGCAGGAAGGCACCAGTTGTCAGAATACTGAAATAAGGCCCATGAATGCCTCTAGAAAAACGTATCCATTAAAATCAGTGTTTTAAATAGTAAATGAACAATATTCCACCTCTGATACTCTTTCTTTGTATAGAAAAGCTGTGCCTACTGTGACAGTGCCTTTAATTTCAACATTCACCTTCTTTCTGAAGGAGGATTAGTAGCCCCATGACTAAAGTGCCCGTCACGATGGCATTTTTTGTGAAGCTGGAAAATGAGAGTCAGTTTAACCCCACCAAAGAATTACAGGAATTGGAGGATCCTGCTTTCAAACAAACACCTTTCACTTTTATAAAGAAATTTCAGTGAAATGAAAACATTATAGCGATGACTGAGAAGCCTGGTGCTCCCACTGACTGGCTACAAAATTTATCATTAGCTACACTTGATCAACCCCCACACCTCACTGTGTTGTACCAAACAGAACTGACATCATTTGATGCAAATACATCTTGAGGGGAAAGAATCCTGCAAAGGAATGGGTTTGGAGTTACAGGGCAATGAATGTAATATTTAACACAAGCTGGGCTCTGCAGGAGGAATGTTTTAGCAGCTCCCATGCTAGCAGTGCCTCTCCTTTGAAAGGTAGGACATGAGCTTCCTCTCATTGCAGTGCTAAAACACAACGCAGTCATACAGCAAGGACTGGAGCTGATTTTTATTGATTCTGCACCATTTCACCATCGCAACTCTCTGTTCAGACTGCATGTTAAATATGGATTTGATGTAACATATACATCTTTGTGATTGATTGGGAGCACTAAACAGAAATCCAGGAGGTCACAATGTGACACTCCATTTTCACTCATTTTCTCGAGAAGCTGAGAAAATGCATTTGAAGAAAAGGCAACTTAATTTAATAGCCACAGCTTTAAACTAAATGAATATGAGAAAAATAACTCAGAAATAATTCCAGTAAGGGGATTACAAATCACTTTCAATTGCAGTTTAAATTCTCTTAATCTCAACACCGGCTACATATGCTCTCAGATGTCATCTGATGTGCCACTTCAAGCAGGGGACAGATGCCCTCAGGGTACAAACATTCCCACTGAATATAATTCAGGCTTTATCAGAATCTACTATTGCTCTGGGAAGGTCTGGTTCTGCACTGCATTGAGAATGTGCTTGTAGAGATTGGACTCATCTCACTGCTTGTCTCTCTGCGGTACAATTCAGAGGCTTTACGTAGTATACTCACAGACAGGAGAAAAAGGATTAAAAACTTCCATAAAAGAGCAAACACTTGTTCAACAACTTGTAAAAATGTGTTAAACTCAAGACACAACACCAGGATATGATCACCTAATTAGATTTAATTAATTCTGCTAATCATCAATTTCATAGGCAAGCAATTATCTCTACCAGTGCATAGTAATAGTCAACTGGGCATTCCAAAGTCTTATTGACAGCTAATCTATAATACAATAGAAGTATTAAGCTTTCTTATAAATTGACACTTAAAAAAAAAAAGCTCACTTGAAAAAAGACACCAGCTTTTCAAAACTCTACAATCTTCAACCTAAAAGCAATAAAAAACCTTGTACTCTTTTCATCCTCCCTTCCAGCCCATACTTCTTGCTTTTACCATTGTTACAGAATCAGTGAGAAACTTGAGTGATTTTGCGATTCACTTTTACATGTAATTTTTTTTTAAATGTCCCAAGTATTTCTGGCACATATTATTTATTTCCAAGAAAATATACATTTACTGGCTGCAATGAGATGCAAATACAACAGTATGACTTACACACTTGAAAATAGAAGTGTATGTGGATGACTAAGCATGACAGATTATAATAAGCCCTATCATTCCCTGTCCTGTCTTCAGAGATTTGCATAAAATCAGAAGCAGCCTGTATGATTGAATATGGACTGATTAGGTTTGCAAATAATGAACAGAAAAGAATATTCCAAATGTGGGATACAATTTTCCATTTAAACATTCGCAAAGTAATGAGTTTCGAAGTAAAAATGTAATTACTTGTAAAAAATACCTGTTCCCAAGAAAATACTAGTGTCTTAAATCTGAAGACAGAGATGACTGCTATTCTGCCTTCACTTCTATTAAAACAACAGTTTTTCATTTTAAACTGAAGTAATTTATTTTCAAGTAGCAGATGAAATAGAATGCATAGAATAAAGCTAAAGCCTGTGCAGTCTGTAATTAACTCAGTCTAAGTCAGATAGTCAGTTTCTTGCTTCAAATCAGCTAAGTTTGCAAATTTGTGCTTCTGACAAAGGAACACCTCTTAAATTCAGTCACTCAGATACCGTATTTTTATTTCAAGATATATGTATGTATTATTCTCCAAAGGGATGAAGCCTTCCAAGTCCACTGCACTCAGTAGCCTAGCATCATATAAATTATTCTAAGACTATTTTATTTATGTTTGCCGCTACTGTAGACCCAAATATTCCCAGGAAAGAGTTATAGTTCATTAAAACATTTTTCTGGTTTATGTCCTTTCTGACAAGCCACACTTGTCAACTGAATGTACCATTCTCAGATTTATATGTTTGATTTTACTTTCATTATGGGATTATAAAGTGATACGTCTACATATTTCAAACCAACAACAGCATCCTAAACATTTTCTCATTTAATACTATTCTCTAATATTAGTCAGCCAAAGGGTCTTTGGCCATTCTGCTGCTCGCCATGGCACATTTCTTTTGCATGAAAACACCAGCTGTTTGATCAAGAGCACCGAGAATATGCTACTGCAAGAGATAGGAACAACAGAGAGTATAAACAAGGTCAACCTGGGACTAATTTTTAACATTTCTTATTTAATATGAAAATCACTGAAGTAAGAAGCTCCAAGAATGTACTTTTACAATTCAGTAAGTTTTATTTCAGCTTAGTGAGAAACTCACTTCTTACACCAAAGAAACTGAATCAAGATGCATATATTCATAACTTGAGCAGCTTTGAGATCTTACTGCAACAACCTTTGGGCTCCTTTCCCAGGCCCGGCCAACTGAACACTCCTTTCTTGGTTCCCATGGCCTCCTATCAGGCTGCAAGTCCCTAGGACCAGAAATCTGCTACTTGTGCTTTAAGGAACACAGACTTGAGAGAAGTCACTTCTCCTTGCCAGACATTTCCTAACAACTTCTTTCAGATTTTTCTTCCTGAAAACAAACAAAAAAAACTCCCACAACAAAAAAAAAACTAAACAACAAAACAAGTCCCCCTTGAATTGAAAATCATAGAAAGTCAGAAAAACAGATTATGATAAGTAGAGATGGGATCCCTTGAGGAAGTGAACCACTGACCCTGATCCAACAAAGCACTTCGCCAATGATTAACTCAAAGTACACAAAGTGATCCTACACAGCTCCCCCAGGCTACTAAAAATCTGCTTAACTGTCAGCCAGGGAGAAAGCTTGACTGCTCACAATTATTCCTGTAGCTGTGTGCCAATTCTGCTGGCCAGATTCTTTTGGATCTCAGGGATGGAGATCCAAAAGCAGTACTTCTGTACGTTGTAATAGTTATCATTTTAATGTGTTAGCAAGTCAGATAACTCCAAACACTTGCGCCACACACCACAGAAGTTTTACTCCAAGTCAGTCAACTAATTACTTTATATAAACCCCAACGAAGATGTATAATACTTTAAAAAGAATCTCTGACCATAACTCCTCCTCATTTGTGAAACATCCAAAATTGAAATACACATGTCCCAGACAACATTATAGCTATTTTTGCAGAGATATAATCACATATTCACTACAACTGACTAAGTTTTTTGTCCCCCTTGTTGTAATAAATATTTTCAAGCATGTATCACAATGCTTTATTATCCCATCTTGAATGAGATGCTTGAAAGCATCTGGAGCTTGTTACTTTCTGGGACAATATAAATACACTAACACATTTTGAAAGTGCCATTTTATAGTAATTGCAATATTTGCTCATCATCATCAATCTTTTATGGAAAAGTTTGTCTAAAATGTAAAGGAATGATACTGAATTTCAGGTGGTTTCCCACCTTATAATGCAAATGTACATTATTAATGAAGGTGGGTAGAGGAGTTCCACCATAAGAGGTTATATAATGACTTCAGCTTCCCTAAGCTTCCTCTGTGAAGTACTGTGGGCTCCATAAGGGAAGAAATCAAGGAAGTAATCCAATTTAGATGCTCTCAATTGCTTTACAGAGAAGCCTCTCCGTCTCCACCGACTACAGGAAAAACGGAGTTCTAATGTAAGAATCTGAGTTATGTGGCTGAAGTTCGATGATGTGGATGCTTCTTCCCCTCAAAAATGCACATTCTGAAATACGACTACTTACTGCTTGATTCGCAAAGCTAAAGATGTATCTTGAAAAGATAAATCCACACATCACATCTCACTTTCCCTGAAGAAGAAACCAACTGATGTTGCATCCCCCCTCACAATCAGTGCCAATGGGACCTGCAGCAACTGCAGGTACACGATTCTGCTCTATAACACTGCAGGAACTCACAGGACCACCTCACTCACTGGCTTGTAAGCCAAGATAGCAGCTGTCACAGAAAACCCTGCTTTCTTCTCCAAGCAGGTAACCCAGGACAAGTTTTATATTATGCACACTCATCTCTCCCTAGTAACATTAGCAGAAATGTCATTCTCACCTGTTACTCACCTCACACCAACCCAAACATGCAGCAGAGATGACAAGAAGGCCCCTCTTTTCCTTCAACTTTCTGTCTGAAGTCACTTGATTTAAGTTCAATAAAACTAAAACACCACCAGCAAGCTCACTGCCATTGCTGTCCTGGCTGTGATAACACTGTAGTTGTCATGAAGCACTAGAGACCCAGAGAGGTGCAAGCTCAGACCCTGTATCTGCTGACATGGGAGAGCAGGAAGGGTTATGGAGAAGGCATCACTTCCAGAAGGTTGTTCAACTAATGTCAAACTATATTTCATCTGCAACGCTACACAGAGATTATCTTAGACATCTTACAAATATAGCCCACCATGTTTTGAGGGGAGCAGGAAATACCCCCAAGTTTTCCTGATGGATATTAGAGGATTAAACCCAGAAAATTAACCTGTTTGGCTATTTAAAGCTTAGTTGGCATTAAGCAAACCATCTGTTCTTAATGAATAGGAAAAATTAAAACACACTCTAAAATGTTTAAAAAAAAAAATCCAATTTGTGAAAATGTAACGAAATGCAGTCCAGTGCATAAAAGTTTGGAATTGTTGCCCACACAAAGTATTTTCAGTAAGGTTTTTAAAATGACACATTTCTGTTGCCAAAACATTTAAATTAGGAACATTACAAATACAAGGAAATAGAACTCTTTGGTAGAAAATTGTAAGGTTTCCATTCGAGGGCTGTTCCTGTGTAAATAACACACAGTGAACTTCATGGCAATTTTCAAGCAACAATTTCACTTGATTTTTTTTTTTATGTATCTTAAAGAAAAACATAACAGCAGATACTTCAGGTGGGAAAGGAAAGAATTACTGTCTTATTTGTATTTCACCTGAAGCACAAGCTGACCAAGATTTTTCAAGCCCATGTTCATATTGTAACTTGCATGTTCACTCTGATCTAACCATTGATGGAGTTTCTACCAGCTGTACCCATTTCTAGAAGCTCCTTTGTTTCTCCACAAGTGGTAGTTCCTGAACACTAAATTCCTGTATCATATGAATCACTACAAGGCAGGCAGTCTTTCTTCCTGGCAATGAACTTACACAGCATTACAGTTTTCACTGCTCAAATACAAGGCTGCTTCCAAATCTCGAAACCATGCATGCATTTTAACCTCTGGTCAGGATAGAAGGGATGAGAAACCTCTGGCCCATCTGCCATCAATATAATTCCAAGGGAAAATCAGCATAGGAAACTAAGTAACCATCCCCACCAAATTCTAAAAAACTGCTGATAGGTTTCTCCTAGGATACTGGACTTCCTCTTTTTTATTGAAGAACATTCAGCATAAACAAAGAGAATGCCATCACATATTCCAGTAACTAACAGAAGTTCTACTTAGTGTTTTTCCAACATCAATACCATAGCTGCAATAGCAAAAGATGCTTCTGATCCAAAAAACTACATGCTTAGAAGTTACACCTTCGTAAATACATAAATACACCGCGTTTTGCTCTTTCCAAAGCTACACAATACTTTTGTTAGAGGAACTTCACTGTTCCTGGATAAATCAGTTTCTCCCTTCCTGAAGAGGTATAAGGAGCATAAAAGACTTCTCAATTTTTAAAGCAGTTTTTTTATCATTATTTCTAACTAGTTCTCACAAGCTAAAGAGAATAAAAGTGCAAGTATTTATATTATTGGAGGACTGATGTGTGGCAATGCAGTCACACTCAAAACCAAGCATTTCTTCTGTCTCTTTATGCCTCTAATCTAAGCAATCAGATTTAAAGGGTCTCTGCAATTTCAAAGACTTAAGCAAAAATGCTTGCTGAAATGCTGATTTCTGTGCATTGTTCCTGACATTTCACAGTGGCACCAGACAAACTACATACTCTCTGAGAGATCAATCACAGCTATATAAGAAGTCATTTACTGTGTCCCATAACAGACCGCTAGACCAATTTCAGTACATGAGAATTACAGTAACCGCCAGCATGAAAAAGGAGTTAGATACTCAATTAGATGAGGGGATTGTTTTTCGCTCTGCAGCTTAAGGTTGAGAAGGGGGAAGGGAATTCCCGTTACTGGCAAGCTTAAGACATCCACACATCCCCAGGAGGCTTTTTTTGTGACTACAGGATCAAAAAAAGGTAGAAAAAGGGAGAACTCTAAGTCCCTCTGCAATCCTCTAGTTTTCTGTAAAACAAAACAAAAAACCTATGCATTTTCTTTTCATTTATCCATAAAATGTGCACAGCATTATAGCTTATCTTATTCACACACAAAGTCTCCTTGCAGTATCTGTTGATCAGGACAGTGAGTAATAGTAGGTGGGCCTGTAGCTCCAATGCACCAAATTATTAAGACAGATGTGCTGCAGAGCAATAGTCCACAAATGTCAGACTATTGTCTTCAGTAAAGCATCTCAGCCTAGGCAGGTTCCAATTTTCCAGTTATATATACAATGAGGGATAAAGTTCAACTCTAAATGGCTTGAGACAGAACATAGTTAGGGTTTTTTTAAGTATTATTTTGTTTAGTAAAAAGCCCATATTTCAGTTTACTGCAAGGTCAGTAGACAGTAAACAATAATTTAACACTTCCAATATTCCTTCATCACCCCATTAATTACAGAAATGTAGAAGAAAAAAAAGGAAACGGAAAGAAGGAAACAGACTTCCAGCAAAATATGAGGGGGAAACTGTAGCAGTGTAATATAAAGAGAGAAACAGACTATGAGAAAAAAAATCTTTTAAGTGACAAGGTAACTATATTTCAGGCCAGAAACTCACCCCTCGGCATTAAAAATCTAAATATAATGAGATCTTCTATATATCCATATATATACATATGGTTATAAGGGTATAGTACATTTCAGCACATATTCAGCTGCTGGATCAGTGTGTCTTAGCATCAGTAAATGTCCAAAGAACATGGTACCTTCTGCTCAATATTCATTACAAAAGTCCAGATCAAGACAACATGCTTAGAAACTGCAGCCAGTCCTGAAAACCAGATATGAACAAGCAGAATGTATTTTCTCCCAAGTTGACTGTCAGGTGCGTGTACCCTGCCTCTTTCTCTCACATCATTACTTGACTGCAAATTTTATTTTAAAAGTATGATAAATGGACAAACAAAAAATATTTCAGTCACTTTTAAATTCAATTTTCATTCTGTGCTTCCTTGTGTGTACTTTGTCAGTAGTAAACAAACAGATTAAAGCTGTTCAGCTCTGATTAGCTCCTATAATAGTCTCAGTATGGCAGTTCTGCACATCTTTTCCCAAAAGCTTACTAGATTCCCTCTATCGAGGTATCCATCTGTACTGACACGGAGATTAAGAGTTCTTAATCCATTTGTAAATTCTCTAACTCGTATGAAGCTGCTCCTATTCCTTTACCCTAAATTATGTTTTGCCCAGAACATTAGTCAGGCAGAACACTTTATCTCCCCATGGTGCTGCGCCAACCCTCTTGTAACATCTCTGCATTTCATGCATCTCATTGGAATAGGTGGAGTGATGCAACATTCACTGTACAAGCCGAGATCACTGAACTTTTAAATCTACAATTTCTCTTTTTAAAAAGGTGATTTGACTCTGAGAGAGCAGCTCTTGTGCTGCTCTGAAGTCAGTAGAGAAGGGAAGAGGCTTCACAGGTCCCTACAGCAATCAGCTTATAGAGCAAAGCATGATAACCTTTATCTTTGCATGCATAACTGCTAATGCTGTTATGGGTTATTAAATTATCCAGCCCTGTTAGAATCCAACTCCAATACTTAACTCACTGACCTCAAGCAGGCAGCGTGCAGTGACATTTCCTGATAGAAAACATCCCACAATTTAAATTGCAAAAATTGCTTGGGTATGCAGTGTTTATATTCAATGCTTCCACAAGGAATGTTCCAACACAGATGAAAAACTCCTATCTCACCATTATACTGACAGTAACATCCAGATAACAAGAAAAAACAGGCCGCTCCTATCACTCTTTTTTTCTATATTCCCTCATATTTTAGTATTTAACCATGAATATCAACATCTTTGATAAAGCCAAACATCTTTCAGTTCAATGATTTCCAGTCTTTCTTCTACTGAACTAATTGGATAATCATCTATTTGGACATAAACCTAGAATAACCCTACTGTCCTTGGCAGAGTTACTGCAGGCTCATAATAACCTAAATTTGAGACAAGATTTTACCCCTTTTCACTCTTCCGAATACATGAGGTGTTCCAAGCAACCCCGATTGACCACTGAACAACCACGTCGTGCCTACTTTGATACTGGAAAGCATAACATGATTTGTACACAAAATAGCCCAAGCATGTTTTTGAGATATCTGATACTCTACTGTCCTGGAATATCTTTTTAAGGCTGCAGAGATGTTTTAACCTCTGTTAAGCTTCTAGGGCTACAATCCACAGCACTATTGTGATAATTTTCTAAAAAATTGTACAAAAAAATCAGATCTGACATTCAGATAATTAAAAAGCTTAGGATTGTAAATAAGAGATTTCAGCATCAAGTCACAGTATTTTAGAATTCCTGCTAGCTAATATGGAAATTTAACCTTCTTGATAAGCAGCAATTAGAACTCTGCATTTTAAGAAAATGTCAGAATTCCTTCTCTGATTACAGGATTTACTATTCTTGCAAGACCTCAGCTGCCAAAAAAAAAAGAAAGAGAAAATTCTGTGTTCCAAAGCTAAGTTTTTCAGTATAAGTAGACAGAAAATAAAACAGAGTTATTCCTCAGAATTAAGACTACAATATAGGCCTATGTGTGACACTGCATTGCTTGTATTCATATAAACAATGCATGAATTTAGCAATCCAAAGATCAGCTTCAGAACTTCACCACTGATCAGTTCAGATAAAACATTCAGATAACGTTACCCAAGTGTGACCAGACACAGTGCAATGAGATACTAGAACAAGAGTAGAATTACTGCCTACTGAGGTGACAAACTGGGTGTTTAAATTACATCTATTGAGACCAGACTTTTTTTAAGAATCATACAAACTGCTTGAGGTTTTTAAAAAAAAAGAAATTCCTGAACATTAGTATGTACTATCGTAGAGAAAGCTACACACACTAAAATGGAGAGGACTTGAAAAGAATCGGAGAGCATCATTAAGCAAAGATAAGTACTAAAACAAATCTAATAAACAAAGTGAACTTTTACTTACAACTACCCTGTGTATATATATTAGCTTTCCAGATGGTTATGATTTGTACTACAAGCTGCCTCTATCAATAGGGATTCATCCATTCTTAACTCTCCTTGAAGTAAGAGCACTAACAGACCAACACTAAAGATCATCAGTGCTAATTATGCTGTTAGAGTCTAGCTGTCTTTCAATTAAAAAAAAAAATAGAAATCCCACTGTCATTTGAAGGTAATCATTTTGCTGCACAGAATGATCAAAATATGTAAATTCCATGGGATTTTAGCACACTTTCAGGTATTTCACAACACAGTGATGTATGTCCCCAGCTGTCATTTCTTGAGGGTATGAAAAATTGCAGATACCTGGCCCATTACTGGTTGCAAATGCCAGAATTTGGAACAAATCAAAAATTGTATTCAATTTTATGGAGAAGAAAACACTGATGGCTGATTTAATGTCAACAACATCCCATCCAAATATTTTGTTAAATCTCAACTTTCAGGGCCTTTAGCAAGTCATCCATGACTCGGATGAAGGGCCAGATGCTCCTGGAGCAGATCCAGCAGAAGGTGACAAAGATTATTAAGGAGATGGAGCATTTCTCTTACAAGGAAAGGCTGAGGGAGCTGGACTTGTTCAGCCTTGAGAAGACATAACTGAGAGAGGACTTTATCAATGTCTGTCAGTATCTGAGGAGAGGTGTCAAGTGGGTGGATCCAGGCTCTTCTCAGTGGTACCAAACAACAGGACAAGAGGCAATGGGCAGAAACTGAGGCACAGGAATTTCCATCTGAACACAAGGAAGAACTTCTTTACTGTGTGTGACTGAGCGCTGGAACAGATTGCCCACAGAGGCTGTGGAGCCTCCCTCGCTGGAGATATCCAAGAACCATCTGGACACAGTCTTGTGCCATGAGCTCTAAGATGACTCTGCTTGAGCGGGGAGGTTGGACCAGATGACCCACTCTGTGATTCTGTGATCAATAATAATTATCATCAATAATTATGTTCAATGACTACAGCCTGTTAAGAAAGAATGGGATCCCTCTGACAAGAAGAAGCAATGGAATGTTTGGCAGCAGGCTGGCCAACGTGGTGAGATAGGCTTTAAACTGGAGGGCTCAGAGGTCAAGGTTTAAAGTGACAATATTCATGTCATTTCAACTAACTGGGGAATAAGCCATGCCTACCAGAGAAGCAACAAACACTCATTAGCTGCCTCCAACAATAAGAACCAGTAGACACTCCCAGGGAGATTCTGGTTGGACACATGAGGAAAATCTTTCACAATGAGAACCATCAGCCACTGGAATAATCTCCTCACGGAAATGGAAGTTACCCAACACTGGACACTTCTAAGATTCAGCTGGACCAGCTAGGTCATCTTGCCTAGACTGTGCTTTTGCCAAGAAAGATTGGATCAGATGATCCTTGAGGTCCCTTCCAACCTGCTACTCTATGATCCTGTGAACGTCTCAGCTGAGTCACTTTGAGTTCTCAAGAACTAATAATTTGTCATAATCATCGGCTAATCAAATTTGTGTTTCTAAAATGTCAAAACAAATTGCCTTTAAATAGAAAGCCAAGCAATTTGTTTTGTTTAAATGCCAATACCATTTCCTGAATCTGTAGCAGACGTTCTACAAAAACCTAATACCAGATTAAAAAAAATAAAGGCTGATTCATTTGAACATTAATCTCCTTTCCTTAATTCGTCTGCATTTCCTCCTTTCTTGACACCTTCTTCCCTTTTCTACTCAATCTTTCAACTCCAAGTCCCTGTGGGATCACTGGAAATGACGTCCTTCCCTCCTTGGACAGGATGGGGCAAGATGCACAAAGAAATGCACACTCAAACCTGGCAAGCTGCAGTCCAGGCAACTACTGCAGAAGATCAGAGGGAGCCCAGGGCACACATAATAACCACACCTCACCAAATGCAGGGAAGGACAACACTAAACCTATGCCTGTAACTGGCAGCTGGAGGTGAGGAGACTCTGTAACAGCAGCAGTCCTGGTTTTGATGTACCAGAGATAAAAGAGCACTGGAAGGTTTCAGTGCTTCTGAAGTGCTCAGGAGGAACACAGTTTAATGTGCTTGGTGAGAAGACTGGAGTTTAAATAGATTTGTGCCAATTCCTCTGCTGCAAAGCTCAACACAAGGTCCACTGGCAATGGCACATGGCAATGGTGATGGGTGTGGTCTGAGACAGTATTTTTGGCTGGTGCTACTCAGTTAACTTACTTGGCCATTGGTAATCAACCTATTATGGAACTAATTAGTAATTATTTTCTACACAAGTTCTCAGGTGTATGCACTCACTACCTTTCTGTGAACCCAATTTAACATGCATGGATATTGGCTTTTCCTTTTCTCTGTCTTAAGCGTAGGATTTGAAATATATTGCACTCCTTAACTTCTGTATATTCTTCTTCATAATTCAAAGCACTTCTGTTTTCCATATTAAGACAACCTTACTCATTCACTTAAGGGGAAGCTATTTGCCAGAAGTCCAATATGCTATTTCCAAATCTGTCTTCTCTGAACTTTAATTTTTTTATACATCTCCAAATTAGGGAAATGCCAACTTCATTAGACTCATCAAGATCGCTATTAGGAAAGCACCACACAAATGCTAATCACCCCTAGTTTGAGGTATGCTATGAGAATATAACAGTATTAGTTGTTTTCCAGTGAAAATCTTAGTGGGTCTAAAACTATATATGAGGCAAGACTTCATGGTGTATTCTCAGAGGAGAGATTAATTCAGAAATGTACAGGGTGGATTCCTCAAGGTAAGAGCCAACAAGAGGAAAGGACGATGAAAAGTGGCTGGCACCTTTGACAATCATCATGAAAACAGGAAATAATGAGCTGTAGCAAGACACACTTCTCTGCTGGCCTGGCTGTCCCCACTGCTCCCACCCACATTTCTGCACTGTGAAGCTTTTTCAGCCTAGGAAAACAATTAATATTTGCAAAATGCTTCTATAAAAGTCAAGCACTGTGTAAGTACTAAATGTTATTGCTATGGTAAGGAGATAGGAAAGGTTTTAAAGTAGTTGAAAAACATACGATCTTTGTTTTAATAAAGCATTATTTATTCTTGTAGCAGAACATGTATTTGCTCTTAAGTCTTAAGCCATCTTTAACTCTACCACAGTTCACAGAGAAAAGTAAATTTACAAAAAATCAACAATTTCTAAGATCATCACTACTGCAGAAATCCCAACAAAAACATTTATTCAAACAGAACACACAATTTTCACCAGGCAGTAATAAATAGCTTTATCCCAGAAATCATGTATGCAAAAGGACTGAAGCTTATGTAAATATGTACATTTTGCACAGCATATATGTGCAAACACAGTGTGAGTTATGTTTGCTCAGAATTTTTTCTGAGAAAAAAAGAGAAGCAAAGCAACATTCACTGTCAACTATCCATTTGACACTGCCTTTTCCGTGAAAGCCTCTCGTGGTCTCCAGCAGAACTGGTTAATTCCAAAGAGCTACAGCTGCCCAGCTGTGATGTGGCAAAAGGAGCATCATTCAAGGTTAGCAGCTCTACTATCATACTTTAAGACACTATCAAGCTCCCAGCACACAACCTGTACATGTACACCCAAAACATCTCTCTTCCCTTGACACCAAATTCCTCCATTTCCTTCTCACAGGCCCTTTAATGCTGTCCCTCTCTAGCTGTATCACTCATTGTCCACGCTTTTCTGTAAGGGCACATCTCCATTTCTCTCACAGGCACCACCAATATCCTGAGAATCCCTGTTTTGCTACAACCTGAGCTGTGGTATTGAAGAGGATGATCTGTACCACCCCCAGAATTTATCCACCACAGCTGACTGGGCAGAAACAAGGACAATCCTTGGAGCAGGGCAGCCCCACCCAAATCTCTCTCACCAAAACACTTACAAGCAGCTCCTCAACCAGAAACCAGTGCTCCCGCTATAGTCTGCTGCTATGACACAGTGTCCCAGTAGTTTTAGCTGATGCTCGAAGGGCAGTCTTTAAAACACACCCTTTACTTACAATATCCTAAACATCTCAGGCTCAGCTTCGCCACAGATGCTGGATTTTGTGGTTTCACTATTGTCGTATTTCATTAGCATAGATTAAGTATTAAATAATATTTTAATGAAGAAATAAATGGTGGAGCTTTACACTTCAAGTCATTAAAATATTGAATTTCTCTCTATGTTATTAGCTGTGTGTTTCTGCTGAGTCTTTAATTGTATTCTGAAGAACAAGAAATCGCAGACATGGAAACCACATGAGAGAAATGGCCTCAATCCAAAATGAAATAATGCATAATCCTAAACTACATAACTCAGTAGTAGTTTAATGATAGCTTGTCTAATTATACCTTACGACACTTACTCTGCAATAGTGTAGTATAAAATAAGCTCTCATATATATAAATATATACATATATATTCACATACTTAAACACACGTATTTTTTATGTCTGTGCTTATACATAAGAGCATCAGAAGTCCATAGCCCACCAAGAAACATGCCATATGTCCTCCATACACTTCACGCCATGAAATGCTTCCATGACAAGCTTCTGAAGAATCCAGCTGCAGCAAAGTTGAGGACAACATATGGTATTCCTCAATCACCTACATACTATTTCAGTTTGTGTCAATGTGTCTGACAATAACTCTCAGCACAAAGATTTCTTTGGAAGTACCAAGAAATAAAGAAAGAAAAAATATCATATGCTAAGTTCCTAAAAATAGAGTGAATCATGGTGGAAATAAATGAGAGAAACCTGGTAAAATTAGGGTCTTTGTATGAGACAGCTCAGATAAAAGACTGGTAAGGCACACTTTCATTTTCTGTGGGTTCAAATTTACACGTAAAGTATTTAGATATCGACTAGAGTCCCAGAAAACATCAATGTTCACAACATGTTCGTAACACTTTCAACAAATGTACTGACTGCGTGAAATTTCTTATAAAACTCTAGGTCAGCACCGAACCCCCTATAGAAACACTGAGTTGATACACTAAGATACAGCAAAGTTTAAATATTTCCCTCTTTAATCTCTAGATGATAATGGACTTCATTAAACAGATGCCACCCATCTTTCATTTCAGTTAGCTGAAAGAACCAATTAGATGCACATTTTCATAATGAAAATGTGAATTCAATGTGAAGCTTTGTCTAACAGGCTTGTACAGCAAAGCCTAAGCAGAGCTAAGCCATGGTCTCCGAGGGCTCCTCCCGGCACAGCATGCTAATGTGAGATAGGGAGTGACTAACTGCATGCATCCACAGATGTAAAAGGCAAAAATCCAGCAGATTACACGAAAAGTAACTGCAGTCATGGGTGGGGGAGAAGAAACCCAAGTTTTTGGTTAGAAAAATCCATCATCACTCAGTTTCTGAGTTAAAAAGATACCCAATTTTTTTCATTCAGCATTCCCTAGAAAGCAAGGCTGTTAAGCATAATCATATGCAACAGAAATGCAAGCTTTTAGAAAACCCGCTCAGACCAGCAGGAGAAGCCTACCATAGCCATGTGGACCATCCAGAGGACAGCCTGTGGGCTGCTCCAGGCTCAGGAGACACTTCCATCTGGCCTGTCACCTGCAGGAGACGCAGAACAGCTGCTCAGTGATCGCAGACACGGCAGCTGAACACCTCCTCTCAAGCACAGTCTGGCACACAACATAGGTGCCACTTCTGCAGCGGTCTGGGGGATGACATTTGCTGCCAAGGATAGAGGAAAGCACTTTTCAGGTCCTGGATCCCTCTTTTTACCCCAAAAACACAAGCCATCCTATCCCTTAGGCCACATCAAAATAAATTCCTCCAAACAGATTTTAAGCCAAATCTCACTCTATAGGCTTATGGAAAATAGCCTTCTATGAGAAAATGAACTGTATCCATATTTATTTTTGTAAGTCCCATGGAAACCAATTAAATTAATTAACCTCTCTCCATGAACTTTTCTATTAAGTCTGTCCTCCTGTGTAAGAACATGAAGATGGAAGAGGCTAGATAATTTTCCTACTCTGAGCTGTAAAAAAAAAAAAATTAATCCAGGGAGTAATCAGCAGATACAGTGAAAAATGTTTCCATTTTTAACATATTTTCATCTTAAACAGAAAATACCTGGGCTGTGAACTTCTTTAAAATAATTACTTTTTAAATTCATCCATCGCAGAGTGTTAAAATAAAATTTACCATGTGACTGTGTGCATTTCAGGAATAACTCTATTACTGTCAGATTTTAGGGATGGACTAAACTAAGATAAGCAGTCCTTCCGACCTCCTATATAACAGTCTACACAAATTAGTTCCTCCTAATTCAGATTCACAGTTTTATAGAATCACTTTTTGTACTTCCAGCTACTAAACATCACTCTGTTTCAAGAGCCTTCCTCTCACCTGCACTTGCACTTCCACATTTGTATTCATCAAGTTCTTTTTTTTTTCTATTAAATCAAACAAGTACACCTTTTTAACCCCTCAGGGTAAAAAACGTTTTCTGATTTTTGAATAAGTTTCCCTCATTTTCTTTAAATCCTCCACAAGAGGACATCCTGTTTTTCAATGTAAGACACCAAACTGACTTGTTTCAGCAAGCCTCACTAGCAAAATATATAGAACAAAAAATACCTCCTTTATTTCTGCTCAGTACTCCTCCATGAAGAGGCATACTGTAGCCTCATCCCCTCCATGACAAGGGGATTGGTTACTCACTACTTCAGTGAGTCACTGTTTTCCTAATGTAGTTTAAGGGTGACCTAAATCTTGGCTTCCTCTTCGTGTACTGTTTCATTTAGCTTATTAAAATGAACCCTGTACAACTGAGTTCATCTTATTATGCAGCACAGATCACTCTGAAATTGAATTCTTCTTATTATGTATACACCAACAACCTTTTTGTTCATGTAGAATCTCAAAGTTTTAGAACTGGTTTTTGCAAAGTGATGCTAGTCATGACCACAGTGCTTCTCACACATCAATCTATTAAAGGGTCAAACGGTGACACACACAGTATATAAAAAAGTAGGGGAAATCAGATGTAAAACACAAATACCTCTAGAGACAGGATTTTTTTCTTCCTGTGAATAGAGTTGAGAGGCTAAAACACCATTAGCTATGAGAAATCTAATGTTAATCTGAAGTCATGTTTCAGAATCTGAAATTAATTCAGCTGCCAAGACATTGCTGCCATCATTAGATACATGGAAAACAAAATCTCTCACCCTTGTTTAGCCACGTGGGACAGTGGATTATCAAAGTTCAAAAAACGAAAAGAAGATCAGCAGCATTCCCTTAGCTCACAGAATACGATTGTCAGCTCATGCAATTTGCATTACCTTGGGCACAGCACGCATAACCAGCTCTCATGGAGACTTCCAGTTCCTAATTTCTACAATTTTAAACACTTTTGAGGATGCTTTGTGAATGCAGAACTTAGACATGTGGGCTGGCTGCATCATAGCAGTGGCTGCACCAGATACATCTCATACACGTGCAAAATCTCATGCTCAGGAAGATTGTAAGATACCATCCTCCCAAAATATTCTTCCTACCATTTTCAGCCAGACTTTCTGCATACTTGGTTTCATTTATTGGACTTCACTTTGATAAACTTGTCTCGCATTCCCTTGAGAACATACAGGCTTTTAACCATCAACACACACTTTGGAAGGAGGATCAAGTTTACACACCCACTGTATGAAGAGCATATTAAATTTGTTTTTTAAAAACTGTCTACATCTACTTTCATTTCCCACAGCCAGCAACAAACAATAAATACGCCAAGATAATATATTTTAAGGATAAAAAACCCTTACCAATACTATTTTTCACACCAGAACTGTTCTAGAGAATGTATATATTGTGGAGGCAAAAATTCTTTCAAACAAAAATCTTTAAAACTTGACCATATTTTCTAAGAGCACTCTTTCCCCCAATCGACTTGTATGAATAACTCCAATTAAGTCCAGCCTTTTCTCTGAAAACCACAACTTTGTTACAAGGGATTTCCACCATAATATTAAAATCTTCTAGGTATTTATGACTAACTGTGCCCAACAGTGACATCAATAATTTCATATCTTGAACTAATACTTCATTTCATCATAGCCTAAGGGGTGGAAATAACATCATACCTGAAACCTCTATCATGAACCAAAAAGATTAGAAAAAAAAATCCAAAGATGCAGGAGTTGCTGAAATGGTGTTTAAATGCACTTTAAATAATTAAAATATTTTGCTGAATTATTCATTGAATATTTAAAAATACAGGGATTAGATCTCAAATTTTCTTATCTGTATATTATTTTCTTGATCTCCATCACTTCCCTGGTCTGTGCTTTCTAAGGAAGAATCCTGAAACCCCATTAACAGTCTGAATTACTTTTGGATTTATGGAAAGCTTAACCCAGCTTTTCAGTAATGATAGTATTTTCTCAAAAGCCATGGTGGTTTTAACTAGCTTTAATAACACACTGTTTATTACACTCAGGACATGGACAAAATGGGATTTAGATGAACGAAGTACTTCACCATGAACAATTGCGCACCTTCCTCAGCTCTCCCAAAGACATCAGTCTGCTCCTCCCCACAATCACAAGTAATCATATTCCTTTCAACAACACTAACTCATGCACACCAGAAAGTAGGCCAGGAGCTGCAGGAAGGCTACAGTCTTGCTAGAAATACAGGCTATCCCCCTCCTTCTGTGGTTTCAAACCTAGGCAGATCTCCCCAGCAGACAGAACCAGTGAAGTGTCAGATGAGGACAAAGGAGGACCCCGAGGCAGAGCGCTGCCCGAAAGATACAGTCAAGGACATGGTGGGAATTTGGAGATGTACTCAGCTAACAGGAGCATGCAGGGTGAAACTATTCCACAAGACTAAAATCCCAAGGATGAATGAGTGGGAAAACACACCATTCCTCTTGCTAGAACAGACCTAGAAGATCTCTTCCTTGTGATAACTCCACTGCAAGCTGTCGTAAAGAGCCACACAATAAAAAGAAAGTCCCAAATTCAAAGCTGCTAGGATAAACAATTGAAGCGAAGGATACGAGGATCTGTATTGTTCTAGTGAAACAGAAGACCCATGCTTCTCCATTTGAACAGTCCCAAAGAGAGACAGAAGGTAAAAGCAGCCTAAGAGGCTGCAATACACAGGGAGGCTGTCTAGCCTCTCACAATCCATCCTTACGGTGAATGAAGGGTAAGCACCAGGACAGATGGCAGAAACTTTTAAAGCCTACCAGTGGCCTTTTTCTATTTTGTAATCAGATGTAGCTGTAGAGATTAGCAGAAAATAGTAAACAGTTTGAGGATTACACTGAAATTCATCTCTGTATGTATCTACTCCTAGGCAAATAAACAAACACAAAATATATTCTGTTTCATTTCCAGCCACGTTATGATCTCAGTTTCCATCAAACCCGACCTCTTCAGTAAATGCCACTCCGTTGGCAATCCCTCAGGGCACTAAAGGCACAAAGTGAGGCATGCAAACACTCTCTTGGTCTGTTGAGGAATACACATGGTGCAGGTAGCTCGGCTTGCAAGCTGAAGATTGAAATGCAGATTGAGCTCTGGGTGGAAACCTGGACAAGAGGCCGTGAACTGCCAAGCCTTGGGATAACAAAGGGCATGAAGACGGCTGGCACCAGCCAGGTGGATGGACACAGAGGGTGACAGGAGCAGAAAATTCAGGAAGAAGAGCAAAAATATCTCCCAAGATCATTTCACCTCTACATATCCCACTGACCAGTGTCTTTCCCTTAATACCACGAATGTATGCAGAATATTACTTTGTTCGCCTATATTGACTTCACTAGGAGCATACTTTGAGAAAGGATTGTAGGACAGGGAATAAAGAAAATCACATTTTGTTCATAACAGCTTTCGACTTGGGAATCCAGAAGACATCCACACAGCATATTCTGGTTAATTTACTTTGATATGTGAAGATTAACTCCAGGGAAATAAAAATAATACATTCAAGGATTCTTTCTACCACCCCTGTAATTGTTTCTATTGTCACAGATTCATTAAATCCCTCTGGTAAACCCGTAAGTATTACAAGCTGCTGTATTCAAGATAATAAAGTAGCCTGTGAAATAACTTTCCTCAATAACCATCATTCATAATAGATAAATTACAAAAGGTCTTTCTAACACACACATACAGTAATCAGAGCTCAAGTGAAGTACAGCCAGCACTGACTGAAGCGCAACTAACATGAGCAGAGGCAAAACTATCACAGTGCCAAAGGAAGAATCCCAGCTTAAAAAAGGATGCCTCACCCTTGAGTCACTTTGCTGTACCCTGCATACCAGTTTATCTCAGCTGAAATTGCCATGTCAATAAACAGGTGCATTTTCTGCACACAAGCTCAGCAAATGTTTTTTACTGGAACGCAGCAACACCTGCCTGACAGAGCAAACCAAGCTCATTTTATATCCAAACATGACTTGAATAATCACTATAGTGCCCTGCCCAAACTGTTTTCCAAAATAAACACATGAGGAGGGTTCTGATGTTGTCACTGGGCCAAACACTTACACAGCATCATTATTTTTCACAGTCATTCTCTTTAACATTTTTTCTGTATGTTCATCACTATAGTTTGTGCTCAAGTGTAGTTCAGAACAGTAAAATACCTTCCAAATCTTAGCATAAACACTTAAGTACTGAAACATAACGTTCTTTTAAACTTCTCTTGACACAAAGACCCCCTTGCTTTATTTCTAAGCTTATTTTCTACTACAGCAACAAACCACTTAAAACACTTCTGCAGGAATGCACTCTATTTGAATACAAGTATTTGGATTTCGCATTCGCTACTAATTGCTAAGTGTTTTGCTGTAGCACAGAAAAGCAGATGCCTGTGAAGTTTTCTTCTACTTCTCTATTTTTAACACACCTCCTTTAAACCAGAGGTAGCAGAGAGAAGCTGAATGGCAACAGAGCATAAATTCCTAGTTTCCCATCTTCAGCTGTGTATCTGTAACTGACACACGCAGTAGAGCTACTGGGATTCTTTGGGCCTGCCCAATACACACTTCACCAAGTAGGCACAGCTTCTGCTCTTCCAAGCACTCAGGTTAGTTCAAAGCAGAACCAATTCATCTGCACCTTTTCACAGCAGGGTTTGTTTGGGCTTTCCATTCTTTTCTGACACCACAGAACAAAAAGAAGTCTGGCCATCTTTGCTTCCGCTGATAGATGTGCTGAGTGTAAGTGTGAACAGATCAATTAAAAAACACAGTACCTGCTATCTTTCCAGTCAAAAGCTGAGTTAAATAAAAGGTTCACGCTTGCAACATGCTTGCTTGAGGACTTCAAGTAGGCAAGTAATGAAAACAAAAGAGAAGCAAATCTTCAGATGTTGTAAGTGGATACAGCATAAGGGCTTAAACAAATCGATTCTCATCAGGCAGGCGTCAGTCCAACACCCTGAATGAGTGCTCCACCCCGTGCTTTCAAAAAAGCTGATATAAGAATAACCCAGCGGGAAGGAGGAAGACCATTAAAAAGAGAAAAACCCAAGCCCCAAACAAACAACAACTTAAGAAAACCACTCAGGTTTTTTTCCTCGTATATCATTATGAATGCCAGATCTAACAATGTCTAGTTACCTACAGATCTGCATATTGTGGTTGGTTCATTTTAATGTCTAAGAAGCTCCCAGCAGCCAGGACACGTACAAGACTCCTCTCCTACGTGGACTCTTTGATACTAATCATAAAATGAGCCTTTCTCTCAGCCAGTAAATTTACATGAGAGTCTCTCCTCCAATTTCTCAAAACTAAGTAAAACCTTAATTAATTTTTAGGGCTTCCATTCTATTTTCAAATACTGCTGAAAGCAACCAAGAAGTTGAGAAATATCTGGTGCAGATTGTACAGTAGGATCCTTGGCAAGTAGGATAGCAGGTATTGTTTCCGCGGAGAATCAGGATAAGTTGTTTTCACTCTAATGTGTTTTCATTTTTTGTCCAAGCAGCATAATTTATCTAAGTTTTGCAAGCTTAATTTTTAACCTCTAGAACAGAAAACCAGTTTCAAGAGGAACAGAGGGGAACCAACAACATACTAAGGGAGGGATGCTAGAGGCACTGTATATCAAAAGCTATTATTGCATTTTCTGCCTACTCCATCCTTTTTTCACTCAGTCATCAACAGCCACTGCTCAGCCTAACAAATGCAAACAGGAGCTAGAAGCAATATGTGTGTTTGGCTCCATTGAAGGAAGAAGCACTGCTAAAACACTAGCTGAGGATCTGGGCCCACAAGTGTACATTTGACAACAGCTTTAAATTCCATTGTTATTTATTACTGAAAATAAAACCTCTATAGATTTCACATAGTTACTGCTTTTACTATCTAAATTAGAAAGAAATAGTGGCTTCTAAAAACCTACTATCAAAAAACTAGGCAACAAAAGGAGTTCAAATTCCCGTATTTACTTTTTTTTTTCAACTGAAGGGGATGGGCATCTTCACTGTCCTTCACTAGAAAGTTCTTCAATTTCTCACAGTTCCTCACCTATAGCTCTCATGCCTCTCTCAAGCTGCTCTGTGTCATGTCAAGTTTTAACTACACAAACCCTCTATGACAAGGATTTAGTCTATATTTAGAAAATGCTGGCAAAGATACTGTGCTGTGTAAGTGTTTTATGGTTTCTCTGGTGTTCAGCTTCAGCATTTTGGAAGTCACATGCATTGTCCTATGCAAACTATAAGAATCATTAATGCAAGTAGGGAACTGCTTCTTTTATACATATGTTTTCCCCCCTCAACTATTTTCAAAGCATACAGAACCACAATGAAATATTTACAATGCAAGATCTCAGTAAAACTCAAATGAAAGCATGAGAGAATAGACAAAATCTAAAATTCTCACACCTTTTTCCAGCAGTTACTTCTTGTTCACCTTCTTCAATAAACAGTATCATCCTAAGGCCCTCTCAAACCAAGGCTATAAATAACGTGTGTATTGCAATATACAGCTTTAAGAAACATCTTGCCCACAACATATTAAACTCCTTAAAACCAGAATAAGTAGCTTTTTTTTTGCTTTTGTTATTTTCTCCCCATCCCCACACCACCAGTTATTAACTACTTGGAGATCTGAGAGTGGATTTGTTTCAATTTTGCTATTACTAAAGAAAGAAATACTTTTTTTTTTCTGAACCATTCATTGTTACACATTAAAAACTGTGTAGCTTTCAACTGAAACTATCACCGCTTACCTTCTGACTTTCACTGAAAACATTTGTATTTTTCAAATACACACACACACACACACACACGCAGTAGTTACCCCAGAAAATTTACCTTCCCACTGTCTCCAGAATATAATGTATCCCCGTAAGCATCTCACAGAATGGGCTAGCTAAAAACTTCATTTAAGTCACATTATCATCCTAGTCTTCTTCACCTGCAAATAATCTTAAATTGAAACTATTATAGGTAGAAATTATATGTGTCGCCTGACAAAGAGGATTCAGATGCATAAGTTATTAGGCCTTTAGCTAAGCCAAGTAAGGTGGCTATTTACATGTTCTTAGCTCATGCCAAATACTAAATGAAATTAACTATCTAGTCAAACTATTAAACAGAGACACAAGTGTTGCAGAGCTGCAGATCTGACAGCTTAAAACAGCCTTGTAGCTCCTGGTTCTGATTTCTGCCTGTTAAAATTTTAATCTGTAACAAAACCTACCATTAAAAGACAATTGTACATTACTCCCTTATTAAGGGCCCTGAGCAAGAACTAAAGACTGGCGTGAAATTTGCTGAAATGCTGCCACAGTCAGGCACCAAACACATAATTGACCAAGATCAGGATGTAGGGATGAGGGTTTAGAGAGAATAGAGATTACCTTGTGGCTCATGTGACTAATCCCTAAATTTCTTCTAACAGCTTTTTTGTGGCAGAGTAGAACAAAGGCAGGGAACTGAGAGAACAGAACCGCTGATTTTCCTTTCATTCCCCACCACCTCTCCTCTGTGTCTTTTTCTTCCCTGTCTCAGCAAATGCCCCAGAGTTTGCTAGCTATAAAATACAGATTAGCAGATAAAAAGAAGCTGTTTGTGGTGTCAGCTCTCATCACCTGACAAGCTAATTTCTTTATATTTCTTTTATTTCCTCCTCATCTACTCTATATGCATGTTTTTCTCAATTCTCCACTCAATATTATTTTGAAACAGTTTTCCCAAATCTTATATTCTTTCTTCTACTTTCCCATTATTCATCTATGTCTGAAAGTTTTACATCTAGGCAATCATTTTAACAACCCTGGTCTTTTGAATCTATGCTCCAGCTGGACTTCATAAAAACTCTAAATGCCTTGTGTGGTCCCCTGGCACAATCACCATTAGTATAGAATAGGTGCCTACAGGTATAGAGCAATTTATTTTCAGACACACTGAACTTATTTGCATCAATTATATCTGCAATCTTAAACATTCCAAAATTCCTATCCTTTTGGACTTACTTATTGTAAGAAACATTCTTATAACCTAGTCTTTAGAAGTACTAAGAATTTAATGATGTAACAAAAAGCATCAAAACAGCACAAGCTCAGTAACTTTTGAAAATCAGTCCTTGAAAAAAATAAATGCTGTACAAAGCAAACTAACAGACACTAAAATATTATTTAAAGACATAATCAACGCCTCATTAAAACCTTGATTTTAATCAGGTTTAATCAGTAGATGTTTTGCCACTGGGCCATGGGGCCAACATTTCTCTCTGAGCTCACAGCCACTACATTGAAAAAATGGGCTCAAAACCAGGACAAATTCGGATGCTTGAGTCTTTTACTCACAACATAAACTCTGTAATAACTGTAGCTGCAAAACACTACATATTCAGGTAATTCAAAATTTAAATTCACATAAAACAAAACTGCTTTATTTTGCTGTTCACAGAGATGGCAGAGCCTGCCATCACCTTCCTTACACCACATCTACTTTTATATTGGGAAACAGCAAAACCAGAAGAGGAGATACCTACATGGCTCCCCGAGCCCAGGATTCTGACAGCTCATTAATGTCTCACAGAAGAAATGTAGATGGATCAACTGGAATGCCTTCACAGGCTGCCTCTGGAAGACATCCAGGTGTGCCTTCACATGCTAGGTGGGTTGTTTTCCAAACAGCCAAGTAGTCATGCAACATGAAAAGGGTCTGGAACACAAACCCTGTGAGGAGAGGCTGAGGGTACTGGGATTCTTTGGGCTGGAGAAAATGAGACCTTATCACTCTCCACAACTACCTGAAAGGGGGCTGTGGCTGAGGCACCCCAAGGTTGTGGGTCAGCCTCTTCTCCCAGGCAACTAGTGACAGAACAAAGGAAGACAGCCTGAAGTTGCACCAAGGGAAGTTCAGACCAGATATTAGGAAAACCTTCGTCTTAAGCTTTGGAACAGTTTCCCCAGGCAAGGGGTAGAGTCACAGTCCCTGGAAGTGTTGAAAAAATGAGACATGGTGATTTGTGATATGGTTTAGTAGGCACAGTGATATTCGTAAAAGGTTGGACTCAGTCTTGGAGGTCATTTCCAACTCTAATGATCCTATGATTCTATTACACCACAGTGTTTGTGCTTCTACATGCAAATTGAAACTAATATATGTTACATTATATCAACTTGGAAATGCCATTTCCTGCAGATGCTGGGTGGCTCAACTTAAAACATAACTGGTTTACATATCAAGAAATAATAAAAGCTTAACATGTCATGTTAAGCACAATTGATATCTCACTCTCACAGCCGAAGACATGATCTGCACTCAAGGCATTTGAGAGGTCTCAATGAATGTGAAAGAATGTACATCAACTTGCAGCATCACTTTACATTAAATACATCTGGAGAAAGCCACATCATTTTTCCTATTGCCATTTTCTGCCACTCACCTCCCTTCAGCAAAATCGAGAGAAAAAAACATGAATATATTATTGCAGAATTTGCTTTCCAAGGCAGTTTATTAATATTTTTGAATACTCCAAATGAAATCAGCTTGTTAGCATTTTCATCCATTCAACATATACACTACAATTCTTATTTAAAGCTTCTACATTAACATAAATAAACATTCTTGCTTTTTAAAGCCGTAAGTATGGTGAGAAGTAATTAAAAAAAAAAGAAAGGTAATCTACGCTTGGCAGGACTGTTATTCTATTTCATTTGCCTTTGTGCCACAACGTGTTCAGTTGGTCATCAAGAATCTAGCCAGCATATTTTAAATTCAGAAAACTTGTCAAAGCAGTTACCAAGGCTCCTATTCAAAACAGTAGCAGTTCTGCCACTGGCCAAAACTTCTTCAAGAATAGGTGGCAAAACTTTGCTCTTCTCCTCTCTCACCAGACATATAGTAAAAAAATGAAGATAAAACACTTTAAATTAATAAATAAATGAGCCAGGATAGTTCTGAAATACAGCCCCACAAATTGGCACTGCACTACATTAAAGCTAGAAGACACTGTAGAATTTGGAATTACTACCTAGCACACAGGATAAAGCACAAAGCACAAACTGCTGGTGCATTTGGATACTGGCAGAGTGGGTAGAGACTGCCACTGCCACCTGAGCACAGCACATCCTTCTGACCACATTCTGGATGTGCTGGGTGACTCCACCTTTCTCTCTGTGTGAGATTCGCCTGGCCTGGCAGACAGGTTAATATCACTGGGAGGTGACATCTCAACAGATGTCACTGCTTCTTAGGTAAATGACAAGTTTGGACTATGTCACAAGCAACATGCAGACGAAAAACCTGTTGAATACTTCGGTACTCTGACCCAAATCTAAATCCCACTGTACTAGAGAAAACCAGTGAATCACTTAGAGCTGTTATTTTCCTATTAAAAGTTTTTAAGAGATCACATAAAAATGGCACATGAAACAAGGATCAGGAAAGAGGCCCAGAAACAAGCATGAAATAAACAAAAAAAGCCAGAGCTAGGTATGCACTAGAACCAAACAAGGTACTTTCAGAAGCAATGATTTGCACTACCATAATTTATAGAAGAGTGTTTTAAAAGCTTCCTACCAGTCTTTCACAACTGGTTCTTCACACGGGAAAACATCTGTGATCCTCAGAAGCATTACTGACTGAACTGTATCTCAAATTCCTGATATGCTAGAGCATTATAAAAAATTAAGTGGTATTTCCTTAAATAATGTAAAAGCATCATTACATTCTACGAGTGCAGAACTGCCTTCTCTCAAACTTAACAACAAAATGAAATCCAGGAAAAGCTTTTTTGCCTAGACTGAAAAAAATCATCTGATAGTAATTAGTCTTTATTGAGAAAATGCTGCACAACTTGACACACAAACCTCTAATTGGATCTGTAAGAAGTTTCTACATCAATGCCAACTTATCAAACAGACTATATAAACACAGTTAATCCATTAAGATAAGACTGTGGGACTTGGGATGCATATTCCAGTTCAACTGTCTCTGTCACAAATCAGCTGTGTGACTCCAACACATCAGTGCTCCAATTTCTCATCTATGAGGAAACGAACTACAGATCCATACCTCAACATTCACATGGGCCTTCATAGTAAGAACCAGGCAAAAACACAGCACCATCTATGGGCAACACACAATGCTTGGATACCAAACCATCATCACTCAGATCTTGTAACCCTTCTCAAACCTTTTCTTTCTAGTTTTTACATTCTGCGTGGAATTACAAAACACATACAACAGATCACAGTGCGCATTTAATAAAAACGTTGCTTTTTCCACATCTAGGACTACTTTTACTTATTGCCTGCCTGTAGCTTCTTTTCCCATATTATAAACCAACTATCCTCTATAAGACAGTCACCTTTCAGGTAAAGGCAGCAGACTTCATAGAAAGTATTATTATTATTATTATCATCATCATTTCACTTCCATACAATACAGAAATTATACCAGTCTTCACAAACTGACTTCGTATTATCTAAGCAACACACTCCACAATGTAGTGCAGTGAGAACAAGTCAAGAAGCAGTAAGTACAAGAAACCACATATTTAACTAGCAAACAGCTATAGAGTTTTAATACTGATGCCTATAAAATATACAGCTGCATCTTCCATACTCTCAAAGTTACATGCCCTTGCCGAAGCACAGGAATACGCAAGAAATCTTACAATTACCAATGACAATACACATTTTAGGCGCTTGCAAGTCCTGTATTTTACATGCCATCTCACACAGCCATACACTCAATAGCTAAAATACAAAAGCATATTTCCTTTATTAAGATAACCCAGTTAACTGTCACAGCAGAAAACTGCCAAATAAACATAATACTGAGAGAAAAACCTGAGGAAACTTCAGTCATTTTTCAGGAAACAAACCCAGTCCCTACTTGCCATTATTTATGCGTGTATGTCCTTTTCCTTCCCTCCCTCCTTCCCGGTGATGAGCCCCTCCAATTGCAGCAACACTATTCTCAATGGGAAGAACTGAGGCACTGGATCTTAGAACATATAGTTCAGTTCCTCACCATAACAAGCTAGTAGCTTTTTGAATAAGGTTTCTTTTCCACTGATATGTTCACTGACATATGAATATTATTACATGTCATGCTTTACTTGCAAGCCCTCTCAGACGAACCACTGTACAATACTCACTTCTTCCCTTGCCTCAAGAGAAGGTAAATACACAGCCTCCTTTTATTAAGAGGCCTCCAAAAGTACAGTGAAAACAATCCAGGAACTTAGACATTATGGAAGTGTCATGTTTTTAGAACATGTAGATTTCGGCTTTTCAAAAACTATCATTAAGTTTAATTTTACAAAATGCTTTTCTGAAGTGACTTACTTTTATCTGTGTAATTCCCAACGTCATAAAAACATACACTGGCCAATATACTTTCTAGTACTCCAGATGGGCTAATCCAACAAAGCCATAGTGTCTTCCATGAACTTTCATGGAAGAGTGGGAACTTTTCCCAGTGGAGCAACTTCTCTACATCTCTCTTTCTGTTTATGAAACACTCCAGCAAAAAAAGCCCCAACACTGCCAAATTTAACTTTGTCAATGTCAACTTCAAAGGCTCATGTGACATTAGGTTTGAATCAAAAAGCAGAAACCCAACCACACACAGCTTACGCAGCATAAAAGATCATGCTCTCACACAACCACATGCACAGACCTGAGGACACAAGATGCTTTTTCAGCATCTTCTGTGACTAACAGACTTAATAACCGAACACTAACTCTTGTAACCCAGACATGGTATATACCCTGTGTACTGTTCCAGGTTGTCCTTCTGGTTCAGCTCCCCATCTCTGTTGTCCTACTCAGTCCTGCACCGAGCCCTCCAGCAGGCAGGCCTCACTCAAGCCACCAGCAGCTCCTCCAAAAGCCCTGCCAAGGATTAAAGCCAGGCTTACAAGACTTCACCCTGTGGGCTGACAGACAACTTTCTCACTGAACTAAATTCCCTCACCAAACTGTGGCAGAGAGCTGCTGCTCCTTCCAAGCCAAACTGGGGAAGTTATTCAAGGTACAGGGACCACTACACTCCAGACTCAAAGAAGTAAAGGAACCTCAGTTTGCAAAAAATACCCCTTGCTTTTATATCTTGCTTTCAGCAGACCCTGGACAGCTGTGTATTATTACCTTCCTCAAAGACAATACTGCCTATTTATGGGATGTTGCTCTCTGGGATGCAAGAGATGAATAACATGTCAGTCGTCATCATGATGTCTCTGAGAGGACTTTCCAAGACTAGCTGTTCCTCTGAGTTATTCCAGGTCTTAGTCAGCCCTTCCCACTTACATTTCCAAGAAAACATTCTTGAGATATTTTTTACTGTTTCTGTAATAATTCCCTTTCTTACAGCAGCCTCCAAAACCACAGCTAAGGCAAGCTACTGCAGAGATGATCACTAATGCAAAAAACCCCCAAAATTTACTACTACTACTTCCAGCTAAACACAAACATTACCATCCTTTATACCAATTGCATTTGTAGTACAGGCACACATACAATGAGGAGTTGTAAAGAGGACAAGAACCCTCCTGAATTATTAGACACAATGTCTTTGCTATCTGAGCTTTTTCAGTTCATTAATATTTCACTTTTATATATTCCTCAGCTGCTTTTACAACGTGTTCCTTTCTCTCCTTCTTAAGTACGAGCAAGGAGAATTGTTTGAAGTTACTAGTAGACCTTGCCTCACATCCCCACCTCCATGCCCCTGGAGACTTTAACACTTCAAGTGCAATATATACTAGATAGAAAAACACATCTGGCATAGAGAGGGATAAGAGAATATTCTGAGTCTCCTTTCTAGTTACATTCAACTATAAAGTTGTGCAATAAGAAAATAAAGCACACTGCAGTTTCTGTCTATGCCAAGACACTTACTGCTGTCAATCCCAAAGGACAGACACAGACTGATAGGGAGGGGGATCCCTTCTCTGTGGAAGAGCAAAATAACCCCGTTCCTTTGCAAGACAACTTGCAGCAACATACTTTTCCTTGCCAAAAGTCAGAGATAACCTCTTTAGCTAGGAGAAGTAACACAAAAACCGTCTAGAGGAAATAACAGGATTTCCATGGACCTCTTCCATAATAAGCACTACCATCACCATCTGCTCCACTTTTCAAGCTTGCCATGCGATTTTGGAAAGCACACGCAGCATCCTCCAGCTCCTCCTGCCTCCAAACCCATGGCAAAGGTCACCCATGGCCGCCAGTGGCCCGGCCCTACTCATTCCCATTGCTGAAACCACTTCTCGTCTGTTCCACAGGTTAACTGCAGGCTGCCTAGCGCACACAGAGGGAGGGAAAGGGGAAAAGCCGGAAAGAAATAAACAAAAAAAAAAAGGATGCGGTTTGTTCCCCCTCACCTGCAGCAGCGAGGCCGGAGCGACAGCCAGCGAGGTGCAGAGGCTCCCC
>VZRM01005908.1:624437-712990 GCA_013397955.1 Grantiella picta
GAGCGGAGGGAGGGAGGGAGGGAAGGATGCGGGGGCGGTCCGGGGCGGCGCTTCCATCGTGTGCCCGTGCGGGGCTTGTGGCGGTGCGGGGCTGCTGACCCCGCGGCAAGGAGCGGGGTGGCCTCGGTCCCCGTGTGTCTCTCTGTGTCTGTGTGTGTCTCTGTGTGTGCGAGGGATGATGAGCGTGTCCCCGGCTGTGTGTGCACGCGTGGCTCGCTGCGCGTCCCCGTGTCTGTCCGTGTCCGTGTGTCCCCGGGCGGAGCAGCTTCCCCGGCCGAGCAGCGGAGACGAGAATGTCCGAGCTCCCCCCGGGAGGAATTCGGCTCCGCTCCGGTGTGTTTACACTCACCATCTGTACCTATTTTCTCCCTTTCCTGGAGGGCGGCGGAGCCCTCTGATTTCACTTCCTCGTCCTCTTTTTCAGAGACGCGTTTTGTAATTATTTCCCAGTCGCTCCATCGCCATCCCGGCGCATCGCTGGTCCTAGGGAGGGAACAAGGAAACGACGCTAAAGAAGCAGCTCCATACCAAAGACAGGTCTCGGCTGCACCGCTGTAGGAGCAGAAATGATTTCCCTGGAATATCGGGTGAGGCCAGAGGTCAATTACACGGCATTTAGATGTAATGAATTACGTTCCTTATTCAATTCACGACGATAAGATAAAGCAGAGGAATAGCCGTGTTCTCTGTGAGTAATACTTGAGGAATATGACTGAGTTTCCATACCCTGTTTTTTCTGGCCAGTTTATACAGGATCCCTGCTGTATCATCCACCAAAGTGAACTACCTTGGCTCATTAAGAACATTTGAGTAAAATGAGTATTGACTCAAAAGTGACAGGCTGCAGATATGTGCCCTATCCTCTCATACCAAAATATAACATGCATTAAACTCCTTGCACTGAAGAAACACACTGACTGCAGACTTGAGTCCGAACAGGAATAAAGTGTGTTCACTCTGTAACATCAGTACTCATCCTGCAACTGAAGAACTCAAAGAAATTTCAACTATTAGGCTTATACAGAGAAATGCAGATCCAGAATGGAGTCAAAGAGAGTTTTGAAGAATTTTGAGTAAAACAGATTTGGATAAAATATATCTACAACTTAACAGCAACAATGAGGTCCTACTGAAATTCTGAATAAAAATTGTGTGAGAGTGCAGAAGTCAGTGTCATACTTGGTATGAAAGTATCGCGAAACTGAATGCTAATAAACGTGTCTTTATAAAAGTAAACTTTTAAACAAGTGAGTTCACCATACCTAATTATATTTAAATATAACTGTCAATCCGTTCAATGTGTTCACGAGATTGTTTAATGAAATGTTATAACCAAACCTGAAGGTGTTTCTGTTTCTTCTTGGGTAAGATAATAAACCTAAACCAGATAAAATATTTTAGTTACAGAGGGAAGTTAGGCATATGCAGCACACAGCAGCACCACAAAAAAGTGCTACATGGAGAGAAACATTTTTAGTAACCTGTCATCTACATTTAAAAGGCAAAAGATCTCATGTGACATTGCCTCAAGAGTGTTCATTATTGAAAGTACCTACTTTCACAATTCGCGAATTTCGAACAAGAGTATGCAGCAAACAGATCACTTTACTGAGAGCTGGTTCACAACCTGCAAACTATTTAAGCAACTGTATGGCTATGAGTTGTCTCAATGAAGATGAGGGTATTCGTCATAGGTAAAATTATGGGCCTGCTTAGCCACTTTGTTAAGCTGAGACAGCCTTGAAGGTAGAGGCAGAGGAATCAGTGTTTTGCTGAATCAGGCATCTCCTAAGAGTCCTACATGATTTTTGCACTCCATCTCCCACTCTCCTTCATCCTTGTATTCAGAAGATTCACAGGGCCTCCTAATGGTTAATTCTGGCTCTCTGGTTTCTATCAGCTCTCTTTCCTGCTGTTGCCCTGAGAGGTAAGCTGCTGTGATTAACCAGAACTTCCAGACACTCTTACAAGTGATGCTTCCAGTGAAGCTGTCAAGGCTTTGATCAGCCCAGTGACACAGACAGACAAACAGAGACAGCAGCTAGAGGTTGTATGGAGCAATGTCACCTTTTCCAACTGCATTCTAAGGAATTGGGGTGACAAAAAAAGGCCTAAACATTGTCATCAGCTTAAGCATTGAACAATCCCTGTTTTGAAATAGGTTTGCTAACTGAGGCTCCAGCAGATAGCTATGGGAGTTACTGGAGGAGGAGCACTTGTGGTCACCACACCCTGGATCTGCCCAAGCACATGTAACCTGATTCTCTTTTTCCTCCAGTTTCCTACTGGTATGACCCTGGTGACTCCAGCAGAAAGCCTCTCTTTGAGGCTGTGACGGGGTGTTTCACCAAAATCTTCATTAGGTTTTGCTAGCACAACGAAGCCTTAAAAGGAAACTTCAGATTCAGAGATGTGCAGGAACAAGAGAGACTCATTGACTGAGAGATAAGTATCATGAAAGTCACTACAGTTGATACATCTGATTCCTTTGCATCCATCATCTGTCTACTCTTTGTATTCTGATTGCATTCATTCCTTGTTGCCTAACCAAGGATTTCACATTACCCCCATGCTGGAAGCTGCCTCCTTCCAAAAACAATGCGGGATGCATGTTTTTCATGCTATTGTCCTTTTTTGTTTCTGTTTCCACATGTATGGATCCAGCATAGGCAGGCACAGGGGAAGCTGAGATGTGAGATCAAATTGTTTTCAACAGCTACATCTATCAGGGTTGAGCATGTATTCCTGAGCAACCTTCTTCAAGGCCTCAGCCCTTCACCAAACAAGCATCTCTTTATTCTTCAGAAAAGCCTTTGGACACAGACAAGCACTAGTCTGCCTTACACCATCAATCAGACACTCAGTGGTTGTCTGCCTAAGTGATCCTGACTGCCTGGATTTTGGGTCTGGCCAGAGCTATAAACAGTCCTTTTGGGGAAAGATAGATGAATCTCTGTTTTGTAGGAGCATTTTGTGAACCTGAAAGTTCCCAGTTCTGGAGGACAGCTAAGCATGCCAAGCAGTGACTCATGACCACAGGCTGGGACAACACCCTCACCCTGGCACTGAGGTAGGCTGTGGCATCTTGGGAGGTCCTGGGGATGTATGGATTTCAATAAAGGTTTTTCTCTTACAGTACTGTTTGAGGCAAGTTGGCATTACAGATGTTGTCATGCCATACTGAGCAGGAAGCACTCGGGTCAGGTCCTGGTTTACTTTACCATCAGAGGAGAGGACAAAGGAGGACTCCCATACCAAACTGCTTCCACTCTCCTTTCAAGAGACATCTGTTCAGTGAGGCATTGTCACACTAATCAATATGTATTGGTTTTGTATCACATATGATCATATCCACTCACACCTTTGGAGCAAGGATTAATGGAGTGGCATTCCCTTGCTGTATAGTTCTGTGTATGCGTAATGTACTGAATAAATACTGAAACCAGTCAGTTTGTTAAAACCAATGAATTTTATCATGCCAACACTGAAAGCTCAAAGGAGGTTGAAGTCCATTTTAGTTAATCATGAAAGAATAATCATCTGAAGCAGTTTTTGAATTAAGGTTCATGTATTTTGTCCCCTGCTTTTATACAGGCTGTAAATTGATTTATGCTCTGTCTCTCAGCTCCCTCAACACCAATAGCAAAAATCTCACCACTTTCTAGAGCTATAACCACGTTCACTACTGAGGCCCAAAAGAACAAATACAACTGGAAATACAGAATTTCTATTAATTCAAAAAGATAAATGCTCCTTACACTTCAAAATTCAGTTTATTAAACTGAACAAAGAAAGGTTATTTGACTTCCAGTGGGGAGATAACTGACACAGATTTATCTTTGATGAAAAATCTCCAGTTTGGCATTAAAAAATGATCAATCCCACACCTGTACTTTTCTCCTTGTTTAGTTTGTTAGAACAGCTCAGTTCATCTATTTTGGCTTTACTACTTCCTTTCATACAGTTAGTGCAGATATTATCATTGCTCATCGCTGGAAATTGTGATGCCAATGAATGTCTAACTACCGCAGAAGAGCAGCAAAAAGATTTCTCTTTAATAAACCAGCTTTGTGGATATATTTTTCTAGTTAATCTGATTTCAAACACCGTCAACATGCAAGTTTCTTGCTTTACTGTTATCAGTATAATCAAAAGCAGAAAAATCTTATCAGTTCTGGTGGTCATATAAATTAGATTAGTGGTAAAGTTTGTTTACATTTCCATAGAGAAATTTGGCATAACTGGAGAATGAAGTTTTGTTTATTTATTTCAGCCTTTCACTGGCAAAACTGTCTTGGTAAAGAAAAAAGCGTTCCCAGTTCAGAAGGGTATTTCCCCAGTAAAATGTGTGCACACTATCTGAAGGTCTAATCCTGAAGCAGGTGAGCTCTGCTGTGATCCCCAAAGCTCCACAAGGATGCATAAACCTGAAGGATGCCAAAGGACTTGAGCATTGTATTTTCACAAACAGCAGCTAATAAAAGGCTCCAATAGCTGCCTTCTATGTTTCCATGCCTTTTTATTTGCACAACAGAAGTCTGCATGAATGCAGTTTTACTTTTCATTCTGAACTCTTTCACTTGGAGGATCCGCATGACAAAATATTTTACTTCTCCAGGCTACCAGGGTTTATTTGTAAATTATCTGGTAATCTTCGTATTATTACTAAAATTGTGAAAATATTCTGGTTTGTCTAGGGATTTTTTTAAGACTGTTTTTTAGAACATTTGCATGTTTGGCAAAATTGAAGTAGACAAGCATTCTTTCCAGCCTTGTTACTTATCCATTGTACAAAGTAGGAAAAGGAAGGAAACCTGCTGAAATGGAAAACTGTATTTTATTTGTAATAGATTGAGTGCTAGCATGGAAAAAATAGTCTGAGGGTGGTATTCTGTACCAGAAAATAGAGGATTAAAAAAGAATAATGTGTGCTGCATTTTATGATATCTATGACTCCAATACATTATCACAGCAGGAGCTTTCTTCAGTACCAGTGAACCTGGGGGGGCTGAGCAAATTCTGCATTTAAGTCTCATTAATTTGGTTTGCCTTGGGCCAAAATAGCACCTCAAGTTGCTCGGTTGGCATGGAATTATGAAAGTTTTTCTTGCATGTTTAGTGAGCAGCAGCTTCTCTGTTTGCAGACAAAAGACCACAGACAAGACAAAAAAAAAGAGGTAGACATCATCTCTGATTATGCAGAGAAATGTAGAATATCCAGCTGAAAACATTAATACACCAAAACATATAAGGCACACACATATATTATGTAGCATAACACCTAAAAGGCCAGTTATTGGAAAGGCTTCCAGCACAGAGGGGTTCAGGGCCCTTAGTCTATTGTTGCAGCTCTTACAGACACTCCATAGCGCAGGATTGGCTCTGTACCATTTACCCAGGCAGAGCAAAGCCAGCTTTCCAGCATTACCTTCCAAAATTCTCTTTTTCACTTCTACTGCTGTAGTTTTAACTTCTCCCCTGAAATACCCATATTCTTCACGTGCCTATCAACTTATACTGACTTTACAGATGTGAAAACATTTATTTCTCTACTCCTTTAACTTGGTAATTTAAAAAAATAAAATTGTCTCCTCATAAGAACATCTAGACCACCTTCAAATATTGGTCAAAGAATAAAAATTAATGCCAAAATCAGAAGAATATGTTATGAATTTTATTTTATTCAACTGTCTTGTATGATCAATAACCAGCATCTTGGCAGCATCCAGAAAAAATGTGTAAGCTGATTCAGTCACTGATGTTTTTCTTCATAGTCTTCAGGAATAGGAAACTACCAGAAAAACCAGACTGGAAATAACTATACAATAATTTCTGAGTTCTATCATGCATTATCTCTTTATATCTACCATGCAGTGGTCACATTGACAAGAATTTGGAAAGCTGTATTTGGATGGTCACCGTTGCTTTTTCAGGAAGGCAAAGGATTTGGTCTGTCCGTAAAACACCAGCTCTATATTTCCCCAAACACAGTGAAAAAACACATTGGTTTTTACATATTTAGTAGCCACATAAACCAACCTGTGGCCTTAATTGGCCATACAACAGTAAAGACCTGGCCAAGTTAAAATTAAAGCATTTTAGACTTAATTAAAACTTCGATTTTTTTTTTCTGCAAACAGCAGGTTGTTTATGGACTATTCCAACATAGTGAGCCTGCATAATCACAGTGTACATTTCTGTGCCCTGTCTGAGGCTGTGGCTGGAGAATGGGTATCAGAGACTAAAAGAACTGAAAGTATTGCATTGGCAGCCCCTTGCTGATGGGTTAGAGAAAGCAAAAAATCTTTCTCAGCCTGACCTCATTGCCCTTTCCACAGCACCACCCTTACTTGGTATTTGCTGCCACGCATGATGCAGTCACAGGCAGATCTATGTAAATGTCAGATTGCATTTTTACAGAGCAGCATTTGCATGGAAATTTCCAAATTGTCACCAAGGTCTGAAAGAGGCTGGTGCCTTGCATTTCACTTCAGGTTGCTATTACAGCAGGGACAGGTTTGCTTCATCAGGCACTGCACTGGCTGGTGTGATCAGAGGCTGCAGGAGAGAAGGCATGGAGCCACCAAGCCTCACAATGTGCAATCAAACTGAGGCACAAAGACATGCTAAGATGCCTCCATTTTCACATTCGTGTCTATTATGCCAAGCTTCATACTTAGTATTTATGGAAGCAAGGGCATTTTCTTTATTCAGACATCTCATTTTCAAGTCTGTTTCCAAGTCTCTAACAAAGACAGACAAACGCATGTTGTGATTTTGATTTAAGTGTAAGGTCTGCTGCTAGGGGATGGAAATCTAGACTGCTTAATGAATTTATTAGGCTTTGTCTTACATCCTAAAAGATATTTATTACTCCACTGCATACTCCATTATTACACAGTATTATTTTTATGAATGTCACAAGCACCCATGATGTATAGCTCTACCATAGTCACTTTGAGAAAAAACATCAGCACGCTTCCCCAAATATAGAAATGCTGAGTGTTGCCTCATGCACTGAATATTTGAACAGATTCATATTTTGGCTCAAGTCCCTAAAGCACACATCCCTTCCTAGGAAACATGCATCTAGAAAAGAGGATGTATATTAACAGGATATATCTCTGGTGTTCAGTGAAAGGCACCAGCTCCCTACTGCATTTCTGTGGAAGTTTCTATCCAGTTGGTGATGGGTTTAAATGACCTGAAGGATGACACCAGAAAGGTCTGTTCACTTCATCCCAGGTAATTTCTTAATTTATGCTGTTTATAATCACATAAATTTAATAACTGGCATTAAACAGACACATTTTCAGTAGTGTGGATTTCAAAAGCTTTAGCAAGTGCAGAAGCATAGAGGATGTGGGTAGAAAGGTACCAGAAATTTGTGTAGTTCAGTAGTACACAAACATTGCCAAAAAGATGTCCTTCACAGGCAAATAATTAAGAAAAACTGTTCAAAACACAAAACTTATTTCACTAATATATACTGACAGTAATTCACATGTCACAACATTTTTTGACTTTTATGTCCCTATTTACTCTTCCCCTGAGTATATTTCTATATTTAGCATGAAAATATTTGAACCCTATAAAGAAAATAAATAGGATCCTTCTGTAGAGAATAGTGATGAAATAAAAACAGATATTTCTTCCTAGCTCTACTTAGTGTTCAGTTTTTCAGATTACTTTAAGACATGTGTGCCTAGACCATAGACATCTTAGTGCCACTGGAGCTGACGTTAAATACAAATGGAAAACGAAAACCTGAGTGTTGCAGCAAGTGAAACGTGCTAGTATATTAAATATGTGTTCATTAACACACACACAGAAGTGCAGTGTGTTTTTCCCTCCCAAGGGCAACAGTAAGTTATGCCTCAACAAGCAGCATGGATTTATGTCCCCAAATGCTTCTCTCTTCAATAAACATTTGTATACCTGCCATGAAACCTGAGGAATCATATACCCTTTAGTTAATTCCAAGATACTGAATTAGTATTTGGGGGGAAAAAAAAGTATTAGATAAATCCATTCATTAAATGATGATTAAAACAAAACACTTTGGCAGGACAAAATATTTTTTGTACAATATAGGTGTAGGACATTTTTACACAAACCTGTGGTTTCAGTGCTTTGACCAGATCCTATGTTTGAAGTGATATATAGAGGATTTTCAAGTGATATATAGAGGCAGAAATTGTCACGGGGTCTGTGGTTTAGCCCAGTAGGATTTCATTGCAAATCGTCATCATTGCAAATCTTGGGGAGTAAATAAGTCTTGGAGAGTATATAGGAGCTAGGGACCTAAATCCTATTAAAACACCAGAAATTGGATACTAACTCCCACAGACTTTCAAAAATATTCCATCTGAAATGGAATCAGATGGAATATGATCCATTATTAGCCATAAAATGGATGTGCTTTTCAAGACTACGCTTTCTTTTGAGTCTGTATTTCCTCTTACAAAAGTGGGACCTCCAAAAATACCAAATTATGTCCACAGATTTTATTTAGAAATTCTGGCCATCATCTGATTATATAAGACCACAACACTTGAACCCTGGTAGAAGATACACTGGCTCAGTCAAAGAGAAAGCTTGCTAGGAAAACTTATGAGCAAACACGCCTGGATTTTGCTAAAACATAAGTGAAGAACACAAACTTGGATCAACTGAACTTGATGGTAAAGGTCCTAGTAATTTTATTAGGAGCAGCACTGGAGTCATATCACTAGGTGAATTATCTGTAATCACAGTACTAAACATATCCTCTATGTAAGGTTAGTACATATATTTAAAGTGCTAAGAATTTCTCCACGCCTTAAAAAAAACCACCTGAATTTAGGCCTTAGCTAATAGGATCAGAGCAGGGCTTGGAGCTGTATATTTTAAAGCATCTGTAGCATTAATAGCCAGAACATAAAATCCAGATGGGAGGACGATTACACTCTAATAGCTTTTATAAAGAGCTAATTACACATATTTGGGGCCTGATCCAAAAACTGTTAAAAAGATGTCAAGGAGGAAAAAAAAGCAGTTGTTTGCAGAAAGCACCTAGAGTTACTGAACTGCCATTCCTTAAAATTGCTCCCACAGTAGTAACGGTGGCAATAAAGATGAAATATTAAAATGCGTTCTTCTGTAATAATGGCTTCGTAATTTTAAAAAGGGCATAAAAATATAAAAATGTCTTTTAGAACTCTACATATTCTAAATCTACAAATACATAGAGCCCATCTCTGTGATTAGAGGCAGAATTTTATCCTATTCCAACTTTCCACAGCAAGCTTTTCCACGAAGACACACTTTTGGAAGCACTTAAAGGAACAAATGTTGTATTATTTGCGAATGGGGAAATGCTTCTTTAAAGATTACTTGAACTTGCCTTCAAAACACGTGCAGAAATTTCTGAATTATCACTGATAGGATAAGCTGCGTTCAAACAAAACTCACTGTTAGGCTCAACCATCAACACCACTCTGCTTTAGCTCCTAAATAGTGTGAAAGAAGAGGGTGGGAGAAGAAAGGCAGCAGAAGTGCTAATGCAATTGTTTGATGTGTGTCTGGGAGAGGCAGTGAGGAGGAGGCAGGCGTTCTGCTAGGCAGGCTGCTAGCAATGGCAATCACAGGCTTTGTACTGCTCCTGCCCCTCCTTCAGTGGAAAATAATTACAGCTGCACATAAAAATCACACTGTTGATTTTTATTGGTCTAACGTTGCTATTACTTACATCTCCCCAGAACAGGCCATTTTCCACTGAGTTTTGCCTACCAATTGCTGTACTCTGTAGCTGGTGAAGAGAGCTGTGAGTGCATCTGCCCCTGCACCCTTCCATATGGCAGTGTGCCAGGGAGACTGACTGACTTCACTTCAAAACATTTCCTGTTTAATTAGTGTGAAAAAACCCAGCAACCCAATTATCTGAAAGGACCTCACAGGTTCTCTTCACAGCAAGGGAAATAATGCCACTGGATGTGCTCTAGTGTAGGAATACCTAGGTTGTTTCATCAGAAGAATGATCAGGTATCGAACAGCTTATTCCTAGAACAGCCAGTTCGCCTCTTAAGCCTTGAATTCCTTAACTAGCCTACTAGGAGGATGCTGCTTTAGAGTTTCAGCCCTTAAATCCTGGATTCAATCATTTTTTCCCAGCTTGCTGCCTGCACCTTCCCTGTGCCCCCCGCACAGCAAATAGGTGGCAAAATCTGAAGCATGTATAACCCTCAACACAGCATTAATAACAGAAGTATCAGGTTTTTCGGGATCTTTCTTGGCTCTAACATCATGTATCTACCAAAATCAATTGGAAAATTACCTTTGACTTCAATGTTGGGTTCACTGCAATCTAATTTTGACTTGGACTTTATCCAGACTCACTTATTTCAATTCCACTTATATAAATCTAGCTAAGCATGTAAGTTGGGCTGAGGGCTGAAGCTGTTCTTGCAGAACAGTTCTTTTTATTTTAATGAAATGCCTGAAAATACTGGTTTTACATTTCATATACACTAGTCAATTGATTTACGATTCAAGTGCTTAATTCTTAATGCATACTGAAATATTTTACTCCTGCAAGCCAGAGGGGGAAAAAATCCAAACCAAACATTTTCCTTTGCAGTAGACAGCCCATTACATCAATGGAATTTTATGCGTGCACATGTCTAGAAATTCACAGTTTTACATAGAATTACCTGGACTGGTCTTACCATATTGGGGAAATATGCTCTGACCTATTGCAGCATAACTTAATAGAAATTCAGATTCTAGCATTTACCTGGCAGTTAAAGAAAAGATGATGTCCAGCACTGGTTGTAAAACACATTTGAGTCCATAATTGCAGTATTTATAGAAGGAAGTCTCCTCATACTGTAGAGTCAGACTTAAAAAAAAAAAACAAACCAAAGCAAAAAAAAAAACAGGCAGAAAGCCTCCTGGACCTCGTGGTGGTCATGCCAAGGGTGAGATTTGCCAGGAAAAAGGAAGGCACCTCTTAGCTTCATTCAGGGATTGCTGCTACCCCTCAGTACTGGGCTGGCTGCTGCCATGGTTTGTAAACATGGTTTAGACATTGATATGCAGTTAACAGCATATATAGGGATGTTTCCCAAAGAGCTAGAAAGGTGTTTAAAGGCATGGCAAACACCAAAACATCTACTAGTGCAGTAGAGCTAGAGAAGCACATTCAGATTCCCCTCAACCCACCTGTCTGACATTCAGGTAGGCACAGCAACCTGAAAGATATTTTCTATTCTTCCCTCTGTACACTTCATAAATACCTCCACATTTATTAACCCAATCTTTTGCATCTGCAGGCAATTGCAGTAACCTATGGAGCCACCATCCAGTTGTCTCTCTCTCAAGGTATATCCAGGTAAATTCCTTCAGCCAAAGAAACCAAAGGAGACCTCAGTCCTCCAGAGTGTCAATTAACCTGTTTGTCAGGATAACCCCTTGAGGAGCAGATCATAGGGATTCATGTTTTTGTGAAACAGGCAGGACAGGAATGTGAACTTGGCTTTCTAACAATTAGGCAGGAATTATTTAGGTCAAAAGTGATCTCAGGGAGACACTTGGTACAAACCCTGCTCAAAGCAGGGCCATTCAAAGACTTATCTAACTAATGCCACATTTTGGAATAAACCCCCAGAGAAGGGTCACACTGTATACCAAAGGAAGAGGAGGATGGCACATTAATAAACTCCACTTATTTCTTTTAATGTTCACTTCCTAGCTGTTATGAGCAATATGTGCTTTCCTGGTTTGAGAGGATCCCTTTCTCTGCCTTTCTTAACCTTATTCCAGAGGAGCTTTGATGCCCAATTGAGACCTGAATGCTGAATACACAGTGAGTGTTGAGACACAGGGGGAAACCCCAGGATGGTGGTGCTCCTCTGCAAGCTCCTGTGCAAGCTCCTGGTGCTCCTCTGCAAGCTCCTCTCCTTGGCTCCTCTGCAAGCCCTGCAGCACTCTGGAACATCTCTACTATGACAGGTGTTTTTCTGTGGACCCTCCAAGATGTCCAGTCAGCCCCTGTCAAAGGGTGATTGCCAGATAAAATTACGAGGCAAAGGAGAGACCAGTGGCTTTAGCATGAGAGCTCTAACATTGCTCTTATCTCTGCTAAACTATTGCAAATAGTACAGACCAGGCATCCTACTCAGTTTTTCACAAGGGATTTTAGGAAGCACACTGCTTGCTGGTTACCCATGTGAGCTACAAAGAAAAAAATCTCAAATCTAAACAGATCTTCACAATGGAAAGTATAGACAAACTTCAGCAAAAAGCTACTCTTCTGGAAACAGGCTCAAACAAAATCCCATTAGCATGTGAATTATTACTTGAATAAAGAAAAGGCAGGAAAGAATAAGAGTAAAGTTGATTATGGGATAAAAAAATAGAGGTACAGTAAAAGAAAGAATGACTCAGTGCCAGTCACCCTAACACATGACAGAGCTTGTGCTGTGGTAGAGAGCTGTGGAGGATAGGCTGTGAACTAACCAGCCTCTTCACAAGCTGGCAAAAATTCTTAGGAAAGTAAGAAAAAATGAACAAATAAAACTATTTGAACATGAGAATGGTAGGTACACAGATAATTAATTACAATGGGTTAGGACCAAGGGACAGGAAGTTTCTACCTTTGACATAAATGGGTTTTTTTCTAGCCACAGAACCCGAGCAACACCAAAAGGGTCAGTGACCAAGGGGTAGTGATTCACTGCTCAGGTTTAACTACAGCTAGACATAGCTGAAACTCAAAGCTGAATCAAACCATGGCATAACATTAAATGAGTCAGTTGATCATCTTGTTTCACAGCTATTTCACATGGATGCCTGAAAATCTGAGATTGCTTAATCCGTAAAACATCAAAAATAACAAATATTCAAGAGAATTTGATATCTTTGATCATTACAAACTTATTGGTAGAGGAATTTGGTCTGCTAGATAAAAGAAAGACTGTTGTCCCAAAAGGTGTGGCGAGGGGTGTTGACATCTTGGTGGAGATGGGTCACTTGGTCAGACAGTCCATCCACCCTCTGCTTACACACAGCCACAGCAATCTGCATTGAATCTTGTGCCAGAAATAAATATGCTTTGATCTCTTTAGTGAACAGACTGTGTGAACCAGGGCAGAACCAGATATTCAAGTTCGTCCACTTCCTGGGAAAGTGAGCACCATCCCTGTGACTGGAGCGCCTCCCATCCCCGTGGGAGAGGCCAGGCTGAGTGGTGCTTGTGAGGGAGAGGAGAGAAGAGTTCTGCTCAGCCCAAGGGGCTGCAGGGCTGCTTCGCCCTGATGGGCTCTCAGTGCTTGCTGCCTCCTTCAAGCACCCACCTGATTCCGGGTGTCTGAGCTCAGTTTCTCACTGTCCTGCTTCTTCCTTCGCCCTGAGGTGCAGGTTGAAGCCAGCAACCGAGGCAAACCCTCAAACCCAAATTTCACACTGGTCCGTCGTAGTATTTCAAGTGTATTTGCATCCAAAAAAAGGCAAAAATCTGCCATAGGTGGGTAAGAGCTGTTAAGCAATGCTCTCACAGCGGTCAGCCAGCAAGTTACTGGCACCCAAATAATTTTTTATCAGCAGGGAAAGGTGTACCTGCGACACAAAGCTCAGCATCCTATTCACACAGCAACAGCAGGGTGTTGGCAAACATTTTATACTATTTTTCAGTTGTTCCCTGGCGCCTCTGCAGCTGAGGGATAAAGCCAACGAGGCCCTCTGAGTACTGGAGCTGGATGGCTGAGGAGCACTCTTGCCTCATGTGATGGGATCTCCAGCCCTGAGGAAGCAGCCCCACACTCAGACAAGCGCACAGCAAGACAAGGAGACCCTTCAGAAGATCCTGGGAACAGGCCAGAGTAAAAGGTCTCACTCTGATAAATTTCTTGTTACCAAACCTTAAGCAGGGACCTTTAAGAAGCAGTTCAAGCTGACATTTTAAATGAGGTAAAACTTGTACATGACCTTTCCATAGCATCTTCTCATTCCTTCTTAAATGATGTACAACATACACATCCAAATCCCATTTATGAAAAAAGTCCTTTCTGACCATGTCTGTCTTAGGAGAAAAAAAAAGAAAATCTAACAAACCCGTTATCAGCACATCAAACTAATGTAAAACCATGTTTATAGGTAACATCTAATAATAGCATTGCACATCTGAAATATTTCCCTCTTTCTGCTAACCACAATATAGTGAAAAGTTAAATTATGTCTTATGATACACACCAAAAATATTCTAGGAAAAGAAAGCACATATATTTAGTTATTCCTTGTTGCTGTGCATTCACTCAAGTCTATCAGAGTTGACAAGGCCAATGTTGCACCTTCCTCTTGTTTTGGCATATGAGACGGGGATGTCATTCCACTGAGAAAAATAATTGCCAACAATAAAGAGGTGGTTTCTGTGACATTTGCTAAGATATTGCTGAAAAACACCTTTATTATGGATTACTTCACCTCACCAAGTAGGATAACTGACTGGAAACTAAGCTCTAAAGTGCAACGTGCCTAATATGAAAATGCAATATCTACATTTCCCATAGTTTAAAGGAAGCCATACCCCCTGCCAGGCAATATATATACACAAACACACACTCTGCTGTCACTGCCTCAAGTTCACACTGCAGCGAAACAAATGGCTGTTCACAGATACTTAAATTTATTCATGGGGAAAAAAAAAGGTAAAACAGTGCTAAGATGAAGATTGACACGTCTGCAACATCAGCATAATTCTTGGTCTGATTCAGAAAAATAACCTTGAAAGTCCAGTAATAGCAAAAGCCCAGTGGTAGTTCCGTATCCGTAATGATGTGGAGCACTCATGGTTAAAATAATCTGTGGCATATGGTAAATGTCTCAAGGCTAAATAGGCCTTAGGGGCAGAGGGAGAAGGAAGCTCAGTCACATTCCCTAACCTGACTCTCATTTTCCAGCACCGCACATAATGTGCTCCCAAACAAAAGACACAGTTTTGTAGTCACCTCGAATTTTGTTAATTTCATGAGAAAAATCATTACACGTTAGACTGTGAAGCACATGGTTAGGTAGTTTGTCAATGGTTATCTGATAACGTGTGACAATTTACACTGATTGTCTACAGAGCTAAACACTTGCAGCATCATCAAAATTAGTCAGGGAGGTTTTATTTGACATGCAAATTAAGAAGCATGAGGAAATTAAGAAGAAAGATATGACAGATTTTTTTTTTTTTAAGAAGAATGCTCAGGCAGATGCAAGAAGAATCTCAGAATGGTGTTTCATATTTTCCTTTTTTTAAAAAACAACAGCATGATTACATTATACATGGGCTTTCTCAGTGTACCCAAGAATACCTTAAACAACTGAGATTATTCTCAGTGCATCCAATTCTGTACCAGTTGCACTGACTCCGCCAGTGCTCAGAAGGAGTGAGAGAGATGACATCCTTCCTTCAGTTTTCCCTGACGTTTGAGGTTCTCAGAGACAAACCTGACCTTGGTTTCCACTGCAGGTCCTGGGAGGTGATGATGGTTTCAGAATCTGCACGATTTCTACCCTCACCACCTTCCCTTCAGCCCCGCCCACTGAAGCATCCTTTATGCCTGCCTAGAACAGCAGGAATGACTGCAGAAAAAACAAAGTCCTAGTATTGCCTTCCATTCCTGAACAAAGTAGGAGCTGCTTTGTATTCCTACAAATACAGAAGCTGTACTAAATGCCTTGTTTTTTATTTCCATCTTCTTTGCCAATTTGTTGCTGTTTTAGTGCTGGCCTCCATACTTGAAACAATTGCCTCATTAGCAAAGTTCAAGTACCAACCATATTTCCCTTAGCACTTAATGTCACTCCTTTCCGTGTGAACTTCATTGCTCAGCTAACCTCAAATAATCTTCAATACCTGCTGCTACTATCTACTGTTTTGTCCATATGAAAAAAAAATCTTGCAGATTACAGCTTGCGATGAGCAGGGCTGTACCTTGTATCAGGATTTTCCTTTTAATGTGCATGTCTGTTAAACAGTAAAATATTGCCCACACAAGGTTTTTTTTGTTTTTTTTTTTTAAAACAGGGGTGTTTCCATAATTCCTCTCAAGTCATTTGCCTTGCTGAAAGCTCAAGCCTTAATTTTGTTCCAGATCACAATCCATCTACATGTATTTATTTTGAATACCTGAGGTGTGCAGAAAGCTAATATAAGGTTAGTAATAATTAAAATTAATTGTGGAATTACAATGTAATAGAATAAACATCAATAGTATTGCATTAAAATATACCGTCAATAGCTGTGTGCACTTAAGGGCTCATAAACAGAATAATCAGATATTTCTTGTAGCTGCTTATGGATTTACCACATAAGCAAATCACAGGATGTATGAATTCATGGTAAACTATTTAAAGAGTGCAGCAATTAATGCCACCAGGTAATTGCACAGCACAAAGGGCACTAAAGATAGTACTCATGTAGGCACTGGGGGGAAAGAAAAAAGATCATAACTATCAGTACAGCTTCAGAGCCATATCAGATTAATTCAGAAGGGAGATTTAAATTGTTATGCCTTATTTATGATTTAGATATAAAATTCATAAAACAAATGAATGCTTATCCCTAAGATTTATTCTACTCAATATTCTGCTTTTCATAAAGCCCACAGTTTGTCTTCTTTCACGAGTTATCAATCGTAAATCAGATGACACTTGACAGGGCATTTTTGTATTTCATCTTTTTAGCAAAGCAGAGCAGCAATTGCCAATAGAGAATGTTCATAAATGAGACCAAGTGTACCCACAGAAAATGCAGTCAACTGCTTCTGTTGTTATTTCAAGCACATAAGAAGTTGGGCCTGTATCTCACTTAACCCATTTACACTACATTTTATGCTTACAAAAATGAGCTGATGGTTGCAGATGGCAGCAGGGTGATTTGTGGTTACAAGCACAAAAAGGACTGGACTTGGGGTACTCATACCTCTGTTTATAGTTGGGTGAAGATATTGCCTCATGTTTAAAAATACTACTGTGAGAGGCAATTTTGCACTGATTGGATTAAAGTAGCAGTAAAAAGTACAATTCCCCTGATTTTGCTCTTTCTAGGTAGGAAATGGCCTAAAAGAAAATCAGCCAAGGTTTAGACCATGTTACTAATTCGGGTAGTCCCACATGCTAATGGGTTGGAAATATCCCACCAGACAGACTGAGCAAGTTAAAGCGATGGTACAAAAAGCTTTGAAAGTCTTACCAGGAGTTGGAAGATAAGAAATTGAGTCTAATTTGGTTTTTCCCCCACTTTACTGTCAACTACTGAGCAGTTTCATTTGTATCCATCAAAAGAAGACATAGGAGGCCTGGAAGTCCCTGTGCCCACTAACAACAGATAATTCTGGATGTGTCTTTCCACCTCTGAGACCACTGCAAGGCAGTTTGGCAGGGAAAACCAAAGTGAACAACTGTCGTGTCAGATGCAGAAAGCTGGATTATGAAGTTATCCACGAGAGCAAGCTCAGGGCAAGCCATCCTGAGCTGCCTGACTCTGGACTTACCCAAGAGCAGCCTTGGAACATCATGGTAAGCCTGGAAGCCCTCACATTTTAACCAGAAGTCTCTCCTTTAGCCAAGTCAGTCCTTCTGGACTTCCCAGAACAAGCTGACTACCAGCACTCTCCAAGGAGGTTAAAAAAACCCAACAAAAACCCTGCATCTTTATCATATCAGACTTGCCCAGGGCTCTCCCAGAGACCAAACCTGGAGACTGTACAACAGCTGTGCCTCCAGCGTGACCCCTGGCATAGCCAGAGGCCATTCCTCAGCTCTCCAGCAACACCAGGCAGCTTGAAACACTCAGACGGACACTGGCAGACAGACTGTCAGCATCAGGGTGCCGGGAGGCTGCCAGGAGTCCTCTGCATGCCAGGAGGTTGGACATGGAAGATGCAAGTCTACAGCATTCTTCCTCCTGTGATCACTGCACCCACACTTTGCTGAGGAGTGTTATCACAATTACGTGTTTACAGAAGCATAAGTTTTTATCTGCTTTACAGAAATAGTGCTTGTGTTAGAGACCAAAGTAGGGGGGACTGGTTTTGGAAGGTGCTTTCTGCCTGCGACTGAGATGCATGGGGCAGGGAAGAACCAGGTTTGTAATAAGGGCTTGGGTCCAGTGGCAAGCTGCTTCATCAGTGGGAACCTACATGGTGCTTGAGAGAATTCTCTCCTGCAGGCAATGGTGTTAAAAAGGAAGAAGTGCTCTAGGCACCTGCTACATCCCTTCTGCAAAAGCACACTCAGCTTCTTCCTGAGATTGCGCCAGCCTATCATCTAGAGTAAGAACTGCTCTGAATATGCATTTAGATGGCTTGGATTTATTTCACTCATATCCGATACATTCAGAAATTAGTCTACCAGTCAATAGAGTACCATGTCAGCCCTAACCATATATGTTATCAGCTAAACATGTCATAAACCAAAAAAACCTTATACAGTTTATTCAGTATAGAAAAGAAGCACAAAAATAATCACCCTGAGCCTGGCCGCATTGCTGAATAGAAATATATAGAGAAACCATGCATTTTGTCTGCACAAAAGAAAACCCTAAATCATTTTCACATCCTGTATCTCAAGATGTACTCCCCAAGTCCTCCCTCTCCACACAGCTGTCACAGCAATGGCATAGAGCGAAGGACGTGGGGAATTTCAACACTGAATCTCCTCTGCCCACTGCCAGAGAGGTCAACAGCACTTGAAGTAGTGTAGTGACAACATGAAGCACGGCAGTGCCAGCATGACAGAAAGGAGATTTTGCATCTCATTCCACAGGGACAAACACCAAATATCTTTAAAATGCCCATCACCCCATCTTAGCTGTCAGGTACTCACTGATGAACGGGATTTCACAACAATAAAAAGAAAAAAAAATATTGCCCAGATAAGGCCCAGGAACAGTAAAATATCTCAGGTAGGCAACAGTTAAATCACGCTTTCTGAGCTGCAAAACATTACTCAGAGTTTGTTAAAAAGCCTCTTGTTCCCAAGCTCAGGAAAGCCTCCTTTGCTAGCCAAAGGCATCTCACAATAGTTTTTCCTATTGAATTTTGAGCACAGATAATTGGATTTTTTGAGTTTTTATAGATTCCAACAGTTGACTACACCTTTCTGACAACTACCTTCACTAGAATAGGAAACAGCATTTAATCCTTCTCCAAGAGTGCAATCTGGTGGTTACCTTCACTGATCAAAGATCAAAATGTTACCACTGATCAGTCTTAATTCACTACCTGTGAGGTCTTATTATAAACGTCTTGTATGAGCTCACTTACTTTACTAGCCTAGATTAAAATCTAATCTAGAAACGTCTACATTAAAACTAGCTTTTGCTTCAACAGTAAAACATATATCCAGATCTAAAGATGTCAAATGAAGGAAAATCAATTTTTTTTTCTCCAGGCATTTTTGTTCCAATGACTAATTGCTCTTAAAAGTAAATACTAAAATTCATACTTAGCTTTCTTGATTACTCAGAATAATTCGACCCTTACGCTATTAATTTCTCACATTACATTTAATAAGCAATGGATAAGAGAGGGAAAGCAATTTATGTTTTCTGCAGGAGAAGGGAGATGGAAATGAGAAAACCCCAGGAAAACACAGATCCCTCACCAAATGGAAAAATTTTCATAACGTGAAAATCTACAGAGCTCCACTGAGCTCACTAATTGTGCCAATTAAGTCTAGTTGATAAGATCTTATTTTTAATGCTTAAATCTCTCTATGGTGACTTATCAAGTCAACAGAAAAAACATCTGAGCAGTGTCTAAAGGAAAGTTTGAACCTATTCCATTGATTCATAGATTGCACAGAGCCTCTACCAAGAATCACTTACATTCCCTCCAGGTCAAAATTTTCCTTTAAGATTGGCAAAGGACTCTTGCTTTTAATATACAGAACACCAATGCTCACACAAAGTAAGTTGAGAGCCATAATTCAAATCAGTTTACAGAGCTGTAAAAATGCAAATTAAATCTTGAGATCTGACTTTGCAGGTCAGAAATCTTGTACTACTGAACAGTAATCCCCTCTCTGCAACTGTCCTATAAAATTAAACCATAGGCCACTGTAGAACCTGAAGACAGAGCAGTTCAAAACAACTTTTACCTCCCTACAGCAAGAAGCCAGTGGAGGAGTGAGGAAGAGATCAACAGCTTTGGCACTTACTGAAATGGAGCTTTCTGCAATAATTATAAGTTGGATATTCTCCAGCTTAATCACAGGCCAGTGATTTAAAAAAAAAACCAAACAAAAAACCCTAACAAAAAACAAACCATGGGTTTTTTCCCGGGCTTCTCTCTGCATGTGCACTTACCATCAGAGGTATGGTTGAGTATGTGTTTGCTAGAATACAGACAAAGGCACATATTAAAATGGGAATAGCATTTTGGCAGGAACATCAGCAGTAGATGAAGCAAAGCTATCTAGGGTCTCTGATGGGGTCTGCCTTTTCCAGCTGAGCAGAAAAGGGTATATTCTTTTTAGCATCTCAGAGTGAAATGACATGGCAGAAAACCTAAGGTATTCCTGTACCAATTGATAGAAGAGTTCAGTTTTAAATGCAGATCAGTAAAAGGTGTTACTTTCTAACACTCTATTTCCTCTTTTCCCGTGCCTACAGAAAATAATAGCATCTCACATACAAGCCTCACAGATCATTATCGCAGACAGATATTTGGTACTGAATTTTATGAACTGTTTATCACCTGAAACAAAGAACTTGGTTTTTAGAGCCAGCCTCTTCCAGATGCCCAGCCACCTGGTAGGAAAACCTCACATTTGCCGCTTAGCTCCTACCTAAATTCCCTCCCAGCCTCCAAAAGAGCAACCTGGCAGCAGTGGCAATGTGTGTCCCCAGCTTACGATCCCTGTGCTCTGAGGGGGCTGAGAGGCAAGTGTGTTGACATCAATAACCCACTGGATTCATGTTGCAAACCCTCAATTTCCAGGAACACTGATGTAATCGTTCCCTGGGTACATCTCTCATGATGTATTGGTTTATTTTTTTGCTTCCGTGGAACCACAGGCTTCAAATGAAGACAGTAAAACAACTGGTCTTTTTTTAAACTCTGCTCTCCAATGAAGTTGTCATCTCATGAAAGTCACCTTAAAATAGTGGGACAAAATAATTATACCCACAGGTATGTATTTAATTATGTCAATCTGTTAGGCTAAAGAAACACTTCTGTAGGAAGTAGACTGCAGCACAAGTATGAGTGGGAAACGTGGCACACAGTAAGTTGCCCAGAACTTTTAGATGAGTTAGTATTTTTCTGAAGCAGCTCAGAAGCTAAAATTTAAACCATTAGGGCAAAAAAGAAAACCAGCTTCCCTGTCTGGTAGGGTCTAGTGCAACCTTGCCTTTGAGCAGCTACCAACAAGGATGCTGCTGCAACACAGCAATTCAGCTGTTCTGAGATCTGAGAAGTCCTTGGCAGAATATGAAAATATATGCACTGTGACACTAAATTTGCTGGTTTCTTGGACCTCACATATCCTTAGAAAGAAAAAGGGTGGCACCTTCCTGTAAATAGTGACACAGAGAAACTCTTTTGATATGTTCTGCATGTTCTCTTTTCGCTGTGGTAGTTAAGTTACATTTCACAATATCGCTGCAAAAATAATCTTGGAAGAGTGCAATAACTTCTCAAAAAGGCATAATAGATAATAGTGACCCCTTCATTACTAGAAATGGAATCTAGATAAGAATCTAAATAAGAATTTCTGTCATTACCATATAATAGAGGTCTCTCAGCAGAAAACACCCCTTTTTACCCTAGGTGTAATATATATGTGCTTCATTCACTAAATTTTCAGGAATAGGAAGTTTCATTACCCAAAACAATCTATCTTTAAAACAAAGTTTAATAGGTGGTATCATTACATGTCCAAAATAAAGAACAGCAAGGAGGAAATTTTAGAGAGAGCTTGCAAGAATCCTCTCATTGTCAGTTTTCTGCAAAAGCATGTTCAGAAAGCCATGCCCATCCTTCATTTTAGACTTCATCACCCACTGCATACACCCTGGGGAAGGAGAACAAATGAAGCATGGAAGGGAAAAGAAATCCATCAAACCCCTGAATGCCGGGAGAGCTCTTCCACAGGAAGGAGTCACGAGTTAGATAAGGAGACCCTGGGGCAAAGACCCTTGCTGGAATATTGTGTGTATTGATGCATAAAAATAAAGATGAGAATCTACACATTTATACATTCTACATAGCAAACATATTTTGCACAGGTATGCAACTGAATCGAAGAATAACCATCACTCCTTTGCCTTACAGGGGATGAGAAAATTAAAATACCTCTGATCCAAAACACATGAATTCCCCACTACTTTGTCTTCAGAATATTTGTTTGATCAACAAGTGGCCCCACAGACACAAAGCACTTCTTTATCTAGATCTAGACTTTCAGATCGACTACAGCTATATTAATAGTATTAACTTCATGGGAAAGGCTTCTAATTGCTTCTGCAGAGAAAGGAGCTTAGACATCTCCTAATGCACAGCTGTTCTCTAAGCTGACTTTCCAGTACCTAGACTTGTCTCTTGTATTTCAAAAGCAGTTTATAGAACTAGGATGTTAAGGGGCAACACTTCTCACTGTTTGGTTTTTCTTTCTAGTTTGCTTCTGTATTGTTTCAGCATCCAAGATAGAAATGCATTTTAATTTTGTATTTTCTTAATTAGATGTTATGGTAACTTGAATGTTACACATCAAGTTGAGAGTACAGTGTGAAGTTTCACATCTCCCCAGTCTACTAATTTAAAAACTAATCAGAATATAAGCACAAGCCTGCCTGGCAACTGTGCAAATGCTCCAAACTGAAAACAATTTTATACAGATAAACAAAAAAATGCAAAACTGTCTCTAAGAAAGGCTCATTATTTGCTGTAGTCATTTTACTGCTGTTGTAACCCAGTCCAGGCAAAACATGGAAACTCACCATCTCTTCCTTATTCCCTTTCTGCTCAACTAAAGAAGCTATTTTCTCATCACTCTTTAGACTTACCTTCGCAGCGCTGCTTTAGCCTTGGAAAGAAATACGGGGAAAGCAGGGAGGCAAAGCATTTGCCTGGTTGGAGTTGTAGTTTCTGGATGCTCACAGCAGCCACAAAGAGCCTCTCCCCAGCTCTCTCACATCTGCTTGGTCCTCACTTGCAGAGGGCACAAACGTGTTATTTTTATTTACTGCAGAAGCAATAAATATATTTGTAGTTATTACAGAAGCACACTCTGCTCTGCCTATCCACCCCACAACTCACAGAAAACACCTCTCCTACACAGGAGGTAAGGAGTAATGAAGAAAAGGAAGATCTCTTTCAGCTGGCATATATTGTTAATTAGAAACTCATGGTGTAGCCATGTGTTGCTGGTAAAGACAGCAATCAAAACGTTCCAGCCCCTTAAAGGAACAACACTAACACTCAATTTCCATTAAAAACAATACAAAACAAATACAAAAAATAAAAATCTCATTATAAGTTGGAGTCAAACTGGTCTCCTGATTTTTTCAGGCATCTCAAGCTGAAAAAAGGTGACATATTTCTTCCAAGACTGATCATCCTGTTTCATTCCACGTGGGATTTGTTACAAGACTTAACAAGCACAGAACAATAAATGCCAGAGTTGTTCTACTTAGCCAGACCCTTCCTCTGCAGAATAAATGAAAAGAAAAAAATAGTAATACTGCACCTGCAGACAAAGAGAAAGAAGAAAATAGCAAGCCTTTTCTTGTCCTCCTTTGGTCAGGCCACAGCAGCCCTCAAGTGGTAAAATAGAAACTCTCCTATGAGTTAGCCCAAAAGCAAGCTCTAAAGGCTTCTTCTCACCTGAAGCAGAACTCTGTTTAAATCTCCCAGCTGAACTGATTCACAAGGGCTTTTTTTTTTTTTATTACCAAGTAGGGCTACCTACTCAGCTGTGACCATTTTTAGCTTAGTTCAGCTGGTTTTTTTCCCCCTCAAGCTGAATTTAACAAATACATTTGCTGTAAAATAGGAGAATTTTTTTAGAGAACAAAAATGGAAGTTTTCAGACCATTTAAAATGGATATAACATGTTCATTTCATTCACAAAAGGTTGAAAAAACTGAAAGTGGAAGTCTTAATTCTGCATAAGAGAATTGTTTGATATTGGACAACACTTTTATACCTAATTTTTGTCAGGACTTTTGAACAAGTGGCTTTTTTAAAGGGGTGAATTCTAAGATCAAAATAGGAGCAAGTAAGAGGGAAAGGAATTAGATAAGACAGCAATTTGGGGGGGGGTGAGGACTAGAATCTCATTGCACTAATACCTAGCTGTATCGTAAAAATTAATTAATTTTTATTGCACTCGTGAGTTGAGGGGATGATAGTATCTCTGTTATACAGAAAGGAGCTGAAACACAGACACCTTCATCATGGGGATCTCGTTTGATCAAAGTGGGTAGTACATGATGTTTCAGAGCACACAGTATTAGATTGCACTTGGTATGGGTAAAGTCCAGAAAGTCCAGCATTTCCACACAATTTCTCTAAAAAAAAAAAATAAAAGTACAACTAGATCAATCAGTTCTTTGAGGCAATGTGTTCTTAGCATTCTCATTCTAGAGTATGAATTTTGCATTAACAGTTAATGGCACAAGGTTTGACTTGTTCTGAAAAAAACCCAAAACAGCAACCAAAATAGTAACAATAATTTAAGAATCCCCTCATAGTTTCTGTAACACTTGACATTATTAGCACATTACAAGACAAATCATTATAAGAGCAGACAGAAATTTTGCAGGTAGCATTGTCTGTATGGGATTTAAAGCTGAGTGGTCTGTTTTCAGTGTGGGCTACCCTTCATTTCCTGAGACCTGTATCTGATGTTAATGATACAACAGGAGCTAATTAGTAAATAAAGTGTGTACTAGAGAAATCCCACCTTTTTTTCCTGCTTCTGAAGGTAAAACTCATGGCCATTCCCTGCTAATTGCATTGTATGGATTACTTAAATGCCAACGTAAGGTGCACGGAAAAGATAACACTAAATTGGGAGATGAGCAGAAAGGATCTGACCTTCTTAGTCAAGGTCATTGATAGTGTAATTATTCTGATAAGCCAGGCATAATGATCTCCTGTGCTGTCAAGGCACCCAGGCTATTCAGCTCAGCAAAACCATGTCACATTTCCCAGTATACAGCCCACGCTTATGATTTTAAATGTGTCACAGGTTAAAGCTACCCATGCTAAACTGCTTGACCACGGGACTGAGTGCCAGGATGAAACTGCCAATGGAAAAAGGAAAGGTGTTGGAAAGGATCCTTGCATGCAAGGCTGCCCAAGGTAACTCCCCTATTCGACAGGCAAAAGCAGGAGGATCCAGGCTTCTTGATCCTAGACAGGAACTTTTTGCTCTGGGAGGTCAAGGGTGTGAGTAGCACAGCAGAGCAGCCCCAGCCCTTGCTGCAGAAGAGCTCAGTGCTAGATGTATGAGGTCTGGGAGCACCAGCCAACTCCCCAGAGCCTGCTGCATCCTGAGGAATGCACCAGGAGCAGGACCAAGCTTCAGATGCTGTGTCAGGTTTTAGGAGAGGGCCAAAGCTGAGTGGGAGACATCTCACTGCCCACACCAGAAATCCTGGCTAAAGCAGTTCCTTTTCCTCCTACGGATTCTCACGTTACTGTCCCACCAGCTCTAGTGCAAACTTCAAAAAAAAAAAAAAAAGGTGAAAGAAAAAAAGGAGAAATTACTCTCTCCCACTGACCTCTGTAAAATCAGATGAAATGAGCCCATGTGGACTGCACAGTAGGGTGCAAAGTCCCAATAAACAGTGTGTTCAAAGAAAGCTCAGCCCTTATAATAATCCCTGAATTTAAAAAAGCCTTAATCTTTATTAACAAGGAAATCACTTACGCATGCACAGTTGACAGGAAAAATACAAGTTTCATTCAACTTTAGGCTGGCTGCACTTCTTTTCCATTCCTTAGGCTCTACAAATAAGCTTCAGCATATCCAGGAAGAACAGTGTCATGTCATGCAGGTTCCTATGAAATCAAGGTGAGGATTTTCAGCATGCAGCAAACACACCTAGCCTGTGACTGAGACACTCGAGCGACATGACACAAAAGTGCTTGTATTTAACACATGACGAACCTTTTGGGATTGTTCTGTGTGGCTGCCAGGAAATTCTGTACCCACCCCAGTGGGACAGCTATTCCCCACTGCTCCAAAGCAGCTGGGGAATGGGCTGGCCAGCTCTTGGCAAGGCAGCCGGGCAGCAGGCAAAAGGCTTTGGAGAGAATTAGCCCTCTGAGGGTGTGCTGAGCCTCCTGCCAGAGCTGGAAGCAGACCTGTGCTGTCCGGAGAAACAAGGCTGCAAGGAAATCATCCTGTAGCATGAAAGCTAAAGAAAAAGAAGTTGATTCCAGTGAACTACGTCAGTGTTTCAAGTTCCTAAAGTTCTACCACTGCTCGGCTGTCTTTTGGAATCCTTTTTTGTGCTGCAGCAGTGGCAGATTACTTATTTGATAAGAACAAGGTCTTTGCAGTCTCAGAAGGAAATACAGTGCTCCCCATTGCAGATATCAAAATTTTATGGTGGTCTGTGCCTTGTTCTGTGTATTTGCTGCTCACTAATATATCATCTGCTCAGTAGCTTCTGGGCTGGGGTAAATGTTTGTACTGCCACACTTAATCTGATCAGCACATAATCTCTGCTTTTGTTTGTTTGTTCACAGGTCTAATATAACTGTAAGTAAAGCAACAGAGATTTAAATAATTAATCATTAAAATAATTTATATCATCACGTTGTAGTGGTGTGATTTTTCCCTCTGTGCCTTGGCATTTATTTCATTACCCTACTGGCAAAGTCTATAGTATAACACAAGCACAGAAGTTCAAAAGGTGTATAAAATATGCAAATTGATGGACAGACACATACAGTGGAGGATAACAGAGAACATACCTCCTTATTCCAGCATAGCTTCTAAAGAATATTTTTCTTCTATTACAGATGTTCATACAGAATATTTTTGTTCTTTGTGCACAGAATATTTGTGTTCTTTGTTCTTTGTGCAACCACTGAGGCTGGTTTAAGAGTTGAGACTAAACAGCTCACAGGTAACACTGGAGGAACATTTCTATCTTATTCCCAGATCTAGTTCATCATGAGTCCAAGGCAAGAAAAGCCCATCAAGCACTGTGAAGCAATGCGATTTGGGAAAATAATCTCATTGACCATTTAATTGTCACTTCACTACAGTCACAAAGGATGAGATGGAACAGGTTTTTTCCTCAGTGACCTAGCTGCTTGAATCCTTGGCTACAATCTATCAGCTTTTCTTTTCAAGACTAGGATATTTGTTCTTTGACTCTGAAATAACATATTCTTTCATCTGACTCCACAAAGGTACAACCTTTCTTCTTGATTTCAGGTCAAGGAAGGTGCTAACTACTCTACACAATGGAAGTCACTGAATTGCTATGTAAGCTGTTAGGAAAATTAATGTATTCAAGTCTATGCAAACCTCCTTCTTCCTTAATCCTCATTTCAGGGTTGGCAAATCTTCTTTTCCTTGGTGACTCTACCTCTCCCGTGCAATATGTATCTTTAATTACATTTTGCTATACATAATCCAAGCCATCCAGTGTCATATATGTGACAACACAGAAAATGGTTTCAAAGCTAGGGTGTCAGTGAAGCTGAAGGAAGGCTGTCAGAAATACAAAGAAATACTGTATGCTATTTCCTGCATTTGAAAGATTCAAGGGCATAGGTAAAAACATTAAAAATTTGAAACGTTTCAAGTTTCACCAGTTTGCAATTGTTACACTAACTTGATAATGAAAAAAAGCAGCAAAAAGTCCTTAAAATTTAAAAATTCTTAAATTCTCTAAATTATATTCAGTGCCTCTCTAGATTTATACAAATCACTTTTCTGCTGCTTTGATTCTCAGACAGAAAGCTTTTCCTGAAAAAGAAATGCTTTTTTCTGTGTGTTTGTACAGCATACTTCATAAGGTTCACAGCAGCTGCGGAAATAGAATCAGTTAAAAACTATTGCTTTAACAGGAGAAACACACTCCATACCCTTTCATGGAGCAGTCACCCACAGGACTAATTTGAATATATGAGAAAACAAAAGGCTTCTGAGGGCTGCGGTAGTAATCAAAGGAATTGCCTGGGCTGGATAGGGAATCAAAAGCAAGGACGCAGAGTACATGACGGACCATCGCCCACGCAGGCCAGGGATGATGTTTGAAAGTTGCTTTACATCTGCTAAAGTGATGAAAGACTGCAGTCCCAGGTGAGATAATGTTTCTTGAGTATCACACAGGGACAAGCAGCAACTGGATTTGCCTTGTCCTTTGGCTCATGCTGTATCCTCCTCCAGTCAAGCCCAGGGTGCCTTGATTTTTCGAGAGTGTATCTTGTTCTGCCTTGCCATGATTATGTAATTTGTACAGAATCAGAAACAACATCCCCTTTGCAGGGGTCGCAAGTGGGACAGACAGAAAAATCAAGATATTCCTAATAGCTAATCATTTTCAAAACTGTTACCCAAAATGCTTTTAAAATCAAAACCATGTTACAAGTATGTTAGCAGTGCCAGGCATTTTTAAAGCTCCCTTGGGTCTTATATGCCATTAAAACATTTGATTGGAGGTGCCTTAAATATGGTCCTCCTGTTATACTGTCTTTTGCTGTATTTCTGCCCTTGTTAAATAAGCAAGAAATTTCCTTTTTCCCCCCCTGTCTTCAGTAAATTAGACTGCTTACTTTAGTCTGCTCCATATGGTCATTAGTTGAGTTGTATTTCATATGCAGGATAAGAAGATGGGATTTGTTGTAGACATCTCACAATTCCAGATGTGGCTGTGTGGTCAGGGATTGAAAAAGTCAATTCCCTGCCCTGCCCCCTCTGCATTCCTGTGTAAAATGCTGTTTCTTAATAGCCATGAAACATGCCAGTGGCATCTGAGAGGGGGCACAGAAGAATACACACCATAAATGCGAAATTAATAAAACTTCCAGTTTTCTCTGATGAAAAAAAAAGCCTGTAAGATTATTCTCAGCCATGGGGGAGTAAATATAATAATGCAAGTGAACAATAGGCATGGATGGAGGGATTACAGATTTCTCAGTTCCAAACAAATTATCTTAATTAAACAAGTCTTTCTTCTCTCCTCATCTCTCCTTTTTTCCTGCAATTATTTTACTCAACAATGAATACTGTGCTCAGTCTGCTACACAGTAATGAAAAAGAACAGCTGCGGGTCTGTTTCCACAGCAGTCAAAGAAAAAGGCAAATAATCTTTTTTTCCTTTTTCTTTTGCAATCATGCATTTCTGATACGAATGGTGGGTTTTAGACATCTAGCCCAGTGGATGTCAAGAATGCTACAGTGATTAAATATTGTCTTGTCACATCTGTTCAGAAGCAATACATAACTCTTAAAATATCTAGGTTGTTATAGCTTATTAGCCACCTATCTACAGTGTCAAGATCTGATATCTTAGGTAAGATTAAGACCCATGCTGGAGATAGAAAGTCGAGGGGAAATGTGGGAGTTGTTAATGATAGATCTGAGAGGGAACCTTGTATTTGCAAATAGATCTCCCTTGAAAAAAAAAGAAAAAAAAAAAAAAAAAAAAGAAAAAAAAAAGAAAAAAAAAAGAAAAAAAAGAAAAAAGAGAGAGAGAGAGAATGAAACGGGAAACAAATTCACAGTGAGAGGATTAAGCAAATAATGATCCTGTTATAAATAACAAGCAGCCATGTCATAGTTTATGGTACCCTCCAGAAAAATTAAAAGAGCAGGACACATTTCTGATTAGACACAACAGAATATGGGAGCTCTGGGTCAAAGTCTTCCATATGGACAGTTTATCCAAAACTCATATTCTATGGAGTTTATTTTCTCCATTCTTTTTCTACACAGATTTTCTCCATGAGGTCTACTGACAAGACTATACAAAACAAAATTATTACCTGATTTTGATGGACATAATGCGTTGAATAGCATGCCTAATTATAAAATTTAATTTGCCTGGAATGGGAGCTGGAATTATGTTCCCCATGACAACTAATGCGTTAAGGAGCTGTCTGCATATTCCAGGTTACCCTGCTGATAATGGTACTCTGTGAACAATGAACACAAGTGCTAGAGAAACATCAGCTTCACAGTGTTTTCAAGTTTTGGGAGAGGGCTATTCTTCATTTTGTGCATTATTTTGTTTCAGCAGCTTTCACTGGTGGAGGCAAATGGGCAGTTGTTGCAGAGAAAACTCCAGGTGTATTTGGGTGTCTTTGCCTGTGTTTCCAGCCATCAGTATGGAAACAGAAGACACAGATTACGGTAGGGAGATGGTTGCCGTGTTTCCTGAGCCTTTTTCCAGGTGTACAGATTTACAGAGGAAAAACTGGGTGACTCCTTGTTCTCTACAATCCACATACCCACAGATAGGGTGAATCTATACCAACACTTTCCTGGGAATGGGCTTCTGGCATTTCAGCTAGAAACCCAGGTAGCATCCTTATTTCAGTTCAGGCATCCAAGCTTTGTACATTTATCATTAAATTCAAACTCCAAGTTATGTTTTTGTCTCATTTATCAGAGCCTCTTGCAGTCTTCCCTCAGCTTAGGTTGCAATCCAACATGTTTGTGAAGGTGAACACCTGTGCCTGGCTGGCTCTGTATGGAGGGATGGCATGGCCTGGAGCCATGGACTGCCACTGTGGCTTCCTGTTTAGTTGTATAGCACCATGTTTTGGATTTTCGGGGTCTAGCCATAGAAAAGTATTTATCAACACAGAAAAATACATCAGGAAATAGATTAAGTGCTTTGGAATGGGTAGATTAATTGGTTTTTTTTTTTTTTCAAGAGGTATGGGAACTAGAATTTACCTACCTGGATTTTAGCCAGTAATTTGGCTGAGAGTAACTCTCTGAATAAACACAACACTCAGAAATCTTTGCCAGTTATACATATTTAAGCAGCAGAGGCTGACACAGATCCAGCTGATACAGCTGGATGCTTGTGGGTTTTTCTTCCATTTCAGTTGTGGGGTCTTTTCTTAGTTTGCTCTTTTATGATCTGTCCTTCCCCAGCTATTAATTTTAGAGAATGGGAGGTTTTAATGTGATGAGAGCTCCTGGGAAATAAGCAATAGAATTGCTTATGCCATTTCTTTTGGGAATACTTTTGTGTTTTTCTTCTAATCCTAGTGTTTTGGCCACGTAAATAGAGATTACATGAAAGAATACAAATGATGGTAAGCTACAGAATCTCCTCCCTCTTGCATGCACAGATGGCAGCACCTTGGCTGGAAATCTTTCAGATGCAGGAGATCAGGGGAAGGTAAAGGAGATTTCTTTTGAGTGATGTAGGCTGGGCTCCTTTTCCAGATTTCAGTCTGATCGCTCAGTTTAACAGCAAAGAATTAGCAGCGCTGAAAGGACCAATCTGCCAGGAGGCTTTGGCAGCTGCAGTTCTGCACAGTGTGCTTTATGCAGCACCTGTCACTGTATTCAGTTAAAACACATTGGAAGGCAAAAATTCAACCATGCACTCCCAGGAAAGTGTGTGTGTGAGATTAGAGGGTGCAGGAAGACAGAGCCTTGTACCTGTTGGATGGTGTGGTGGCAGAGCTTCAGGAAGAGTACAAGCTTCCCAGTGGTGACTACGGCAGCAGCAAAACTCACAAGACCTTCCTGTCACGTTGAAAGCAATGGCAGTTTTGCAGTTTAACTTGAATGAGAAGCAGATGTTTTGTAGAATAAACTCATGCATCAACCTAAGCCAAACGTGGCATGCCAAAAGTAGTGACGGGATACTGATGGGAATTTCTTCTTCTCTTTCTTCCTTCTGGCACCTCTTCTGAAATCTCATCTTTGCAGTGCTTGATTTATAACATGAACTCGTTTTTAGTAGAAATAATGAATTAATACTTTGTTAACAGTAGAAACAGCGAAGTCCTGAGGCTGAAGTGCCCTGGACCTCTCCAAAGGGAGACAGGCGGAAGAATGAGGGAGATCTGCAGAGGAATGTGGCCAGGGCACACCTCATCTTTTCTTCGTGCTTTCAGAGCCACCAAAGAAAGGGAAAGAACCACCATAGCACAGGTAGGGTGTCTAAAAATATACATGTACCATTGCTTCACAGAGAGCTGCAAGGAAGAGAAAGACCTGAAATGGGAGGGAAAGCAAGAACAGAACAGCAAATTACCAGCAGTGAACAAGACAAGGTGGAGAAAGGCAATGACCTATTGCTAGCTCACAGAGCTGAGGGTGATAATAAACCCCTGTTTAATGGAGCAGGCATAAAAGAAGAGCCAGGGAAAAGTAGGACCACTGAAAAATGAGGGGGATAAGCAAATTAACAAGAATTTATAATGGGGGGATTAATGACCTGTTGTTTTATATCAGTCACCCAGAAGAGAAAATGATAAAGAGGTATGAGAGATTATGCATTAATGACGACCTAGAAAACAGGAAAGTAACAGTTGACAAGTAATGGAATGATATGGTGGAATTTTTAGGATGACATTTTAGTTAAGTGATGGGAATAACAAAAGTGCGTTGATATCTCCATAATCAAATTTGAGCTACAAAATTTTCAGTAATGCTAAAAGAATTTGCTGCCATGACAAGGCCCAGTTCAAGGGGCGATGCAGATTACAGTGTCCACTAACACTCAGACATGCTTCCTTGCCTTCAGAGGGCTTGGATTCAGACCTGAACAGGTCATGTGGGGTGCTCAGTCCTGCAAAGTGGAGACACTCTGGACTTTGTCCAAAAAATCACTTCAATGGGCAGTCAAATCCAAAGTACAGAAGTTGCTCTCTTATCTGCCACGTGATTCTGAAGATGCTCATAGCTAAGCATGTGCTTTGCTCAGCCAGGACTGTATCACTGTGCAGTTTTCAGGACTGACTGCCTCTGTATTTGGTGTTTCCACCTTCCCAAGCTCTGCAGTTGGAACTTGCTGGCAACCAGTGCACAGGAGCTGCCAGTGTGCTGCAATACACATTTCCCAAAAGGGAAGGAATGAACCAGATCCATAAATACATTGTTACAACAGAAGAATTAAAATGAGGGTTATTTGTTTTGAAGAGGATTTATCCTCCCCTGTGTCCATAGCGGAACCCATTAGCTTCTGATCAAGGTAAAACATGGTAAAAGAAGTAGAAAGTGGCTGGTAATTGGTTCTTTTAGCAATGCTCTGCAAAACAGCTGCAGTTCTTGACACACATTATGAGGGAGTTCAAAAACTGCAGTTTCTGTGGGCATAGGTTTATACTGTATAAAAAAGAAAATGTTGACGCTGCTTTTAGTGATTTTCACACAAAGGGCTTTCTGCATTGAAATTAGAAATGCACAAATGAAAGTGACAATGGCAAGACTGCTTTCCAGCTTGATACTTATTTTATATGTGGAATTCATAAACAGATTTGTGATTGCTAATTAGGAAGGAGACAATTCCTTAGCTAGGAAGACATTTCTATTCAAATTCATGTATTTCCACATTAAAAGAGGATTAAAAAAATATTAACTTTTTTATGTTCCAGTTTGCAATCATACGTCCCAGCATCTCAATATTTAAATTAAAAAGATTTTTATGCACTCCCTGGAAAATTATTTGTATAAATGCTTTTTCCTTTATAAACTTCATTAAAAATCAGGCAGCAAGACATGCTGCTGTTGCAAGAGGCAAATCAAACCATCACCCTCATGGTCCTTGAGTTCTGTGTTTAGAGAGAAGAAAGTGTACATAGGTACCATGTGCCCCCAGCAGGGGAAGGCTGCTAGAACTGGAGACTGCTTTGCTTTTGGATTTTGGCTTTTCCCAAGGTGTGGATCTTCCTGTAGTGCAGGAAGATGTTTGTGAAAACAGATTTCATCCTCATAGAACTCTCAGGTTAATCTTAGCTTTGTGTGAAGTATGAACTTTCTGGGATTGGACAAGTGGATAAAAATTATATAGTTCTTTTTATATGAGTCTTTTATAAAAAATAATCTAATAATTTCATTCTGTATGTGCTAAAAATGTCACAAAGCACAAACTCATTTCTTATCAGACTAAGAGAAATGTGCTCATTGAAGTCTGTAACATTTCAAAAGAATTACTGCTTTTCAAAAATCTGATCATCTAAGGAGCTATTCCTTCCTTCCCTTTTATTTTTCAAACAGTCTCCTGATAAAATGATTGTATTGTTTCTCTGTTGAAATACTAACTCATTTCAACTGACCTGCCTTCTTTTTTTTGTCAGAAGTGCTGTCAAACAAAATCTCAGAAATTACTTTTCTTACTAGCGGGGGAAAGAAAAGAGCTTTTCTCTGTAGCACATGCTACCTGATCCGAAAGCAAAGTGCCATTAGACATTTCTAAACTATAATTTAAAGAGAATTTATGTATTGAACTCTTTTCAGAGAGTTGCCACTCAGCAATAACTAGAACATCCCTGAATATGGTACAATGAATGCATCCACTAGAACTTCCATCCATGTTTTTGAAAGTCCCTATATCCAGGCATTGCTTCTGTCCTGATTCTAAAATATTTGAGTCCTCCTTCTTTGCAACACATTCAGGATATTCAAACATCCAAAATTTCTGTAAAGAACCCAAAATTTAAAGCAATATGCCTAATACAGGAAAAAGTAATGTGCTATACATCTAGTTTTCCATCTTCATCATGATAATAATGCTCATGCAGATAATTTTGGCAATCTTGGTTGGACATCTTACAATTTCAGAATATTTCAAAGGAGTCCTAAATGCAATGGACTAGAGAATACAAAGGCAAGACCTCTGAGGGGAGACGCTAATGAGACAGTGTGTGTAAAATGTTCACTAGAGACTGTATTGATCATGAAAGATCATCTTAATCATAGATGAAAGAACGTCAATACTAGTTAAGTACAAAGAATGATTTGGGTTATGTATGTGCTTAAATATATATATATATAGCCTAAATATATAAATCAAGATATCTGGAAATTTTGCATTAGTATGCTAATAATTGCAGGGCAGCTGCACCAAGCATTTCCAAAGGTACCTACCATAAGAATGGCAATGTTGTGATGTTGTGCTGCTTCAGTGTGCTTTTTGTGCTTCTGGGGGAAGAGAAAAAGCAGGGCTGGGACAATAATGAAAGAAAAAATAAACTAAACCACCATGGAAATGGAGGTACAGGCCAAGATGAGAACACATGCTCTTGTTTACAAGTCTTCTTGCATAAGAGTAGTAGGGATGAATGTGTAATACAACATCTGCTGCTGTCTTACTACAAGTCTAAACCAGACCTGGCAAAAGCATGAAAATACGACTTGGCAAAGGCTTAAAATAATTCAAATTCTGGCTTGGCTTCAAGATGGCTTACAATGAAACATGGTGATTTTGAAATCCCTAGGAAAGAAATATTCTGGGAAGAAAATTATTTTACTTGGAAGTTTTTTTTTTTGGAAAACCAAAGACATTTCATTCTGAAAATATTGAAAGATACAATAATACTGAAAGAAGTCATTGCAGCTATAAACAGTTCATTTTGCAATGTTGAAATGGCACCAAGCTTTGATCTTTTTAGTATGGATATTGGAGAGCAGGGGGGTGGCAGAAGTTTGGGAAAGGGAGAGAGAACCTCTTCTCTAGATGGGGAGCGTATGAAGAGAAATAAAAGCATTAGAGGGCTTCTGGCTATGCCGTCAGGTGTGTGCTGCTTTCTTGGAAGGGCAGGGTTGCAGTATCAGAAATATTCACAGACAAGCCCTGTTTTGTCCTTTTCCCCCAGTGTCTCCCCCATCCTGCCTCCTGCTGTGGGTTTAGTGGCATGGTGGGCTGCTTTCCCTCACATGCCCTCATTAACCACATCTTCAGCTCCTGCCTCCATCCCTCACTTAGCACACTTGCTGTCACCAATAATATATTCCCTTTGATTCCCTTCCTCACTTTCTTCCCTCCGCAGCCCTCCAGAAGACACCAGGAAATTTGCATTTCTCTCTTAACAGTGCAAGACAGAGGAACAGTGAGGATAACTCGTGACACACGCAAGGGGGAACAGCATCACAGACAAGCGTTCTTTGACATATATGCAGGCGTGCCCTACACAGCTCCTTTGGCAAAGCCCTGCTCCCCTGTCAGACTGATTCCTCTGGTGATGAGAGCCATTCAGCTCAGATTTTCAAAGCAATCTCTGCACACCCCCAGCAAAATGGGAAAAATCAGCTCTCTTACCCTCCATGCTTTTCCCAACCCCCAGCAGAGAGGTTTACAAGGAAAAAGATTTTTTTCAAAATAAGCATTCAGACAAAAAGTGCTGGAAATGTCAACATATCGTGCACTTTATGTCAAAAGTGGTTTCAGCCACACCTGTGTTATTCTACATGAGATGCTTGTGGTGTGGTAAGCTACTCTTTCGGTCTCTTTTGTGTCCCTAATTTTTTCAAGGGAAAACAGATGGGTTTGTTTAAACATTTAGTTTTAAAATGCTCCACGAGTGATTGCTTTATCTCGATACATGATTTGCTTTGGAAGATTTTCCAGATTTCCCTGGTTGCATCCAAAGGTCTCCTCAGTCTGCCAACATACAGCTAAAGCAACTAAAGCATTTAGTCACTCCAGAAGAATTGCAGGTGTGCCTAAAATTAGGATTGTGCTTCATATTTTTTGTGCCTAAGCTGGTGACAGGGCACAGAGGACCTCTAAAGATTAAAGCCACAAATTCATTCTTCAGTCTCTAACAGCTGTTTCTTTTTAGATTGTTCAGTAAAATAACAGAGTTAGTCACTCTGTTTTTGTGGTGTTTGTTGGCGAATTTTTTTTAAAAAAAGATTACTGGAATAATGTCACTGATGTTCTCAAACTCACATTAATATAATGGATTTCTTGTTAGCAGAAAGGAGCAGTGAGTCACAGCCGGTGTGACAATGGGGAAAACACGTCAGCTCTAAAACAAGGGGATAAAATCTGAGGTGTGATTGTCTTGGCCATTCAAAAGGATTTTATTGTAGGTACCACTCAGATTAAAAACGCAACCTTACAAGAAAACTAAAGACAAAACCTGTGGCTAGTACAAAATACAACCTAGACCTACATGCAGCTATCCAGTGTTCCAAAGGTAAAAATCTAGTTTAAACACTGTAGATGAATGCACTGGAGTTCAGTGCAAGTGTAAAATGCAATTACATCAACACACACAGATCCCTAAAGGACGGCAAGAAGAGAACTCCTTTCTGATCACAAACAATTAGCAGTTGGCTGACATCCCACAGCAGGAAGACCGACATCCTTTTCTACATTTCACTCTAATGAGTGCAACTGTGGAAATAGCATTATTATTTATGTAGGCCCCAATCCAAGACAGCACTTAATCTTATCAGCAGGAATTTTAACCCCACCATACGGCCGAGGCAAAGAGGTTAGTAGGATTAAAGAGCGATTAGTTGTTTGCAGCCATGGCTCAAGAAAGTGTTTGTGTGTGCAAAGAGCACTTCACCATCCAGGTCCTGGGGACAACCAGCCTAAGCTTTCTTGTTGGCTTCCCCCTGGGAAGGGTGAAGGAGCAGGGACAGCACATGGCAAGGGGACAGCTTCCCAGGGACACTACAGGCTCTTGGGAGCAGCTGGAGTAGAAACAACCTAAGCCAGCCCTGCCCAAAGCAGCAATACACAGGAGCTCTCCCTTTGCTTGCCCTGCCAAGTCCAGCTTGGCCATACTGACAACCTTCAATGCCTTGAGAAGTTGTAGGTCATGCTACAGAGACTTTACATCTTTCTCTGACTCATTGTTTGGAAGCCTTGCAGCAATGCAAAGGAATAACCAAGAAAAAATTTCAGGCATTTACACTTTGGATATGGAGAGTATATATTGATATTAAAAATAAACCTGGTGGGAAACAAATGAGAAATGCAAGTGAAGCCACCCACTTCATAAACTCTCAATTGGTTTTGGGTGTTCTTCCACACCCCACCTTTTTTCTTCTTTTTTTTCCTTTTTTTTTTTTTCATTTGAAAGGCTTCGTTTGCTCTCCTGTGTGTCAGTATTTCCTGAAGCATAGCATCTACCTGTAGCTTCAGAAAGTCTCTCTGCTTTAATAACTGTGCTTTCCAGGCTGTGTTACAGGTTTTTTCTTTTCTTCCTTGCAATTGTAATCCTTCATATCCACTGTTTTTCATTTTGCTGCATGGCTACCTTTGCAGAACCAATGATAGAAAAGATGTATTGTTAACTCCTTATGTTTTCTTTTTAGATTTTTGTCCTGAAATCCTCTGTTTCTACATGTATTTTGTAACACTAATATTACACTTTTGCAAGACTTTCAAAGTCTTTAATTTTGACATTGGAAAATTCTTAGCCTTTTGTTTTAGGGTTTTGTTTCAAGGTATTGTTTCAATTTCCTATGCAAGAAAGAAAAAAATAGTGCAAATAGAGGGAAATTCTTAAACAAATCACGTGTCTTGCTACTTTAGCTTTTGATACAGCTCAGCTGTACTACTTGGAGGCTTTTATCTGCTTTATGAACATTCATGATTTTTTGAGAACAGTACTTCATTGCAACCTCCCAGCTAAGCAGCTTTTCTAGGCTGTGTGAAGGATTTGAGGGCACCCAGAAAAGGTAGCCAGGTTGTTCTAAAATGTCTTCAGTAGTGATCCAACTTAATTTGTCCCATTACCTTGAAATAGGCCAAGTTCCTTTAGTCCATCAGGACATGCTGACCCTGGGAAGACTGGTGACAGAGAGTGGCAGAACAAACTTCAGTTTAGCTACACCATCACAGAAAGACAAGTTAAATTACCTTCACAAAACCATCAATATTCCTATTCACCGATCCACCCTGAAATGGATTTCTACTGCCATCTTAGCTCCTTTTCTCATCAGGGAATATATTCTATATGTTGTCATATGTGTGCTTGGCATCCAGAATTTGTAAGAGTTTGTATTGGGTTTTGTTTCTCTCAAACAAAAGAATAATAGCAAATAACCTGTACAGTTATGTCTAGGTCAAAGCAATATCTCCTAATGTAATTACAAGCCCATAAAAGCCTGAGGCACACATGCAGGTCCTTAATGCAGCATTCATCACCACAATAACTAATTTAGAGCTTCTTGTGGATTCTGCCTGTTTTTCCCCATTAAAATCCATAGACACACCTGTCTTTTTATTTTCCCATTTAGATGCCTGTGAAACCCATGGGCCTGCTCTGGGCTGGTGCCTTCTGTGCTACTGGGACACAAGCAGAAGGTCACATTTGTGGGATCCTAAATACTCAGTGTGTATTACTTATGGCTGATGTGACCTTAAGGCAAGCGAGGTTTTAAAGCAGACATACTGAAATATTGCTTCTTGCAGAGCCAGTATTACTTAGACTGTAAAGAAATAGTATATCAGGCAGGTTAAATCTCCTCACTGATAAGAAAAATCAAATCAGCCACGTTTGGTAGATGAAGTGTTCACCCTTCCCCCCACTACCTACCCGGAGATCCAATTCATAATCCTCAGCTCTAAAATACATGTCATCTTATCTTTTTGCCCAAGACTTGAATGGCATGTGCTGTTCTGTGTTCTGCAAAGGCCAAATTGCCATTTTTAAGTCATCACCTTGAGATCAGCTGAAGGTGCACAGAAGCCTTGGCACACCTTCCCACGTCCTTGCAGCATTTAACACAAATGTTCTTGACACAGAAAGAGCTGAAGTCACGTGTCGTGGTTGCTTAAAAGATACAATAAGGTGTGCCAGTGATTTGGCATTTCTCAGAACAACCCAGACCAGCCCAAAGCTATTATTTATTGCTTTCACACCCTGTAATCCCTCCACCCTCCCTTTGCAGAGAGGTTATAATTGTTTTATAAAAGACCTTGTGGAAAACTCTTGTGTAGAGGCAAGTTCAGCTCAGGGAAAAATCTGATTTGGTCCTCTAAAAGCAGAATTTGGACTAGAATAAAAAACACAACATCATAAACTGTCAGCAATCAGCCTCACTGACCAAGACACACTTTGCCTGTTCTGTTCACAATACAGACCAAAGTCACCTGCTCTTTTCATGCTAGCAACATTATCAGCCCAGCTTTGATACTAATTGCTGGTGATGTAAAAAATATGAACACCCCAAAGCATTTTTTTTCTGTCTCAAACTCAATTTGTAACACGGGCTGCAAAGTCGACAAAAAATGAATCTTTTCTTCCCTATGGCAAATTGACCTCCAACTGGATTTCTGGCATTTTCTTTCCTCTATTTTGGAGAGGAATTGGGGTGCATCCCCATGCAGATTATTTGCGTAGAGGTTTTCATCTCTGTCAGAGCCCCTTCACTTGGGTAAATTGTCCTTGAGCCCCAGCTGGGGGTCAGTGGAGGAAGCCTTGTCCCCAGATAAATTATCTTCCTCACAGAGTCTTCAAAAGGACACAGGAAAGGGACCCCTTCAAGAGCCTGCATTTGAAAATTTGCTTGTCTGCTCTCCCAAGTCCATGTCTTAGGTGATTTTGAAAGCCATGTGCTCAAGAGGAAGCAGAGCCTCGTGGAAGGAGATATCTGCTGTCACCGTAGGTGGCCATAGTGGCCCATGGAGCAAGGGCTTAATCCAAACTAGAGATATGAGTGACTGCAGGCTGAACTGAAGTGTCTGGGATGATTTTGTAAGGTTCCTCTGTTCCCTAAGTATCAGTCAGCAAAATCTGCAAAATACACACATCACAGGACTAAGAATATTTTCAGCCTTAGTCTGAAAGTTACTGAATAAAATGTATGCAGTACTACTGTTCTTTTCTTTAGATATTTCAGATGACTTTTTTTTTTTGCTAAGAACATGCTTTACTGCTAATACACATATTGCAGATGCTATAAGAAAAATCTCAGTCATCAGATTCCTAAAAAAAATTATTTTATATTGATCAAAGCACCACAAATACTCTAAGAAGGATTCATTTTAAATTATGCAGCACAGAATCAACTTGGAAATTTCAAAGTGCATCATGAGATGCTTTGAAAGTGTTTCAATCAACCCTCACAAGGCTCAAAAATCCCTCTGTTCTGATTTTGCATAAACAAGCCTGCCCCGTCCTTACTGATGCTGCAAGGACTACCAACAAGGTGCTAATGAGGATTTTTGTGTGTGTGTGTGTGTGTGTGTGAGAGTAGGGACATATCTCTTAACAAAGAATTTGACTAATCTGACAAGGTCACTTCTATATAAGCAGCCAAACATCTGTCAGGCTGTAATGACTTCTTCTGATCAATAGTGACATGGCCAGATTTGAAACTGGCAACCTGGAGGCAAAAGGCTTTGTACCCTGTTACTAATCTCCTGAGCTCTCCAGTCCCCTCCGAGGTGCTGCTTTCTAATGAATACATTCTACATTCAAAATGACAAATGGCTTCAATTAAAAAGGGATCTCTGGGAAAACATTGCTGTTGTGGAATGGAAGACCCCACAGCATTACTCATTTATTCTTTTAGGCCACTGGAGTTAATATGTCAGTTCTATAAATTAAAAGTTTCTGTGTGAATCATGAAGAAAGATGCATTGCCTTGAGACACGAGCCTTTCCTCCTGTGCTCACCAGGAGGTGGGAAGCACAGGCTGGGATCAAGAGAGATGCACCCTGAGAATGTCATTGGTGTCCCCAGAAGTGAAGCCCTGCCTCTCTTAGGACTCTGTAGTTGTTACAGGTTCTGCTTTTAAAATGCAGCAAGGATTGCAGACACTGCAAGAGGGAGGGAACTGGGTGAGCTTAGCTATCACAAGAGGAAGAGCTCAGTCTCCCTCATTACTGAGAAGCTGGGTGAATGAGGTAGGAAGGCCAGCTTCTGCAAAATTAAACTTTAACAAGAACGATTATTTTTCATGCCATTACCTGCAACACAAGTGCTTTCTTTCAGCCTTGGCTGCTGGCAACACATGGAAGGCTAACACAGGGGTCTAAGTGCACAATCACCTGCTTTGTGCACCCCACAGACCTTCTGACCACTTTGGCGGTGCGCTTTTCAAAGTTAAGCCTTTAATTCAGATATTCAGAGTCTGATCCTGACGTTCCTTCTGCAGCCTGAGGTCAAGTGAAAGCTGTGCAGTTCATAATGTTCCTCACAGACATACACACCAGGCAGTGCTGAGTCCACCTGAATGGCAGAGCAGCAAGTTCGGGAGGTGAAGACGAGAGACTGTGCTAGAAGAAATATGCAAAAATCCTTGCCTTGATTTTAAGCAAAAATATTTTAGTAGCATATAACTGTGGTAGGGCAATAAGAAATGCAATGAAGTTTATTGGCTCACATAACTCGATTAAGCTTAAGCTTTGCTGCTTAAGCATTCTTGTGGGAGCTGAACGAGGACAGAGGCAGAGACTATACAGCAGCACTGAAGCTTTTTGGCCTGAGCTCTTCACTGCTGAGTCTTACAGAGGATTTGCATGCACCCTGCAGCCCCCAAATCCCCTGAGCTAGTCAGTCTGTGATCAGCTATCCCAGCATGACTTGGAGCAGCTCCACCAATGTACATCCCGCTCTTGTCTCACAGCTGGATGCCTCAGGAACAGCTTCCCTTGCCCTGTGCTGCCCCGAGCTCCGTGGAGCAAAGAGGTCCTCCTCTTGCTCTCTGCTGCTGCCCCTCTGGGATCCCTCTGTCAGGTCAACATCGGAATCTGTGATGGTTTCACCCTGTTGCCTTTACATTAAATTCCACCAGAGGCAAACTGTGCATGGAGGGCGACCACATGAGCTCTTCTAAAATGTCTCACAACTACTTCTACTGGCATAAAAGGGACAAAGCAGAAGGTATTGGGAAATTAGATCAGGAATTAGAAAAGTAAGAAGCTGATCCAGAGGATTATATTGTCCATAATAAAGGACTCAGAGGCAGGAATTCACACTACAGCTTTGGAACCTCTTGCATCCATGACAATGCTGTGAAATACGAACTTTCCTTTCCTCTCTCCAAACTGTTTGAAGCACTTTCTCTGACTTGACTGGAAGGTCGTCTAGGTGGTTAGGTCCAGGAATTCCCATCTCTCTGTCCTTTTTCAGGTTCAGGGGTTACCATCTCTACTTGCCTCAGCAATCTGAAAAGCCTTCAGATACTATTATCTTCAATTCAGACCAGGGAGGGGTTTTGCTAATGAGCTCCAAGAGGAAAAGAATTATTGTTTCACAAGGAAATACCAAAATGACAAAGGTGATTCGTCTTGTCAACTGAATATCTGAAAAAAGCCCAGCACAGCTGAACTGCTGCAGCTCTGGATCACGTCTATGCTCATTTCTGTAAGACTCCAGAGTGTAAAATTTCATGGCAGTTCAAATGAGAACCTCATGAACTGAAATCCTCTAGACCTGAGTACACAAAAAGTCCAGGAAAATTAACATCTCCAGGGCTTGCTCATTAGCAGCAATGCCACTGTCAAAGAGATTGTGTAGGGGGGCAGCACAAATGCAAGCTGAATGCATGTGATGACACAAAATTAGATGTTATCACATCGAAGCATATCCTAAATGTTTAGGCAGTACTATATGGTTTTCACGTATATGAAATTACCTACCTCCACTTTTGCAATAAAAGCCATTGCTGTCAAATCATCAAATTGCAAAAGTGGTTAGCACAAAAAAGCAGTGAACTTATAGTAAAAGACCACTCACCATAACCCTGTCCTAAGTGTATCTTGCTCTGGCTTGAAACTACAGCAAATAAATCCACAATAAAATTTTCCTGTAATGATCTAAGATGCAGCATGGCTGGAGAATAGCTGGTTTGGCTTTTGGCTAAACTCTGAACACATTTCTGGGCATGCCATTAGCCTGATGTGCCTCATACCTGCACAGAGGTTCTGTTTTGTACACACACGGTGGTTCTGCCCTCTGCCACTATCTGAATCCAGGATTCACAACCTGCTGAACATCACTCTGCATTTAAAAGAATTACAGAAATTCATCTAAATGAAACTTTCACAGGTCTATTCAGCCATCCAGTGCATCACGCCTTTTAAAGTCTACTACTCAAAGCACAGCAGCAGGCAGATAAAAAACTTGGCCTTAAGGTTTTTTTGGCTCTGATATTGAAGATCTGGAACTTGAAATCCATCTTAGCAAGATATCTGTGAGATAATTTATTTTAGTTTCGTAACAAATGTGAATTCTCTGGTGCTTCTCTCCTACTGTATGAAATGCTGAGAAGTCTGTTCAGATTTACAGTTCACTGATCTGTGCTGAAAGTATCCATTACGATAAGCAGAGAAATGAATGAAAGGGAAAATTGTCTATCAGCAGTCTCAGAGAGGTGAAGTTTTCAAGAATAGCAATCACAGAAGTTATAAAACAGCTCCATTTTGCAAGTATAGCTATGAGAACATTTCCCCATCAGGTCCAGTAAATTGCAACATGTCTGAGTGTATCTGCTAGTGTAGTAATGTCACTATTAAACACCTGAGAAAAACAGGGTGTCCGCAGAATCAGAGAGTGAGAGAAACAAACACTAGAAGTCAAAAAGCAATTCAGTGATAAAAGCCTGCGTTTTCACTTGGAAGCTACACAGAGCAATCTGAACTGCAGTTCAGAGCTGTTGGGAGCATTCAGAGGGCTTTAACCTGAAGAAGCACCAAATGTCACTACGGTTACTTACATAACAGTCCAAACTGCTTTGTAACAAGTCATTTAAAGGCTTAAGGTAGTTTAAGGATTTTCTTGATGGTTACACTGATGTTGCCATGGCATTTGCTTTACAGTTTGCTAGTATCTTTTATACAGTTTTTAAAAAGAAGATTTAAAATTCTAAACAATAACCTAAATGCAAAAATCCCCAAAACAAACCAACCGAAAAAATCCCCCACAAACCAAAAGCAAACAATCAGACAAAACCTCACAAGATTTATCTTAGAAATACGAAAATAAACTTTTGTGCCAGCTTCAGTATTGTAGTTTTCAACTTCATCTAACTAGTATGATTTGAAGTACCAAGAGGAAAAACTCACCTTGCTAGCTGGCTTGCCTATCACCCTGAATACGTTTTTTTGTCAGGATCCAGAGGGCTGACACTTTGAAATAGCATTTTATTCTCATAAGTGCTGCAGAATTATAATTAGTAGTAGCATTAAAAGAGCCATGAGTGGCTCTCCTGGCCACTACATCCTATCAATACTAACCAACCACTCTCTGCAGGATCAAGCCCAAATCTGTACCTCAGCTGCACCTTAGCAACAGGGGATGAGGATTATTGGTAACAACTGCTGATTCATTTGATTGTTATCATGCTTGGGGGTGGCACTGCCTCCTTTTATGTCTGTCAGCACTTAACAGACAGTAGCAGTAAATTGTAATTAGTAACCATCACTAAACCTGTGCCAAGCCCCAGTCTGACTTCAGATTCCTGGCTGAAATACTAGCAGGATGTATAAACTGCACACATTTCTCTACTCCTTGCTCACCAAAGCAGTGAGGCTTTCTGCTTTTCTGGGCAGGATCAGCTGGAGGATCCTTAGTGCTCATGAGGTGTCAGAACCTAGATCTTATCCCTCCTTTTCTCTCTTTGTGTGCTATGAGGCTGCACCTCATCACCAGCCATGGAAGCTCTTAGAGTTGGCAACATTTTGAGAACTCTTCCTTATCACTGGCTCAGGCTTTCTTGGTTTGTCCAAGCTACAGCAGGATCTTCAACCCAGTTCCAAAGGATAAATGTCATCATAGTGAGTTCTCACAAGCAGCACCAAGTATTTTCAACACCCTACGAAAAAATCAACTCAGGGGATTTGCAGTGCAGGATTTAAAGTGAATCTGCCCTGTGCAATGACTTGAGTGTTGAAATGTCTCAGGGTGTTAGCTCAGACAGCCAACACAATGTAATCACCCTGCTGAAAAGCAGGGTTATCCACCATGGGAAGGACAGGGAAGAGCAGGAGGATTACTCCAAACTCTCAGCATGTCACACTGAAGAGCAGCAGCTTGTAGGAGGCACAGTGTAAGTAACCTGAGTTTTAAACACCCTGGAGCTAGAGGAGTACCTCTGCCACCTCATAATTAACGCTTCCCTTCTCTCCTCCGTTTGCTTACAAAATATCTTGGGAAAGACAAAGTGATGCAGCTGAAGTGGGAAATACCGCTGCTGAGGTAAGCAGGCACAACAGCTGTGCCAAACAAAGAGCTGGACTAAAAGGAAATGAAAGGTGGAAAGAGCAAAAATTTTGCAAACTGTTTGGACCTTAAAGTGCACAACAAACCACTGTAGGGGAATCGGTGAATGCTGGCTGTCCACGTCTGCATTGTAGCTCAAGCATCAGTACCCCTACAGATTCACAGCTCATTTAGAGGTGACTGCTTTTATTCAGGGTTTCAAAATTGCAGTGGGAAAGCAGTGGTTGTTAGTCTGTTCCTGTCCAAAATAACTGGGGAACAATTGAACTGAAAGTCCATATATCTGGAAGCTGGACCGCTGGAGCTACCCCTGAATGATCTTGCAGGTAGCTGCCAGGGTGAGGAGTGCTGCAGTCAGTGTAAGGTGCCAAATGACTGGTTTTCCTAAAAAACAGAGGTAAGAAATCTACAGCCAGCAGGGAACGTGGAGATGCCTCTTGTTTTATTTAGTCACAGAGCAGCCTCTCATTTCTCTTGCTGCTTCTGGCCAGGGGTGTGTAGTGTTTCACCTGGAATTCTGGTAGCTCCTGTGTAGAGCTTCAGTTGGAATTCTGGTAGCTCCTGGAGGAATGTCTCCCTCCCTCCAATGCCAAGCTCTTTGTGACCACTGCCCTGTGCCTGGGCAGACATCTAATGCTGATTGCCCAATATCGCACCACTCCCCCTCTCTTCAGCCTCATTGAGAGTGTAAAAGAGAGAACTCCCATCCACAGCCTCCTCATTACAACCCGCAGTGTGGTGCCCTTAAATAACACCTTTTTTTGTGCAGGTCTAATTGGCCAATATACAGTGGCTGCCATTGGCTCCTTTGAGTGCTTGCACAGTGCACTGGGCGTGCATGCATGTAATTTATCATGTCAAACTCATTTTCTTTTACACGGTATTGTTCCTGCCTTTCTTCTTTCACCGAGTTATTATTCTGCATGAATTTCCTCTGTAATTAAGTGGCTTGGTTGCCATTCCCAGCTCTGGAAAAATGACAAAAGGAAAACACGAAGAGCCGCAGCCTCAGATTGGTTTGCATTCAGCAGGGTTGCCTGCCATTTGCGGAGACCAGCAGATGTCAGCCTAAATTGAAAAGTGGAGAAGAAATACTGTATCATAATGTTAGCATCTCCCATGCCAGATGGAAGCCTTACAGAACATGGCAGGAGCAGTTATCCAGCAGTGGTTAAAATTCAGCATTGGAACAAGTACGGTTACACTGCATGCACCAATAGTGTATTTTGATTGTAAAGCTTAATTGTATCATAGATCAATGATCGTTTAATTTATGAGGATTGATTTTGTTAATTCAAGCAGTTCAAGAGGCACTGTTAAAGCCTCAGTTCATTTAACTGTATCTGACTTCAGCTTTGCTCATGCTTTCAGAAGATAAATGACTGTATATAAACTAATACCTTCACCTCCCTGTCTGTATATTAATTTCAGCATCTGTCACTAACTGTGAGTTACATTTAAATGTAAAGTGTTAGCTTGGTGGCACACAGCACTGGGCTTTGGGTATTTAAGAACCAGTAACAAAAATGGCATTTGCACATGTACACTTACTGATTCTTCTGAGACATTATTGCTGCTGTATCCCCAAATTTCCTAATAAATAATTGTTGCCCTCACACTAAGTAGCAACAGGACAGTTGTGAATGCTGTGTCAGAAGAAAAGAAGAATGGGAAAGCCTAATCAAGGCATGGGTTATGTAGATCACAACTTACCAGATGTGAAACAAGAACCTGACAGCCAATAAAAGTAAACATACTCTTAAGCTTCCAACAGTCTCACAGGGCTCTTTCTTGAAGGTCCACATCGTAAAAACAGGGTTTACATGAAAACCTTAACATTTACTCAAAACTGACATTTCCCACCAATCCACTCCACACACTTTTCTACCCCCGATTTTTAGGGCAAAAGATCTGCGAGTTAGAAAATCAGGCAAATAAAATCCCAAAGAAAAAACCCAAGTTAATGATTTTTATGCAAGTGCAATGCATTTTCTGACCCTTGAGAATTCTCACCTGAATGCAAAAGCAATTCCCTGAAACAAGTCAAATCACAGGGAGGAACTGGTTTGTCAGCTTTAAATCAACTATTGACAAGGAAAAGCATTCATATGCTCACCTTAATTTCACACTGACTTCTGCATATTCCTGTTTTTTGCTTAATCTGATAAATCAGTCAATCTCAGTCCACTCTTGTGCTGCCTGTGACAAGCCAACTCCACACAGGATGCACCTTGCTGCAACCTCTGCACTTTACAGTGAGTCTGAGAAGATTTTTGTCACCACAACCAAGCAATCAATAAACATATGTTTTTACTTGCTTGTTTTATTCCTTAATCCTCTGCTTATCCTGTATCACTTGCACTGGAGTGGGGGAAAAGAATAGCAGAATCATAGAATATCTCAAATTGTAAGGAACCCATGCATTGGTCTTGTAAAAAACAAGAAAAGGAGATGCATTTTTCTACAGAGACCCAATGAATCAGGAAGGCTTGTCACCATGTGACAAGCAAGAGCTGTGCAGAGATACTCGAAAAGCAAATAAATCATTTTTCTGTCAACAAAGTGTCATATCACAGGAGATTTCAAAATTGAAAGCTTTTATAATATCTATTCTCATTCCACAGCATTGGTAAAATAAAAAAAAAAAAAAAAAGAGAGAGAAACAGAATCATACCTGTCACTATTAATTTTGCGTTGCAGTGTTAGGGGGAAATTCCTCTTCCCTTTGCTGCACTGTCATAGCAGCCCTTCAAGCCAGTTTTGCTTCACCTGTTTAGAATTCAGTGGAACAGTGCCGACTCTGACCATCTGATGCTTTCGTGAGCTTTGGGAAAAAACTGCAGAAAAGGATTCCTTATATAGCTGACAATCATAGCATCGATAAAAATACAAATTACAAAATGAAATTAGGGCACAAAGAGCAAAATGGCACACAGGAAAAGATTAGGCCACAGATTGTAATTGGAAACAACAGTGATAACCAACAAAAGGGAAGCAGATGGATATGAAACAAATGATCTAAAACACATTTTCTGTTCATCTCTGTGCCCTGTCTATTCCTTCCATATCTTTAATGATTAAAGTCATCACACCCATAGCCAAGTAATTGTGGCTCCAGGGGTCTCTCAAACCACACTGACAGCAGGTGCTTTCCCAGGACATGTCAGTCACTGGCTCTTTCCCAGGCCAAACACTCCCAAACCACATGTGCAGGGACTTTCCTGTCCCTTTGGATCAGATGGAGCAGGACATGATCTAACTAGGTCTTCATGTTTGCTGGTTTCAGGGTTTCTCAGGCAGATTGGCATTTTACAGCAGAAAAGGGGAGAGATCAGACAACTCTGAACTCCAAAAGGGATGTTATGTCTCCCTTTCAAAGCACCAAGGAAAGGTCTTCTTGCTTCCTGATGAAGAATCTGTCTCCCCCACCTCTCCCAAGAAGAGTGAGGTTCTTTCCTTGGGAGTGGAAAACAGGGGGGACAAAGCAGGGTAGGTGGGCTGATCCTCTCACCAAATTTTCCCATTTGAGCCAAGACACTTTTTCAGAACAACCTTCATGACCCCCAAGGTGTTTCATCTCTTTTCGAGCTTTGTCTCTAAACAAAGCTCTTCTTTTTCCACTCTGCCTCCCCCAAGACTTACTTTGTCTCTCCCACTTCTATTCCACATAGCACAAGCTATAATAACATATACTGGTAGGAAAGAAACCAAGTAGTAGCAATTTGTAATAGATTTCTGCAGGATAGCACAAACGCAAATCAATCCATCTTAAAAGAATCAGCAGCATATGAAAACATGCTCTGCTCATCATAAAAATCTTTCTGTTTTTCCCCATATGGCATTAAGCCATTAAACCTTATGTACATGCTTAATTTTGGTCAAGGGGGTGTGCTGACTGGGTACAATGGTGATGCCTACCTCAGGTGCAGCCTGAGTCACACAGAGAGAAAATCAGCAGTAGGACAAAAATACTTTCTCATTCTCTCTCCTGCTCTTTGTTTTATCTTGATCACCAGATGGATTCATTCCACCTTCCTTGAGAAGACCTGAATCTATTCTGAAGCATACCTTGAGATGAGTTTTAGCCCTCTGGAAATCCCACAGACCCCATGAATGTTAATTAATTAATCACTGCCTACAATCATTTTATCCTTGCATTTTCTTTTGCTCTTAATCATTCTGGTTTTCTGTATTTTTCCCCTCTGTATTAATATCTCTTGTCAAATACTGGTTTTCCTTTGTTTCTTGCTTCTTCCCAGTTTTGGATGCTCTCCAGCAGCATGGCAGCCTTCAGCTCACAGTCAGTACATGTCCCCTTTCCCGGTGAGGCATTTCCAGGAGCACAATCCCTGTCATCATTGTCAGGACTCATCTCACACCTAGGCCTTTTGTTGCACATTCCCAGTGCAGTTCCTCCTTTTCTCCCTCTCCCACTCTCATTTTCTGGTGACATTCCCAGGACTGGATCCTGTTGTGCAGCCACTTTTTAGGAAGCAGAAAACAGGAGCCTCTGGGGACTGGGCTATGATATTTATCCACTCAGCTCTGTTGTTTTTGTGGGCAGGTGGTGTGCAGCTCATCCCGGCACGACAAACGTTTTGTACTGGTACAGCATTAAAGCCATTTAAGGGGCGTAGATCCTGTAGGAGAGAGAGAAATTGGAAATCTGAAACAGAGCCACAATGGCTACCAACGGAACATAAGTGAACTCTTGACTGTGTAATTATACTCACCAGGGCACTCAAAAATAATTGCTATCCTTAAGAATCAAGCTGCTTGTTTTAATCTTAATGGGGAAAACTGTTTAAGAGGGTATTGGTACAAAGGAAGGAGAGGCCAGACAAAGCAAGATACTTGCCTTTTGTTTTCATTGGGTTTGTCTTTAAGACTTGAATTTTTACCCTTCTGTACATCTGTAGAATACAATAATTATCAAATTAGTTGCTGCCAGTACTCATTCCGTATGGTCGGATAAAAGGATCGTGGGAACACATGCGCAATAAAGACATTTAATTTGGAGGATTTTAGATTAGGAGGGATAGCTGGTAATTCATGTAATGCTGACAACATACAAGTAAATCAGAGTGAGCTTCGAAAGCAAAATGTCATTATTTTCTGAAAGATTATAGCAGCTCACCAATCTGGATAGTTCTGTGGAGAAATTGGATTCTTGGCTCCTAGGAGAATACGGGGAAGCTTTGTGACTTCAAACTGTGACATTTTGATCTGCCAGCTGAAAGGGGAGGTAGTCTCATGATGCAACAGGGCATGAAGCAGAGGAGATTTTTAAAAAGGGTTGCAACAGTTTCTGTGAAAGCATTTTTGTAACTACACACTTCAGCAATTTCTTTTTGAATTCTAAAGTGTTTAGCTTCAAGTGTTTTGGGGACTCCAGAAGAACATATAATTTCAAGCTAACTGTTTGAAATGCTGTGACAAACAGTCCCTCTCCACCAAGAAAGTATTGGACATCAAAGTCATCCCAGGAGGAGGGTAAACCAGAAACATTCAATATATTTTACATTACTTTTTGCTATCAAAATGCATAAAGTTATGTATGATGCCAAATAAGGAGTTAGAGCCTCTGCAGTTATCAGAAAGTGTAGTTTTTACAAAAGTTAGATTTACCCTTAGAGACACAGCAGTCTCAGTTATTCTTAGCTTAGTGGGTGTTTGTAGCACCTTTTGGTCCCATGTGAAACCCTGCTCTCAAGTCAGGCATCTCCAAGGCAGGCAGGAAAGTCTGGAATTTTCAATTGCAACTCCTGTGCCACTGAAAGGGACACCACTGCCTGAGAAACTGGGAAGGGAAACCTATTGATGTGCAGCCTTGACGAGCAGCTACCCCTAAAGGAGAGTGTAATTTTTTAAGGCCCGCATGAATCAGCTTTTCTGGGAGCAACTGCAGTGGTACATGCACAGAGCAGACCCTGCAGAAGTGCATGGGAACCAGACAGGTTTGTAAAGTTCATAAAACAAAGCAAATCAGAGATCATACAACACACCTCCTTGAAAACAAACACAGAGGTGTACTGAGTGGGGGGAGAGAAAGATGCTGTTCCCAAGGCAGTTTCTTTAACACTCCCGGACTATGAAAGTAATAGGATCTGAATGCAAATTCCTAAAGCCAGATAAAATAGCGATGGATAAAATAGTGAATTATCAGCATGACAATGATGGTGGAAAATATATTACATGCTGCCTGCTCCAAAGAAATGTAGAAACTCAGAACAGCATGGGTGTTGGAATTGAGCCCTTGTGAGTCTTCACAGTGTGTCTGGAGTCAACTGGCAGGAAATAAAAGCAAGTTAAAAGCATGAAATTGTATGGCATTCACTGCAGAAAGATTGAAAATTTGCAGAAGTATTGACCACTTGAGAGGTGAATTGCTGTGATCAATCTTTCAGGTTCAAGAGACAAGCCCAACAACATCAGCACTTGCATCATGCTGTTCTCAGCACACATGAGCACAGGGCTGCTGCTGTAACTCTGCAGAGGAGAGCAATCATGTTGGGGGAAGATCAAAAGTCAAACAAAAATTTCTCATTAAAGATGAATTTTTAGCTTCGCTCAGTTTATACTAAAAAACTGTTGGGCGTCTTTTGCTATAATATTTAAGCTACATTGGGATCTTGAAATGCAAAATTTAATCTCATTATTTTCTTAAACAAATATTTTGTAATTACTTGGCTTATATTTGACTGAGTGGTTCTTATTTAGATAAGGATCCAATCTTTTCCACAGTAAGTTATTGCAAAAGAGTATTCAGAATCACAGGCAGCTGACATCAGGTAATTTGACATGAGACAGACACTTCACTCAATGAGTTTATTTTTATCAGTGCTCATTAGCCAAGGGAAGCTCTGTATGTACACATCAGTGCACAAGCTGGGGTTAGGCTGGTTACATATCCATCTCTACCTCACACCCCAGTTTTGATCTAAGACTTGGAGACGGCACAATAAGCTGAGATTGCCCAAACTGCTCCAGATGCCCCTAGCTTAATCATGTTCTTCCCAGTAAGAAGGAGAGCACACTATTCAGACCCACTCAGCCTCAGTTTTGCTGCTCCTGTTGATGGCATTATTCTTCATTCTGTATCTCCCTTCTGCTTTCAGGTGGACATCAAGACCTTCCTGGTGTTTATATACTTTAATGGAATCTCCTTTTACAGCTCTGTATGTCTTGCCATACATTGTCTGTCTTCAGTAAACAGGAAGTTTTTCTGATGAGCACAGAAGAGAATTTTTCCTCTCCCTCTGAGCAATGTTAAAAAACCTTACAAGTCTATCTTATGCACTGAGCAACAAATTCCCATATCAACCCTTCACTATCTATTTCTGCAATATATTTAACTGTTCTCGTGTTTTAACTGTGCTCTTCTACCTCTGTATCTTGAACCTGCTTCTAATCCTGTTTCAAAAGATAGATCAAGGTCTACCTGCTGGCTACAATCTTCTGCTGGGCAGCATTGCTGGGTGACCAGCGTATACCTTGATCTGAAAGGATCTCCAAGTATTTTTTTTTAGCAGATGGATTGTTTTTCACTGATGAAGCAGGGCTTTTGACATATACATATTTTCACAGACACTTGAGAAATGACCTGAGGTGTTATAACCTGCAGGCAAAGCTGGGAATCTGGCTACCAAATGATTGGAGAGATTGTATATACACCTGTAAAAAATGAAAAGCATTGCACGAAGTTTAAAACAGGGGACACTAGACAGCTTCTCACCCATGTGCACTTCCTTCTCTGACTAAAGTGTATATCACCTAGCTGAAAAGTAATTTCTCCCCACCAGCTTTTCCTGTTACTGCCTGGTGAAAAAAAAGAATATACACACAAACAGCAAAAATGAAATACTGTCTTTGTGTAGAAAGAGATTGAAAGAATGCTCTACCCTTTTTCCAAACAAGCTTTTTGAAGTTTTGTGCTGTACTGTAACACAACTAAAATGATGGCAATTGGGGCACCCATAGGACTTAGTAAAATGAAAATAATGGAGAAAAAAAAATCTGTCCTTATTTTATGGCTCAGAAGAAATGTGGTGCAAGGATATTGCATTATAAACAATTTCCAAAGTCATTACAGTCTGGTCATTCCCAGAAACAGGGGGAAGCAGCAGGGAAGCAGAAAGAAATGCAGGGTAGGATACAGGGAAGGCAGAGAAAAGGCAGGGCTGTGGTTCAGTCCCAGTGCATGCACATGGGTGCTGTGAGAGCTGGGAGAGCAGTTCCTCTCAGCTGGGCATCCTAACTGTTGATGATCACTCCCCCATATCTTACTTTTAATTTATTTTTCTCTTCATACTTATTTAGGCAGGCAAATACATGGCTATTTATGCATTTTGCTTAAAACTTTCAAATATATACTGTTTTATTTTCCTGATTTGTACCTTTCTCCTGCAATAATTTAAGCATCTGATCTTCTTTTGGGGCCAAAATGGCTATATATACTAGTTAAGTCAAAGTCCAAACCTATACAAACAAGGTAAGCCCACAGACAAATTGAAGGGTGGTCCTAGATCTGTATCTTCTGCTCTGGAAAGAGGAGTTCCTCATAGCTGTCATTATATTTCTCTTTAGCTCACACAAATAATTTCACACATAAAGGAATTTCCTTTAGCACCTTTTGGCCAATATAGGCAGTATTTAATACATATTTGGCCTCTCCTTCCAGGCAAGTGACTACAGGATGAGAGGACATGTCCTCAAGCTGTGCCAGGGGAAGTTCAGGTTGAACATCACGAGGAATTTCTTCATGGAACATTGGAATGGACTGCCCAGGGAGCTGGTGGAGTCACCATCCCTGGAAGTGTTCAAGAAATGACTGGACATGGCACTCAGTGCTATGGTCTAGTTGAGAAGGTGGTGTTCAGTTAAAGGTTGGACACAATGACCGCAGAGGTCTGCTCCAGCCTAAATGATTCTGTGATGCACTGCTGATGGCATCCCAGTTTTCTTTGCTACATTTTAACTTTTAGTGAGTCTCTGTCCTTATTTTGTAAGCACTGTTCCTGTTTTTCCAGAATTAAATGCTTTATGATAGTATGTACCTATTAAGAAGCTGCAGTAGTGCCAGGTGTTGGGGCCAAGGTAACATGTTGATCAATTTAGACCCTAGAAATTATTGATGAAAAGTATGCTTGAGGTCTACTATGTTCTTCTACAATGTGTCTAAATGCTGAGCCTGAAAATTGTTTCTTGCTTGTATAAGCTGGTAATGGCCCTTTTTATATAATAGGAAATAATAGTAGACAATTTTCTCACATGTATTTTTTTCCCTTCAGCAAGTAGCAATAAGTAGCCTAGTAATGGATGGCTGAACCTTTTTTTCCCTTCCAAGGCAATTTACAGAGGAGTCAGGGTGGTCAGATAGAGTCGAGGATAATTCTTTCTCTAAACAGGTCTGTCATTTTAGGATTTTGTTTTAGTTGCCACCATTCTTGATTTTGCTATTCATCACGCTAAATCTGTGTGGATGTGAGATATACCAGTATCCTGTGGCTCAAAATGCATTTAGAAAGCTTACAGTATTTATAAAGAATTTCTGAGAACATCAGATCATTCTTATGGTATCTCCCAACTCCGGCAAACTCGAATAGCAAGCTTTCTGGAAGTACTTGCACACTGTTTGTAAACAGCCACGGTCTGTTTTGTTAGCAACTTGCTTTTTCTAAGATAAGAATTTTCAACCCCGGCAGCCACGGCAATCAGTGTTTTCAGAAACATTTTGGTTTGTTTACATGCAACATGTGGGTGCACAAGACTGTTTTCAGCTCGCAGCCACTACAGATTTCTGAGGGTGGAGAAGCAGGGCAAGGAAGTTCGTTACAAGGCAGTGTGTTGGTTGTAACATATCTATAGCAACTCCAGCTAGGAAGCAGCTTGCTGATAAAGCTTTCTTACCATGCACTCTTTTCTGGAGCTCCATCTGAAGGGAGTGTTTTATAATATCTCACCCGTGAGAACTCTCCTGCCATCAGGGCCATCCTAAGAAAGGGCAGAATGGCAGTCTTGCTAAGGGAAAATTACTGCAATTGAACCACTGTATATTTTAAATACAAAGTGGTGATAAACATTTGTACTTCTTACAAAACTGCTGAAGATGTGATTATATCGGGATGACTTAGTAAGTACAAAAGCTTCTTTTACAATAATTAAAGAAGGTTTCCATCTTCTGCTGTTGATAACACTCTAGTATGGGAACAGGAGTATTGGGCTCAGGCTTTCCAGCAGTCAGCTAAGCACTGGAAGAAGTATGGATTAATAAAATTAAAACTGAATGAAAAAATGTAAACCTTGTTAACTCTGTGATACATGTGATGGCCTGAAGGGGTTAATGAAATGCATGGAGCTGCTGGGCAGTGGTTTCTGCAGCCAAATAGCAGCCACTAGTGATAGATGTGCAAAGCCATGGAACAAACTTTTGTTGTTTGGAAGTGTCCATAGTGTTTGTGTGTTGTCTTATTTTGTTTTGCATTGTTTTGAACTCTCCTGCTCACCTGCCCGATTGAGCTGCTAGGGAGATTTGACTTTGCAACTGCATCAGTGCACTTATTATCCCACTGTCAAAGGTACTTAATCATCAGACACCCACTGATTTTGGTGGGGTTTAGCTGCGATGTTACTCGTAATAGATGTTTTCAGTCACTGCCTGAATTCAGAAATAATGGTTTCTTTCTTGCTTGCTGCCAATGTAGATGTTATCATCTTGGAGAAAAAAAATAATTGAACAACAACATCCCAGATGTAGGGACAGACGGCAACACCCACGAGTCAGCAGCAGGCTGGACTCGGTTAGCAGGGGAGCTTGGCACAAGCTGGAGTGAGGCAGGGCTGTGCTGGCTGTGCAGCCAGAAATGGGATGTGAGGAAAACCAGCTGTTGGTGTCCGTGGGAATTTCAAAGGTATGAGGGGCTGCATTTGGCGGTAACTTGCTTGGTGTAGGTGAGGAAATGATAATACAAACTCCAGAGTAAATTGGATGGGCTTGTCAAAGCCAGAGCAGACAAAATGTTGCCATGGTTATTGAGTCACCAAAATAAAGAGATCACGGCTCAGTTTGAAGTACAAAGGCCCAGGATGACTTTGTGGTCCCTCACAACGGCTGTGGGCAGAGATGAGTGTTCAGATTTGCTGCCTGCTATCATTAGGGGATGCAAATCAGAGGATGAAGATGAAAGCAGAGGGTGACAAAGTGCCTCAGGAACCACCGATCCTGGCTGATGCCTGAAAAGTTCTCCTGGGATTTCAGACTGATTGCTGTCTATTCTGCATAATAGGTAGGCTGACTGATTTTATTGATCCTCAGTTACTTTTCAATAGCTTGCTTCATGAGTCCAGTCACCTCAGGTACAGTCACAGGCCCCTAAATAAGCTTCAGTGACTGACACAAACATATCTACACAGTGAACAACCTGTATTTCAATTTTTAAAAATAGACAAAGACAGTTATAATTACCTTGAATACATGTGAAGAAAGATTTGAGTGGATTGTTACACAGCATAAAAAGAGTAACGTACATTTATTATAATTTTAAAATAGAGTTTCCCCCCATATTTTAAATAGTAAAATGAGATTAGTTGCAGTACTATTTCTATTAGGGAAATTAGTTTTGTAAGTGCTACTTGTACAAATGTGGTGTTAACGAGAATCTTACGTTACCCCAATGAATCTGTAGTTTTGTGAGAAGAAGAAAAACAAAAAGGAAAAAAGAGAAAAGAACACCAGTACAATGATGTAGAAATTATCTAATTTCTGGGGGAACAGAGTGGCTGTGATGATGAGGATCCATCTTGAAGGATTTAGAGGGAAGGGCAGCAAGGGCAAAGAAAGTCACATTAAAACAGAGATGCAGTCTCTGGTGGGTCATTTGAATTTCATCTTCAGAGTAATTTTCATGCCATTTAGCCATAACCACAGCAGGAATAAAGAGGACTAAACACATTAAAATTACAAAGTCATACAAGGAGGGATTGGGGCTTGTGGTCATTGTATTTGATAAAATTCAATGATACAGCAGGCTGAGTCAGTGACCTATTAAAGATTTTGAGTGTTTACAGTAAATACATGGAATGCAACAGGAGAAAGGTCTGTAGCTCATGCAGGGTCCATGGTACATTAAGAACCCAACAATTACAGAGAAGAAAGGATCTCTGACCTGAAAAAAACCTCCAAAAAAAATGGGCTCAGATTGAAAACTTTCACCAGTTCTCTACTGCTGTCCTTAACCATCCATGATAGGTTGCCCCCTGAAGTTGGAGGAATGCTGTTCAGTGCTGCACATTTGGGTAGTTCAGGTAGCCAGAACCCAGAGGCACAGGCCCACAGACACCCTGCAGCACCACTGCTTGTGGTGGGGAATGCACAGTTCTGTTTGGAACAACAAAATGTACATTTATGCATCTGAGGAATGATATTGTGGATTCTCTTTTCCACATACAGCATGGGAGGAGCTCAAGTCATTTCATGGACATTCATCTTATGATCTTGTAAGATATGTTAAGTAATACTAAGAAGAGAGCTGAAGATTTCCATGTGTTTTCAAGTCAAGTTCCTGAGTAGAAAACAAAATAATTCAGGGAACTTCAAAACATTTTGTATTTCAATAAATTGGCATCGATCGTGGTTAGGTTTCTTCAGCTTTTAAGAAAAGGGAGTAAGACAAACACAAAGACACAGAAAAACCTGGTCAAATAGCATTAACAAAGGCAATAACCAGAAACAAACCTGGCCAGTAACACCAGAGGACAGGCTATCAAGAAACTGCAGCAGCCTGGGACTTTGCAAAGGTTGAAAATCTGAGGGTTTATTTTTTTCAGGCAGTCAGGCATCAGTTAAAAATATTTCTTTATTGGATTGGTGCTTGAAAAATCACATGCAGACTGAAGTTAATTTCATCTTGCCTCAGTAGTTAGAGATTCTAATGCAGAAACATACAAAATCATAGGTTTATAGACCTCAAACTTAGAAAACACTTTGGTTATATAATTTAATATTGTATACTTTATAGGCCAAATGCTAAAATCTGTGTGAAGCCGATATAACTGTTTGGTTAAAACATATCACCTAAGGAAAATCCAGCTGTGGTTTTAATATTTCAAGCTGCTGAGAGAATCCACTAAATCCATTATGGTGTTTATCCTATGACTAATTATATTCACTGCTAAAAAGTACCTTATTTCTAATATGAATGTATCCCTCCTGTTTTTTTGCTGCAAGATTCAGAAAACGTAGTTTGTTATCATACTGGTTACATAAAAAGAATCATGAATCAATTAAATGCTGCCATATAAAAAATACATGGTGAATAACAGTAGGCAAAGAGAAAAAGAAATATATTTTTTCCAAACAGAATATATCCACATAATTATCAATTGATACAATGAGCTAAGTAGTAATCCAGTAATCCAATTCTGAGTCATCAAAATCTATCCATTACTTTTGATTCGCAACCACAGCGTAAAGCAATAATCAAAATGATCTTTCTCTTGAGAACTGATTCTCAGCAACCTTGTGTAAGTATGTCTATGCATGCAAGAGTAGAACATTTGTGCTCCCCAGGCATATTAATATAAGGAAGATGCTTTATTTTCCCCCATCTCTGTAGACTCTGTGGTTGTGCACATGGCTACAACCAAAAAACGTCTTGGAGGATCAGCACTACAAAACCCATTACATTGGAAAACTTAGTGCTGTTAAGGAAATAAAGTGTTTAAAGGCAAAGCTAAATTCATCTGCAGGTTGGTTCATTTGGCTAACAGCTGACGTTTAGGACTGACTTAGGTACGATATAACAAATAACCACTAAATGTAGTTACTGGTGGATACTTGGCAGGTATAGAGCCAGTTGCCAGTCTGAGCCAGACTTGCTGACCATAATTTAACTCTAATAAAGCATTTCCAGTGATTACTCTGTCAGTGTACTTGTCACTATTAATATTTTCAGCCTGAAAAGTGAGTTTGTCTATTCCATCAACGACTAGATAGCCAGAGGCACGTGGACTAAATGATTCAATAGTATACTCAAAAACATAGACCCCCAGATATGGAACATGGAACTTCCCAGTCGCTGGAGCAAATGAGGCACCGTAGTTAACATCCAGATTGTTAAATCTGATGGGTCCTGGAGCTGTCATTCCATATGTATGAGAAGCAAAAAAAGCCACCATAGGTGCATATCTGTATGATCCTTTTGAAAAATCTGGAAAGGAATAAAGAACAATTTCAAGTGATGTTACAGTGTACAAAGGCAACTCGGACCAGCCAGAAGATAGAAAACAGATTTTCTGATGTCGCATCATCCTGTGAATGATGGACCTTGAGCAACTAAAACATAGTATTCCCGCATAAACACATTTTTCTATATTGTGCAAAAGGTAATTTTCTTCACAATTAGTGCTAGGTGTATCCACCAGAGAAAACAGCAAGGGAATTTCATGTTTGTCTAAACTACATTATCATTAAGGGAGCTTTCTTTCACACCCCAGGATCTCTTTCTTTGTTCCTATGAGTGAGATGAAGCCAAGAATTTCACCACAAATCTTAGACAAACACTGAGGAGGTCATGATGTTAAATGAGGGGATAAAAGTATGTGTTTCTCTTCAAGCTGAGCCTGTACACTATCATGCCCTGCTTCGGTACAAATTATTTCATTCACTATTCATATGCTGTCATGAGTGAAAATCAGCCAAATGAGTGCTGAAAGATGCATAATATTCACATTCCATGTGGCCTGGGTATAAATTATTTATTTGTTTTCTGGACTGAATAAGCATAATTTCCACTTTTTTTCTTTTGAAATCTTTCATGGGCTGCATCCTTTGTTGATGAAAGCCAGAGGCATGCCTAATGTGACTCCTTGAGGCCATAGTCCCACACATCCTGGTAGCTACTGGTATTTATAGAACATTTATGGCTGCATTGAAGCTAATATTCCCCAGTGATGTGATTTTACCTCCCCCTTTAAAATCCATGACATCATGTTCAAATATATCTATTGCACACCCTCCCACTCTGCACATTTCAGCAGGGAGCTTTCCCAACTATTATGGCAGGTCCCAAACCAATTTCATCCCATCATCTGCTCATATTAAAAAAAGAGATCACAAGTCACCCGTGGGGATTGATGTCTTCAGCACCAAAACACAGGACTCTGCTGCTTGAGTTGTCACTCATTAAAGTGAAATGTGAGACCTCTGACCAGCAAATGCTCTGTAATTAGGCCCTGGGGCAGAGGCCTGGATTGTGTATTGCACTGCTGAATTCTGTACTTGCCAGCACTCAGGGAATTGTCGTTCACCAGCTTCACGCTGCAGTTGGCTCCTCCGAAGGGGTGGCGACAGGCGCAGACAAAGCTCTGCCTGTCATTGACACAGGTTCCTCCATTCTGGCACGGGGAGCTGGCACAAGCTGAGAACTGCCCTGTGAGAGACAGCGAGGAAAAACAACAACCTCGGTTGTGATGTCATGACAGTGACACTTCCCAAGTATGAAGTGTTTTGGAAAGGCTCTCTGTCAATTCACAATTTCTGCTGAAATTCTTTGTGAAAGCCAACTTCAGATCCTGTCCAGCCTCCCTCTTTACCTGAACACATCATACCCTCAGCTATCCTCCAAGATATTCAAGATTACCTGTAAATTCTGAGTTCTGCTCCTCTCAGAGGGTCAGGTACATGCGGTAAGAAATAAGATCCTCCAGCGATGTTAGATTAGGTTGCTCTTTCTGGACTGAGCCAGCTTATCCTTGGGTGTACCAAAACACAGATTTGGTACTGCTGATGTACAGGTTGGACTGCCTAGTCTCTGACATTTTTCACCCAGGCATGTAATGAACATTGCAGGAGAGTCAGACTCCTGGAGATCAAAGATCTTAAATGCCATCCCAGCCACTTCAAGTACTTGTCCATAAATAACTCCATAATTCCAGGATATCTATCAAGATTGTTGTAGAAATTTTGGGCTGCCAGACAGAAAAATTATAACAAAAGGTGGCTTTGCAGAGCACCCTCACTGAGGATGTCATTGCCACCGTTCCTGACTAGGTATTAGCTGGCCAAATCCCACTCAGCCAATACAGAGAAATCTGTCAGGCTGCTGAGCCCTGAGACAGTAACTACTGAGGGTAATTGTATAGTGAGTTGTCATAGCAGTTTTGGATGGGAGAAAATTCGGATCACATTAAAAATCAAACATTGCTATGAAAAATTCAGAACACAAAGCATTCCCAAATCATGCTCTTTCTTGGTTTGGTCAAATAAAACTCAGATATATTACAAAATGAACCTTTTCTTTACCAAGAACTACCAGCAGAACTCTGGAAAGAGAACTCCATGCAGTCCTGTGACGGTAAATCTAGATTTGTAGGTCATAACTTAAAAAGCCTTGCATAAAAAGGTCTACTTATTGCCAGGGAAATGCAGAGCTGGATTTCATTTAGATATTTAAGTAATGCCCATGTTATCTTCATATTCTCAACTAGATATTTCACAGACTGCTGCATTAAGGCAAATTGTTTCTGTGTGATATTTTAGTTCAGTGAGCAGAATGCAGAGGCAAACTGTACAGTGACGCTTGAATTTGCTCTGATATAGTTTATGGATTTATAAACGCAACAGTCATTCTTTTCACAGAAAATAACATCTATTCTCTAATGCCTGGAATAAAGCAATTTAGGACTGTCATCACTGGGGTCACAGCACAGGCAGCCGGACATGAGGAAATAATGGTTTTCTTCCTAGATAATAGTGTGCTGCACCCTTCATTGTAGTTATTTTTCACTCACACGTACCAAGCACCCACACCATTTCACTGATACTTACCAAGCATCAACATATTTACCAAGTGTCAAAGGAAAGCAGAAAAGGAAGGAAAACAGCTGATTGTGCTGACTGTATCATATTCCCAAAATACAAAAGCTTCCTGTAAGAACATGGCAGTCTCTCTGCTAATTGGCCTCTACTTATCATAAACAAGAAGAAAATCCAAGAAACAGGAAAAAGATCACTAAAAGGAAATGATAATGAGATTGAGACTAGTGCTTTGGAAGTCTGCTGTGGGGTGATTCTGCCCAAACTTAACCTTGGAGTTAATTCAAATTCAGACCCAGATTTATTGGCATTAAATTAACCCTCCAGGTGAAGCACTGCTTAACAGCAGCTGGGAATCTCTTCCATTTGTTAGAACTAGGACAAGTTGTGCACAGGGTTTGAGTCAAGTTAGGATTTTCAGGGTAAGACGCAAATGCTGCAGATCTCCACTTTGTCAATAATCTCTATATATCTATGCTACAACAGCATTTTCTGGTGTAATTTCTGGCCAAGGCTGCTCCTCTGCCCAGTATTTTCTTTTTTCTTGCTGAAGGGTGTCCTGAGGTTCTATGTCTGAATTATCTCCTTGGGCTAAAGATGCCAAAAGGTTCAGATTAGGAAAGGATTTCCTACTACAGTAAATATTTTATTGTTAATTAATATTTCACAACTAGTAGTGTAGATGAGTAAAAGAGAGAGATTATAGCATAAAAGGCCTTAATTGTAGCTACTACTGGCAGGGAATAAAACGTAGTTGCTGCTTACATTTGGTATGGTAGGAATGAGAAGAGCCAGTTAATACTCAGTTTTGCTACTCTTTGGGAGGGCAAACAGCCAGAAGCTCTTTTGGGAAATAGACTGCCAATGCTGTGCAAACAAACCTCAAACAAATAATGAAGCTCTGTCAGTATCTACCAGGGTGTTGTTAGAAGCAAAACAAATATTCAGCAATTTAATGGTCTCCTTACGGAAAGGATTGACTCCAGGGGCTCAATTTGGAAATTCTGCTGACCAGGAAGTAACCTACCAACATATTCTCAGTACTTAGTTACCAGTACCTGTTTCTCAGGAAGGCCTAGGAGATTGAAAGAGCATCATCAGGACCGATCTGAGCTACTTCGACTCTGGCAACTCTGTTTCTCTGTTAAGCAGAGGTATCTAATAATTCCAATGTGATGATTTTAGCCTCACCAAATTAAAAACAACACAAGAGCTTCATCAACCCATTAGTCTAAAGAGTAAACATGCAGATTAAGTGTATGTCATCAGACTGAACTGGAATAGCCTTCACATTTGTGCAATTAAAACACAAGATGGAAAACATTTGAAGAGGTTAATTTCACTGCATGCTTGAATGATAAAGCAACAATGGAAACATGCATTTCTGTAAGGAGTCAGAAATCTTGTGAAAACAAAATCATTAATAGGGCACAGCGAAGGTGAGAATGAGATGAAATTACCTCTTACACAGTTGCACTCTTTTAAATACATAAATGTAACACAGTTTCACTCTCTGTTATTCATGTTGTTGGGAGAGTGGCATAATCTGAATAAAGCAAAACCTACAAATACAAGACATGCAACAAGAGGGTACATTCACCTTTGGAAAGCACAGCAGCCTCTAGATTCCCTAGAGAACAGCACTAATAACAACAGAAAATGGGAACTGAGCTAAATTGCCCTCACACTGCATCACACATTTCTGCAGAACAGTGCATTGGAAAGTAGGACTTGCCATAACCCAAACCCAAGACTAAGAGTTACAGTGTGTGTATATATGTATATTATATACATAAAGGTTGTCATCTCCTCTATGTTAGATATTGAAGCTGTCTGAAGATAATCACTCTTTCACCCATCCTGGGTTGCCATATCAGTCAGTATCAGCTGAGGTGTTGGTGTTTTTCCCCCTCATAAATGTACTGCAGCCTCTACCTGACATAAAACCTTCCTTTAGTTCATTCCACAATATGGGAGGTCTGCAAAGGTTTATGTCCCTGCATGTGTAATGCAAACTCACATTGCTTTCTCTTGATTTCAACTAATTACTTAGAAAAGTGTTACCTCAGGGTCAAATCCTGAACACATTAGAGCCAATTAAAACTCTAATCTGTCAGAGCAGGTTCAAATATTGAACATATTGGAGTCAATGAAAATTGTCATTCACCCCTTTCTAGAATTTTATTATTTTTAAGTGAAAAAGGCAATCTAAGATTAAATACATTTTATAATTAGACAATTATGCCTTAGAGTTTCTTCTAGAAATTTTAGTAGAGACAGCACAAACCTCTGGTGCTGTCGTAGAACGCGGGAGAAAAATCTACCCAGGCAGAAGATGGATGTTGGTTAATTAGGGTAATGGCCTTGCTTCTTTAACTTACAGAAATTTAATGTATGGCTTTGCCAGGCATGAAATATTTTTAAGTACAAAATCTCATTACTGATGTAATTGTCAACATAAACAATTATGTAGAAACCTTGTATAAAAAGACTTCTCAGCCTCTGCAAAGATCTGCACTTTCTGTAAGTGAGCATATATCTAATACAATCAAGCAAGTTGTTTGTTAAAGTTCAGTAGGAGATAAAGAATAAATAGGAAAGGCATTAAATCATCAACGTGAAGTGAAAAACAGAGCAGGTGGCACCTTCCTGTGCTTCAGGCAGGTAGCATTAATGATATTTTTCAAAAAGGTAGATGATGTGGGAAGGATCAAAGACATATCTCATTTTCTCTTACTTTCAATTTTGAACATAGATTTTTCATTTCCATCCTGTGCATTGGCAGAAACAGACATAAAACACAAATAACTGAGGAAGAATTGACAGTTTTAGTGCTAAATACTCAAATTATTTTGTAGTAAGTATTTAGCAAATCTTGGGACATTTTTAAGTGCAACTGCCTGCTTTTATAGCTCAGTCTGCTCTGTAAGTGAAAAGATAACCAAGGACTGAAATCCTCCCCAGTGGGGATGACTTTCCTCAGAACCCAAGCTACTCATGGGTCTGGGTCTTGAAAAAGGATCCTTTCCACTGATCATTGAGAAATGCTGCCCCTAGGACAGGAGAAGATGAAGGAGCAAGGTGGAGAAAGGAAGGAAAAAAGCATGGAGAGGGAAAAGGTGATTGCCCATGGCCTTAGCACATGAACAAGAGTTATAGGTCTTATCTCTACACCTGCTTACAATAGGGATTTCCAAATTTCTAAAACAAATATTGGTTTAGAAACGTTCGTAAGATTAAGAGCATTTTACAGAAAACATTCAGGTCTGGATCTTCAAGACGATCTGAACATGTCTGTGCCTTTGAGAAATCTGTCTAATTTAACTGTGAATTAGAATAATCTCAGTATTTCTACTCACTTAGCCACTCTTCCTTTTCTGTGTTGTGCCAGAAATTGTATTTCCATAAAACAGTATCTCATACTATTGATTTTCATTCAAATATTGCAAAAGTCATAACTTGAGAGTTTGTACTTCTGTGAATTCATTCATTTCACATGATGGCATTTGAATTTAAGTTCAGAAGCACATCACAGTCAAAATTTCCTTTTTAAGAATGGCAGCTCCTGCTTAGCCAAGCTGCTCTCCAGGTGGACTGGAGCCAAACTTACTTTATTGGCTGGATTCCTGCTAGCTCAAGAACACACATGTAACTGTAACTTCACCAGTCAATGAAGTCCTGAAGGAGCTGGCAAACACCTTATTACAGTCATTTGTATTCACTTGCTTCAGGTCTTTGACAGCTTTCATGCCTGCTGACACTGCAAAGTACTGATGCAACTCCATATTTCTCTCTCAGTTTGCATACTTTTTTCTATTGAAATTGGTAATTGAGAAGCAGGCACAAAATTCCTGTTCTTTAGATTTTGTTGAAACTGTCAGTTACTTTAAAAAGGTCAAGTTCTCAACTGAGTGTGTGTGCATGTACATATATCTTAAAATGATCAGATGGGAATCTATTAAGGAAAATTAAATGGAGCTTCGACTAGTCTTAGTACAGAGACTCCTCATACACAAAATAAATTCTCTTGTAAGCAAGAGACTAATCTCAGGTTCCTCTGAAGCACTCTTTACAGCAGTCTTCAGACTTTTTAGTTACTCTCAGTCAAGTTCTGCCGCTCAGTTCATCACAATGGTTACACAGGTCTTTAGTAAACATACCTTGATTTCTAATAGAGTAAAATGCATTACCTGGATCTATTGCATTATCCGTGTTTCTCTGGCTACGGCTTGCCAGGCTCACGGTGACATTTGCTGCCATTTTTTTTGCTGGGGCTGGTTTCTTTATGACTGGTTTCAGCTGCTTCTGAAGTTTGGTGATATTGTTCATTGCATTTACCATCGATATGTCAACATGCTGGGTTAAATTTGTCAAAATAGTTCCTGCTTTTACTTCAAGCACAGATTCAACAAGCTCCTGGAGGCCTCTCTGCAGCAGGGGGATATCTGGCTGAGCCAGTTTAATTAGCACAGGTATGCTTGTGTTCACTTTCTGGATGCTGTTGTTAGCATCCTGGCACAGCCCCCAGGCCTTGTGAGCAGTCTCATTCACAAGTGGAATGACATTTGAGAAACGGATCGACTTGACTTCCAGGGCCTTGATCCTGGAATTCAGTGCCTGGAACTGAAGTGAGACCACCTGTTCTTTCTCTGTTGAGGCAGCTTTGATCTTTTTTTGTGAGACGCAGTTGTTTGCCAAAAACTTGGAAATTTTTGACTCAACATTCAGAAGGCGAACCTCATGGTCCTTGGAATTCTCTAGAGAGTCAAGTAGTTTTTCTTCCATGCGGCTGATATCTTGTTGTTGCTTTTCCAGTTTTGATGATGCATCATTTAAAATATAGAAAACTCTACTGAAATTGTGGAGGATACTATTGTCAGACTCCTTGTATGGAAGATCAGAAAGAGATGACACTACTTGTGAAGTAAATTCATATTTCTTGTTATGGAGCAGTGACTGGAGGGATTCATTCCAATGTTGGAACTGGGGAATGAAAGCCAGGAGGCTCTCCAGTTCCTCAGCTCTGCCACAGCAAACTTCAGTCTCATTTCTTAGAGCACGTAGTGTATCTTTCAGTACATAATTATCTTGAATAGAATCAATAGCACTGTTGATTACTATCATAGTCTTGTTTAATCCGTCTTCTATTTCCATGGAGCATTCATTAACACGACTCTCAAACAGTTCCTGATAAGCCTGAGATTCATTTTTAAGTCCTTCCTGAGTTCTGGAAAGTTCCTTCATTGCAGAACTCATTCTGTTAATGACAACAGTGAGGTTTTCAAGTTTGTCTTTGAATTCTTTAGCTTGGATTTGTTGCTCATACTCTGAAGTCAGACTGAAAGGTACCCCTTGTTCTATCAAGGGCTGCAGGATCTCCATGTCATAGCACAAATCATTAATTTGCTCACTCATTTTGTCCATCTTATTGTTCAATGGAAAGAACACATCAGAGAGACTCTTATTTAGAACAAGCACACTCTCTTGGACTGCTGCCAGCTGAGTTTGGAAATCTGTCCTGCTCTCTGACAACATGTCATCACAGACCCCCAGAACAGAGTCTCTCTGAATTTCCAGTGCAACACTGAGATTGCTGATCTTGCTATCTTGGACTCTTAAGTCATCATAGATTTCCAGCACCATCATGCCTTGTCGCTTTACTTTCTCATGCAGTGTGAACATGTACTCTGTCAAATTGTAATCCATTACTTTATCTGCTGAGGGGATGCTTTGTCTTGAAGACTGTTCAGCTGATAACAGTTGCTCATGAGCATCTCTCATTTCAGTAAGAGTCCTATTTAAAGATTCATAATAAATTACACTTCTTGACTGTTGATGCTCCAAGTTAACTTCCAAGGACTTCTGCTTTTCTTGTAAAACTTTCACAGGCTTGTCACAAGTGAGGGCCATTTCCTCTCTCAGCTGCACCATATGGCTCTTCAGCTCCAGAATGTCAAGTTTGGTTGGCCCATTGTCTTTCTCCTGAGCAAATTTTTTTTGGGTTTCATTCAGGTACTTGACTAACTCTTTTGTATTTTCAAGATCACCCGACAAACCAGACATAGTCTTGAAAATTTGAGCCATGCTCCCTTGCATTTCACTTCGAAATACTTGAAAGTGCTCTCCAACTACATATTTGATTAGGTCATTCACACTTTTGGATTTGAGACCTTTGGGAAAAAAGAGAAATATTGAAACAATCAAACCAACTGTGTTAGTAACATTTAAGTTTTTCCAACAATGTGAGCAAGCACAGTACTGCACAGCAGTGACACACATATTGCTGCCCCAATTTACCCACATATAGAGCAAATTATATAGCAGAAGAATGCAGAGGATGGCCACAGTTTATATACAGCTATAGTTTTTGAGGATTCAGCCTTCCTTCTACTGAAATCAGTGGGATTTCTGCTATAATTTTGAAAGGGCAAACTCAGACTCTGCACATAGTACCAACTTTGACCTCCCAGCTAAGCTGATTCTGCACACTGAAAGGAGGAGACCTGTGTGCTTTTGTGGTTTGCTCATAAGAACTTATGTGTCCTTTCTCCACTAGGAAAGTTAAGCAAAAACCATCTGCTTTACAACTTTATGATGAAGAAGTGAAAGCAGAGATTATTACCTTCCTACTGTATTGTATATACTGTATTGTGATGATACAACACAATAGAGTGAGGAAGCAAAATAAAAAGAATATTGAATAGCTAAAGTTTGTAACTCAACAACTGCTGCAAAATGCAGACATTTTAAAGGTAGAAACTTTAAGTCTTGCATACTGCAACTCCTTAAATAGCTCCTAGGAAATCTGATCCTGAAAAGCACCAGGCAGAAGTAAAAGCATGAGAATTCTGCCCCAGTGAACAACATGAAAATGTATTTCCCATACAGAGGTCAAGATAGGCATAAAAGAGTTCTGCATAACATATTTGAATTAATAAGAGCAGTAGCTCTGCTCTGGTGTGAGATTAGAAGGATTTTTATTAATTTATTCTCCCAAGGTAGCCCCTGTGTCGACCTAAAACACTGATGCATTCTTTGCACATTTTTCCTAAGCCAAATGAATACTTGCAGCCAGACTGTGATACAATGATTAAACTCTTCAACCTCTACAATGGTTCAATGAACATAGGTTCTCTGATTAAAACTGTATTGATAAAGGCAGAAATTCTCTGTTCCCTTCTTCTGTTTTCTTCTCAATTCTACAGCCTGGATTTTATTTCATTATCTCTAAAACAGAGCCATGTTCTGAAAACTTATTTGAAGGTACATTACCAGCAAGTGCAGTAAAACATCAGGAAATCAGCTCCAAGTTTGCTAGCTTAAGAAAGGGCCACATCAGAAATACAGCATGAAGTTTCCTAAGAATTAAACTCTATTATTGTCAGCTGAGGTCCCAAATGTCACCGCAGTTTCACGTGAAGTATAATAAACAACAGTGAAAATACTGAGATTACCTTTATTATCTTCCTTTTAACTACCTGAAGAGCAAGTAAATGACTAGACAGATGCATATACATGAATATGCATGTATATGTGCATACTTATACACTGAAATATCTGAGAATAAAGGTGTCCTAGCAGCTGAGAGGAAAAACCAAGATATGAACCAAGTTAAAAAACTGACATGTAGAAAAACCATTCCAAGGGATGATTTGCTCAGGGTACTTTATGATGCTGAAAATTGTTCTGTGCTCCAAGAGACACGATGAGCTGTGAGGAAAAAAATTAATGGCTGTGGGAAGAACCAGGATTACTCTAAACCTTCTGTGAAGAATCAGTTAAATTCCTCATCTCAGCAACAAATCTTGATAACAGACCATTCATCTGTGAGAGGTGTTCTACAGGTCTATATTGACCTTTCCTTTCTGTGACAGCCAAGGAGGTGCCAGCCTCACTCTCTCCTATTCCTGCTCCATTTAGTTGGACAGTGAGTGTAGCATCTGAGTGGAGCTCAGCTCAGATGTTTCCATTACCAAGGAGGTGTGCAGCCTGACAAAACACACAGCCTTGGGTTTCTCCCTCCCCTACTTCTTGGCTAGGACAACTTGGTAGCTCGTAAGCAAAGTTCAGCAGAGGCTGTGGGAGCACACTTGTCCACACAAAGACCTGACCCAAACTCATGTTGTAGGTGACAATTGGGTATATTGTTAAGCTTGAGGTGAGGATACCTGTCTGCACTCGTGGATGTAACTCGATTTCTCTGTTGCTCATTTTGAAATAGAAAGGTCCAAACTACCTGTGAACGTAAAGATCTCTTGCACTTTTTATGAGATTATAAAATTTAACTTTAACTTCCTGGCTGAAAACCAGAGGATGTAATCACTCTGTGTCAACATATACTCTCTTTGCAGTTTCAGTTATTTGAAGAATAATGTGGAAAATAAGTGTATGTACACAGGAGACTGAATTGGGGTTATATATGCAGCTGCAAATGACATTTCTGACTTGGAAGTGATTAACACTCCATTATTGAGTTCATTTTTAAAGAAGTGTACATTTCAATAATGGCAAGGAAAGGTGTATATTAAATATGGAGTTAAAGGAGGAGCAAAAGAATAGCAGAAAGCAAGCAGAGTTCCTTAAATTAAAAGGAGAGCACAAAATTATTTTCCGTACGTAAAAAATGGGAACAATCTCCTGAGTACTGAAAGAGACTTTTAAACTGCACAACAGATTTCAGTAACTGAATGAGAAGAGCATATCATTTACTCCAGTGAGCGTTGCCCTCTATCAACAGATGACATGTTTGTGTCAACAAAGCCACAGATGAAACCAAGAGTTAAAGGCTTTGTAAACTGCAATGAATTGTTTGATCGCAGAATCAGACCTTGCTCCTAAAAAACCCTGACACAAAGCTGGGCAGAACATTAGAATTTCTGTGATAAGAATAAAGGAGATGTATGGGCTGTGAGCAAAGGACCTGGGCACCACAGGAAGAAAATGGAAAAGCAGATGAAGAACAAAAATGTCTGAATAACAATGAAGCAACTACAGATTTAACTGTGCTTTGAAAGCACATTGCTTCAGGATGGTACGGGGGAAACTTGTGGTTTGCTTCAGGTGAGCTTCTAACTTATTTTTATCAAGTCAGATTTGCCTATGCTGCACCTGTGTACCAAGTAACAGGACAGTATGGAAGCTCCTTTCAAGTTCTGGTACTTTAGGATGCTGTTTATGCATTTGAGTACAACTGACTGAGATTTCCCGGACAGAAACTGCAGTTTGCTATTTGTCATTACCAAGAGAACCTTTTCCCTCTCCCCTCCTTTTGTCATTCCTGCTGTTTACCTATTTACAAGCCAAGAATAATCTCTGTTAGAATGACCATAATTAGAGCCAAGGAATGTAGTTGATAGCATCTTTTTCATCGGAGCTACTTGATTAGATTAAGAAGATAAATCAAAAAAAGGGACATCAGCTGGAGATTTTTTCTAAGCAAGTATAATATAAAACATGGCAGGTCAAAACAATAAAGACTTGAAGCACGTTTGCAAAGAAGTGTGAAATAACGGGGGGTTTCTGAACAGTATATTTTAGTTAAGATTTAGACCCTGAAGCAGAGATAGGGAATACAGAAGCAGAAACACAGGATGCAGAAAAACACCTCTTAGACTAGCATGAAAATGACAGCTAGAATGAGTGGAATTAAAAAGAAAAAAAAGAATGAGGAAAAAGCAGAAGGGAAATGGAAAATATTCAGAGACAAATTAAACGTGCACCCAAAGGTCAAGAATGCCATCTAGCAATACGTGGAGAGGTGAAAGCAGGTCATAGATCAAGAGACGGAATAAGCTTGCATACAAGAGAGCCATCTAGCATGTGCAGCAGCAGCTCGGGAGATGGAGGACTGAAAATACAAGAAATGGGATCCAACTTGGTAAATTTGAGTGCGATACAAAAATACTGATTGCTTCATTCCATTTTATCTCAATGTAAGGAGCTCCAGAACCTTTGTTCTATTTTTTAAACAGTAGAAAAGTCCTCTGGATTCTTAAGTGTAAAATATGGTTTGGCAAAAATCCTGAAAAAATGAGAAGAATAGTGCACATTGAGGAAACGAAAGGTTCACTCTGAATCAGCTTGTTCAGCAACGCTTGCAGCTGGGTAACACACAGACCTTGCTGCAGGATTCATAAAGAATGGCTGCATCATTCTGCAGGTGAAGATTTGCCCAAGCTCTGGATCTCTAGCTTTGAATTTCTCATACACTGAATATGAGTATCATGTTTTTCAAAGATAGCCTAATATGATCAGGGACAAGTTATTCGGCAGAATGTTTGCTGTATTACAAGTAAAACCACCACAAAATCCTTTATAGTTTCCCCTGCATGTGTGAATTATGTATTAAAGAATATTAGTTAGACTTGGTAGCAAAGTAAATACTACATCCTACAGCGACTGCCAGATAAACAAAAACAGAGATAAGAATATTTGCAGAAGCTCTAAGTAAATGAAAATGGCTTAAGCTACCACGTAGATGATGAAGTACCCAGGAATATAAGCTTTTTGTAACTATAAAAGACACCATAGTAAACACTGAAATAAACAATTTTTTCTCATATGAAATGAAATTTAAAAAATGAGTTCTCCCTACAAGTGTTGAGTGATGGAATAGGACAGTCCATGAAGGTTTTTAGCTTTTTTTTTTTCCTGGCACCTCTAACAGGGTGAGTGATTACATTAATTTATTTTTCTTACCTTTTAGAAAAGACTGGAAGTCTCTGCCCTTATCTTCATTGATTTTGCCTTCCAGAGAAGAAAGCATCTTGCTCACATCATTCATTGCAGCAGCAATGCTGTCAACCTTCTTCTGTAGAAAAGTCAGTTTCATCTCCTGACTGCTAATCTTCTCGTTCATTTTTTGGAAAAGTGCTTGGTCAGGGAACAAAATGAGAAGAAAAAACTCCAAGTATTGTTGAAATATTGTGGAGTGGATTAAAAAAAAAGGTATCATTGACTTGAGAGACATTAGCTGAAAGTAGGATGAAAAGTTTCTGAATTACAAGTTTTGAGTCAATCATCTTGATTTTTGTCATGTATCATGCATTAGTGAGATTCAGCAGCATGGCAGTTACTAATTGCTGAAGCATATGTATCCATTATAAAGTATTCATGATTCTACAAGAATATTCTGAATGGTTAGCATATTTTAATCAACATAATGCCATTCTTCCTCCACCTAGCACCCCACAGGGTATTCAGTTAACTCTCATTTAGTCAATCTCCTTTAACAAAATCACAAAAACATTCATTTTTACTTACCATTTATAACACAGTTTTGCAAATTTGCAAGGCTTGTGTCTGAAAGAATACATCATCTTTTCATTGTTCAGGTCAAAATAAAGATTGTTCAACACAGCAGCAAGGCAGAAAAACAGCTAATAGATAAATTACCTTGGAATAATCATTAGCCTGCCATTAAAAATAGAAGCTCAACCTATGAAGTCAAGTTTATTGTAAAACCTGCCCAAATTGTTCCTGACACTTGTAGTCTCTTCAAGAATAGAAAGGCCTAGATGGATGCTTTTAAGGTAAGTAATGATGAAGAAGGCCTTGATCTTGAAAATTAAGACTCCACATGACTGCAGTCAGCCATCTGAGTCTGACAGCTGACAGGTATCAAACTTAGTCTGGGGATTTTCAGAAGATGCTGATAAAATTAGGCATTTGAATTCCTGTAAGCAAAGCTAGAAAACCTCTTTCAACTATTCAGCCTAAATGACCTATGTTAGACACATGATGTAGTACCCCAAATGATCTGGGCCACACTATGACTTAAGCTGCTGGGGAAGAGATGCCCTGTTTGAAGCATTGGAAGCCAGAACAGGTATCTCTTTCTAGACTGACCCAATTTGGTTTTAAAAAACCCCACAAAGCAATTAACATGCAGGTTGAAGATTCCAATTTCAGATTTATTTCTCAGAGCATGATTCCTGCTAACGGAAGTGGCACGTCTCAGTGCTCTATTGATCAAGCTCACTTTTTCATAATGGATCCTGTCTGCTTTACTAAACATCCTCCTTCCTCCAGCCCTGGGAGACTTGGTTGCTCACACAATATCACCAAGAGGCAACAGCCTAACTCCCATTTGAAAAAAGCTTTCTATATCTCCATGCCAGATTAAGTCTTTCTCTACCTTTTTCTATCCATTAAGACTTACAGTAAAACACATATGTGGGCATAAGCACATACACATGTAAAGTCTCCATAAAACTCTGTGGCAATCTTGATTCTGACATCCTGCTCTCTCAGCATGCATTCCAGCCCAGAAGAGCATATTGACAACTGCAAAACACAGACCTGACAACATAACCTGCCTTATTTTTTTGTTTCCTTAAAATGTTTCCAGATATAGGCCAAGGGGTGAGTGACAACATCAAAGCATGTAACAGCTGATGGTAATACAAAGAGCCAGTGTAGACAACCATAACTGAAGCATCAACAGATTCAAAAGAAAAGGGAGGTAATAAGAATGTTCAAGCAATATGCCTCCTTTATATTGTCTTTTACATCTTGCCCATCATTTGGCTCCTCACCACATAAACTACAAGCTCATTTCACAGCATGTAGAGAATTCTGCCAAATAACTTGCATATAATACGTCATTAAAAATTAACCTGACAATAGTAGTTTTACTCACTGCTGGGGAGTATATCACAAGCAGAGAATGATTTTTTTCAAACAAACAATATCCTTATTCAAGCATGTTTCACATATTTCTTTAGTTGTTAATTAAACACGATACACTGATTGTTGGCAGTTCTCTGAGTACACAGACTTTCCAAACAATTCTGCATTACCAACACCCTCAAAATCATATACAACTTCAGATGGCACAGTCTTGTGTGTGAATTACTTCAATACCTCCAAATCACAGATACCTTTCCATGTTTTTTTAAAGTGATCAGTTAGTATTTGAAATAATGGTTAATTGGAATGATCTGATAAACCATGGCTGTTTCTGCTCCCCGTTAAGTGAGCATGCAAACATGCCTGGTATGAACAAAATTCTGCTCCCATGAATACTTACGCAGAGAGCTATGAAATTAATTTTCTGAAATATTTGTGCTGGTAAACTTTGAATAACACAGATGGTAATAAAAGGAAGTGAGCAGAGCCAGCATTTGAGAGACCCAGAGGTGGAGAAGCTTTTCATGCAGCAGTCACCAAACATAGCTTCTCAATGTAGATCACTATTTGAAAAACAGCATTATTGTTACTGACTAGCTCTTGCAATGCTAGATGGTCTGTACATACCTTTGCAAGACAACATTGGCATTATGTTCCAAAAACTTAGGGTCTAGATAAGCTGAAGTAGATGCAATAATGAGCAAATGAATAGTGCAATAAGAAACAGTCTCAAGCATCTGTGGTATAAAGCTGTAAACCGCCCTTGTGTCTTTCTTAGCTACTTGATCAGCCTAGACAGACTAGCTTAAAACACACCTGAGCTGCCCTTGTTAAGGCTTAAAACATCATTGTAATGATTTTGAATAAAGAAGTGATTTTTGTAAGAAAATATATAACCATAGTGTATTCAGATAATCAATTAACATAATTACATTTTCTTCTATGTACAATGCCGGTCTCTACTACTCCTGGATTTGGGTTGGGTTTTTTGGCTCAATTTTCTAATTTTTTTAACCTGTTAATTAATCTATTGTATTCAATAACATAATAATTTAAATGTTTCTGTACAGAATACCTTCCTGGTTTTAATTTAGTCACAAGACCCTCTATAGATACTAAGCTCCTGGTAACTCTGAATTCAGTATCTTCTGCCCATCTTTATCAGAACTATGACTGAAACTCTGATGGTGCATTCAGATCCCTTTAGCAGAACAGCGATTTCCCTCAAGTTGTTTCTGCAGTGATCTCAGCGAGTCCCATGGTAAATGACTGGGTGGAGGTGAGAGCAATTTTAACAACTGACCTGGCCCACTAGGGTCCTGCAGAGCTCCTGCTGTCCTCTCACTGACAGTTCTGCTGCTTTCAGCCTGGTTGCTGTGGATAACTGATTGCTGCTCTTGAGCTAGAAGAGGGAGAAAGGAGAAAGGATGTGAGTGAAGTACAGAACATGACAATCAGGATGATTCCACAACAATTTATTCTCTCTCTGTTCTGTACCAGCTTTACCAAAGCCTTATAATCTGCAGTGACTCTTATCTGCTTAGTGCAGTGTGGGACCACACTGCTGAAGACATTGACTGGCTCTATAAATGACTTCTCAAGACTGGCAGGAGCTGGTGTTGATACTAAAATGTCAAAATTTGTGTTATAATGTACAGAATTTTTAAGTGTCCAAGGCTAAAAATTCTAGAGGAATATTTAAGAACAATATAAAACAGCAGTACAAAGACAATACAGAGACTGTTAGCTGTAAAATTAATCAAGGTTTTTTTAAATGGCTAATTTTTTAAAAAATAACCAGGTCTGTTGAAACTGATTTGGGGGTTTTTTGGGGGCTTTTGTTTGTTTGTTGGATTTTGTTGTTGTTGTTTTTGCCTTTTTTTTTTACAGATTACACAGATCTTCAGCCATACAAATCTTACCACTAAAGGCAATGGTGAGATTATATTTTTGCAGCACCTAAAAATAAAAATAATTTCAAAACATAATCAAATTCTAAGTTCCAAAAAATATAATCTGAGATTTATTACTAGTATACACATCAAAAAACTTCACAAAGGTGATCGTCTTATAAGTATTTTCTCTGGTGATGGCAGATAGGATTATCTGTTCTTATTTTACATTTCAACCCAAAAGCAATTTGCAAATAGCTGGACTAATATTATTAATTCAATATCACAGGTGGGAAAACTGAGATCCAGAAAGTTAAGTGCATTCACTCACAAAAAGTAGTGAACTAAACAGATAGCTGGGAACTGAACTGAGATTTCCATACTCCTGACGCACCTCTCAAGCCAATAGGCTTAATGGTGCTGTTTTCACTTCATTTTTTTTTTAACTAAAATATGTACAAATTAGGTCATACATTTTCCAGTGTAAATTCGTGCCATTTTTTATATGCTTGCTCAGTTCATGAAACATTTTGAAGTTGATGTTCCAGGAGGAGCATATGTAAGGAATGCCACTTATGTGGCACTAATGTGATTTCCAGTCTTTAGTACAGTACAAGCAGAATAACTTGGGTATGGTGACATTATTTTACAGTTCAAATATTAAAATCTAGTTCAGCCATAATGCAAGTTTCCAGGGAAACGGATTTAAATGCTGAATCAAGAAATTCCATGTTTCACATAGTTCATTTGAAGATAAATAGACTGCAATTAGAATGATATAAGATGTTTTATGTTGAAAATTAAGGGTGTTGTAAAAATTAGGATAGGAACTCAGAGGAAATTATCATATGGTCCAATGGTTTGATAGAATCTATTGAAATTGCCTGATAAGAAACACAAAACCCTCAAATAGTTATAATTTCAACAGCTTCTGTTATCGTTCTGTGGCATGGTTATTGACAGAGATAAATTCTTGCATTCAGCCTAACTCATTACACAGGATTTATCAGGTGGTGATGTGATGATACAATCTATGACAAGGGAGTCAGTTACTTGCCTGTGATAAAGACCAGCTGATCGATGTCCTTTTATTCTTTCATTTACTGGTCTTTCTGTTGTTCTAAATGCACTCACTGACTCTGTTAGAGCTACAGACACCACAGGGTTTTTTAATATATTTCACCTTATTCTTCATCCTCCCTAACAAATCAATTGCCCAGCTCACAGCTCCACAATCTGGAATACCCAAACCCTTACAGTTTTATTCACTGCTAGCGTTTCAAGGATATATATTTATCCCTGTGTGCTTGTTTTACTAATGCTTTAACACTGTTCAGGTAACATAATGGCTGTGAAATCCAGAAATCAGCATCTCTGTCAGAGCAAAGCAGCCATGGAGCAAACCCAAAGTGCACTGCACTGCCTCTGACTGCAGCCAGGACTGTAGCCAGCAATGCACACACACACACAAACCTCACCCAGAGTCACATATTGTACACTTATTAAATTTAACTGCAGTAGAGGAAAGGTACTTTTCAAGTACCATTAGAAATTCAGGCGTTTCATTTGTGAAACAAATTCAGAGGAGTCACTGCCAATATAGCCTCTCCTACATCATTCTTCCAGCGTGGCTCAGGCCTTTTCCAAAGGAATCACTCCAAGACATCATATGGTGATTACATCCGTGTGCTCCTTATTCCCAGAGCTGAGATTTCCCGTCGTAGACACTGGATTACAGCAGGTGTGATGGGGGCACCAGACCGAAAATCTAATACACATGCTCTTTAGGGTAGAAATAGCCATCAAATGACTCACATTTGAAACCTTTTAAAAATTAGATATGCCATGCTCTGTTTAAACTAAAAAAAAAAAAAATTAGACAGCTAGATCCACCTTAGAGGTCCCATTCACAACAAAGCAACACAAACAAAACAAACAAAAAAGCAGCAACACAGATTACTGAGCAATGAGTTCCTCCAGCTGCATCAGAAATACCAGGTAATGCACACAGAAATTTAACATTAGGTATCTATCATCCAGTATATTGGCCTAGATGTATAATTTATTGTCCCATGTATTTTTAAACACAGTGCTCAAAACCATTTCAGGGAGTATTAAAAATATGGAGATTAGGTATTTTTCGCTCAATATATCTTTGATGAAGCGGGAGTGGCTGAAGGGGTTTCCCGGAGGTGGGGGTTAGGTAGTTCCCTCCGTTCCCTGTGTTTCAAGGGGAATTGTCACTTTTGTGGTGCCGCTCTGCCCCCGCAGAGGATGGGACATTGCACGGCCATCTGCTGGAAATGACACCACTGCCACGCCAGGGAATTCTGTGCTGACGATGGCTGTGGCAGAGCCGGCCGCAGGCTGGAAAACATATAATACAGTGTTCAGGGGCCATATGTGAATGGGGGAACTGGGATTTCATTACTACACACACAGAGTTAAAGCTGTGTTTAGTAAAAGTGACATGTCATGAAGTCTGCAACTCAGGACTTAAAAGTCCTTTTGTTTCAGTGGTGTTGCTCCCAGTTGAGCATTTGATATTTCTAGGGCAAAATGATGATGCTTTAATTGTTGAATTGCCCATATTGAGCTGTCTCATTAGACTTATAAGAAATCACGCCTACATTTTTTCATTCTTCAAAAGTTTCTTATAAAATTGCATTGTCCATGGCGGAATAAAATCCATGTCTTACTCAATATGGCCACATGTTGCCACAAGGAAGGTAAGGTTGGAAACAGTGATCTGAGCACATCACTTCATCTCTCTCACTATTGCACTACCTTGGGAAGCATCTGCAAGCAAGCAGTTAAAACCGGACTACCAAACAGGACTTTCAGATGTCTGATAATAGCTATCAGGTGGTGCTAAGTGTTTCCTCCTGCCTAGACTATCAGACTGAAAGAGTTACATATGATTTCCCTCTGTCTGAGAGAGAAGTTGAACCAGAAAGCATTTTAAATTAGCATTTTCTACGAACAACTCACATCACACTAGCAGTGCCTTTCCAGGATCTAAAGGATTGTCAGAGCACCCCAGCTCCCCTGGCACAGAAACCCTTCAGTGACAGTCCTGTTGTAGAACAACAGAGGCCAAGTAGGAGGCTCAGTGACTCGGGAGAGCCCCACTCAGCACTTTCAGCATCTCTCCCCTGCTGCTGCACACACAGAGCGCCTGAAGACAAGGCTTTGGGGCTCCCAACTGTTCAAGTTCATTAGCTGACGTCCCTTCCTGGGAATTGAATAATACAGGCAGGGCTTGTGCTGGTGGTCTGCTCCTCATGGGAGGCAGGATTCCAGAAGCAGGGAAGAAAAGCTTCTCTGACATAACACCTTTCATCCCAATCTCTTTAAGCACTTCTACGAGCATTAATTAATTAAGTATCCCAGTGCCCCTGTGAGATAAGTGTCATCTCAATTTTCTAGATGGGTAAACTTGGTTATGCAGATTATAAGTGGCTTCCCCAAGTTATTCAGCAAGCCAGAAGAGGTTTGAAAATAGAACCCAGGGGATGTAACACCCGCTCATGTAACACTTCACAGCACTTTCCTTTATTCTTGTTTTTCACACAGATGCCACTACAAATTGAGTTATACAGCTTTACTTCCTGGTCAATGTTTCCCTGTTATTTGGTGCCATTTTGATTTTGTCAGCTGTAACTTCCCCCTTCAATGCTACTCTTTACATTTTTTAAAAAAATCTGTTTTTGCTAATGTTTGTGGTTTTTTCTAAAAGGAAACCTTTAAAACACCTGATCCATGCTCACTGGACAGCCATGCTGACTGACCATGTCCTGTGTTAATATCTGGCTCCACACTCTGCTGTGCAAAAGAAAATTCTGTGCCTGCCCAAGGTTCTGTCTCTTAAGCACTGGAATTTCCCTCCTGGATGCAAATAACAGTGATTTCTCTTCATTCCTCTACATTAATTTTTAATCACAACCCTTTACTTTAGCACTGCTGATTGAATTCCCTATCACATCTAATAGCCTTTCTTGCAATATTCATTCATTTAAAACATGTATGCTGATGCCATATCTAATTTTTCAAGGACTGCTTGCTTAAGACCAGCAGCAAAGAAATAGCTAATTTACAGATGTAAAACTACAATACGATGCCACATACTTGATCATCAGGGCAGGGGTAAAAGGCTATTCTGTCAAAAAGGGCACAATTACACAGGGATCATGTGTAATACCTAGAAAAATTCAGTCACTGTTAAAATTAACAACAGAAGTCCTATGAAATTCAGAGAAGGAAAAGAATTTGATACATTATTTTATCACAAATAAAATATCTTCTTAGACCCTGAAACTGAAAGCCAAAAGACCAACAGTACTGTCAAAGAACATTACAGCAAGTGTTCAGTAGAGAATCTGAATTTAATATCCCCAGCATGGCAATACTCAATAACTAAAAGGTCAAAAGTAAAAGACCCACTGAATGCAAACTCCATATTTTAGCAAAATGAAATAAGGCTGGAGATTTTATGAGCTTTATTTAGAGTGGAAAAGGGGACTTAGCTGCTCTAGAAATTCACATGCAGGGAAGAGTCAACATCCCAAAGCATTTTAGTTTGCTGTGCATTTTACCTGGCTTTAAATTAACATAAAGGACTGTACTGGTTTTCAACAGAGCCATTTGCTCACAAAAATCAAACTGCAATGTTTTCTTTTGCTGAAGGGAATAATTTCAAACCCTTACAACTCCACTCACCTTCGGGTTGGCAGTTTTGCCCACTGTACCCAGGACAGCACTTCCACTCCAGTGATGTCACTATTTTATGTTTGATTCTGTAGGCCTGGTGTGTTGTTGTCTGCGACCTGAGAAAAATTTAAACCTATTTCAGGTAACCAAAGAGGAGATGTGAGATACCTGCATAACCACATTATATTATCTCACTTGTCATATCTATCCTTTCATTACTGCTTGAAATTCAAAGTGAATTCTAACTAGGGTTTGGTGTTTCATTAGCAATCACAGCTTTAATATTGTAACCTTCACATCATCTGCATGAATTTTTAAAAACCTGATGTCTATTTAGATTTCTTCCTAGAATATCTTATTCAGGAGTCAAATACTGCAAACTCTTATGGAAGATACTACAATTAATAATTACTAAATTGAACAAAGTGAGCCAAAAATACAATTGCCCTATACTGCTTTTCTTTGAAATTGATGGGAAAATCCATTCACAATAAATTTATGCCACATCAGCACACATTTAGTGCACACTGGAAGCCTTCCCTTCTGATTATTTTAAACAAGACTATACAAACATTAATCCAATAAAGTGGGAAAAATTCCACTCTGGACATCAGGGAAAGCAGGGCATCTCTATGTAATTGTGAGGCCTCAGTAATGACTGTTACAGTGTGCAACTGCAGAGGCAGCAGCAATTTTATTTCTGTGTTCCAACACATTCTGCATGCCCTGGCTACCTCATCACTCCGAGGTTTCTTAACTTCACAGAGAAGCCAGTTTAGAATGGACATGCTGCAGTAGGGCATACAGAATAAGCTACAGTAAGTCTTATTGCTCTTTTAAGAAGTAAAATACAAAGTTGAAATAAAAATAATATCACACAATACTGCTATTTGCTAAACACTAACATGAAGAGCACCTAAAATCTCAGACAGTACAAAGATAAAATAATTACTGAACTGTTTTGGACACACAATCCATGTATAAATCATCCCAGAAGAAGAGACAAATTGAAAGGCTGTCAGACCAAAAAATAACCACTCAATGAATTAAAATATGTTACTGTGTTTTACACTCCAAATAATCTTGTCAACCCTTCACAAGGGATGTAATATTATATATATTAAAATTCTCATAGCAGCTGGCAGGAGCTTTGCATATATCCCCAACCAGCTTTGGCTCTAAGAAATGGCTTTTTCAGCAGCAAGAACTCAATAAAGATTAAGGTGATCTGAATTCAAGAGAGTTCTCAGTGATTTTGCTGTATGGATGGTCTTATGATAAAACCACCCTATTCTGCATTAGCATAATCCATTCGTAAAACCACTCAGAAAAATGAAGTGTCCATGAAAGGAGTTGATCAGGAATAGCTATTTCAAAAATAATCCACATTAAAAAATCATGTAAAGGAGTCTCAGAAATGTACATAGTAGAGGCTTATTTACAGGAGCAGCACAAGGATCTGAAATGAATTAGGAAAAAACCCAAAACAAAATAACCAGTCTCGCAACAGTTCGACCACAGGGTCCACTGCACAGTTTTGCAATACAATCGACTGCATTTCAGTCATCAAATCCTAAGGAAACTCTATTCTCTGTTTCTCCTCAAAGCTTTAAGTGTGTTCTGCCATACCATCTAGAGGACAATTCTCAGAACAGTCAAACTGACTACTAAGAGGCTTTTGAAATTTGTCAAGGGAAAAATACATTACAATCTCCATTTTGTTGGTGCTGCTTCAGTTTGCCATTTTCCAAATTCATGCATTAAAATCCAATTTCACTTATGTCTGAAATCTAACATTCAGAGAATACAATGAGGAGCCCAAACCACAAAGGACAATCTGAATATGTTTAACAGAGGTATTATTTGCAAGTTCTATCCAGGCCAATTACTTGTCTAGGTTCACTGCCTGACCAAAGCTGTGCCAAAAATAAGCACTCAGCAGAGAGATAACAAAATATTTATGACTCTCGGGGGAAGCCTTTTGCTCCAGCAGAGCACAAGCTTGGAAAACTGCACAGAAAGGATTTTCTTCCCTGCATATGCTTTAAATCTTTGTGCTTGTGCACCTCTCCTTGACTCAAAGACATGGAACTGATTGGAGGGTGCCAGAGAGAAGACATGCCCAACCACAAGCTCTTGTGCTTGCTGTAGGAACAGGCCATGAGCTTTTTTACATGCTATAGTGTCATGTGAAGATGAGACCTGGAGACATGCTAATCTGCTCCCTCCTGTTTTCCTTTTAATTTTTAAAGTTAGGTTCACATTAATTGCGCATTTGGTGGTAATTAAAGTACTTCCAAGTACTTTTTCTTCCCAGTTCTCCATACCTTTGAGCACAGGATGCAATTTGCCAAGGGCAAGGCTTTTCTCTGCCTGATGAGAAGGTTTCCAGGTTGTCCACTGCAACTGTAGGTACGAGTCTGGTATGGACATAAGCACACCAGTTTCTGTAACATAGAGAAGGCAAATATGATTAAAAGTAGAAATAATGTTTTCCCCAATATGATGATATATGATAGTTAATTGTGAAAGTTAAACCCATAAATTACAGATGGGATTAAGTCATTAAAACTAAGTTAGTTTCTCTCAAACCACCAATGTTTTCTTAGGCAATTACTTAGGCTTTGTGCTTCAGAAAAAAAAAGAGATAATTGTTTCTCCATCTCTACATACATTCATATTGCAAATCTAAATTTTAATTTGTAAATTTCTGTGGAGTTCAAAATACAAAGAAGCTCTTCTAGACTGCAGTAATGACTGCATTAAATAGAATGTAGGTCTTAAAATACACCTACATTTCAGACTACAGAAACTGTTTATCCAGAATTCAAAGGATTGTTTAATAAGGTTTTTTAATCACCCATAGCTTTCACTTTATGCATAGACATTTCTAGTGTTTCTCCCTTTCCCCAGCAATACTGTGAGTACAGGTAGACTTTGTTTTTCTGTGCACTGTGAGGTCAAAGCCACACACAGCAAACACATGCCATGGCTCCACACTTGCCTGTGCCTCTGGATGCTCATCCAGAGAAGGCAATGGCATACAAAATAATCAAACTCTAGATCACTGCAGCACAGGGGAACAGCTGGTCAGCGCAAGACCAGGTTTGCTGGTTTTTTAAAAAGGTTTCTAAGGAGGTTGCAAGCAAATGCAAACTGTTAAATCAGATTTTGGAAACAGGCTACAGTAGCAGATACAGTAGAGAACATAATTAAGTAGAAATTATAATCTGAAAAATGGCTCAGGAAACATTTGTACAGAGAAATCATGCCACAGAAATGTACTGGTATTCCTTATTTTAGAAGCAGGTAGACAAAGGTGTGATTTTCAGAGCCTTTTGGCAAGGTCACTTACCAAAAAATATTGGGGGGAAGCAATCTATCACATAGTAAGAAGATAGATTCTGTTATAGATAAATAAGGCATTAAATCAGAGAGATGAAAGCACTAGTTCACTTTCTCAAGAAGCATTTTATCAACACAATCTCACTACATTAATCTGTAACAGGCAAAATATTCATTAACTAGGGGGGAAGTTATAAATTATTATAGTAAATAGGGAGATGGCAGGATTATATAGAACTATACAAATCATTTTGTGTAGTAAACAAAGCTGAACTTGAAGTATTGCAGAAGTCTCATGATACTGAATTTCCAGCTAAGTAGGTATCAGAAAACAGTTATATAATGCAGAATCAGCCACAAATAAAGACAGGCTTACACAGATTGTATTGCTATGTTTAGTAGCTTCCATCAGGGGAAAAAAAATCTTGGAGTAATTGTGATTAACTCTCTGAATAGGCCAATTTATTGCTTTGCCTTAACTAAGCTAGGTAATGAAATACTAGAATTTATTAGGGAAGGACTAAAGAATAAACAGAAATCACCTCTGTTTCAGTACATCAAATCGTTGTTGCTGTAGATGACTTTATGTCTAGTTTTAATAGAGAATTCAGGTATGGTCCTACACCCCAAAGAGAGGTGGAAAAAAAACCATACAAATAGAAGAGCAGAAAGGATAGGAAGTCATTACATTCATTATTCAGTTAGTCTTGTTATGATAAATTGGCATCAACACAAAACAGGATTAAAACCAAAGGAGACAAACAGACAGGGTCAGAGCACTGTTTCCATAGCCATAGACTTTGCCAAATTTGGGAGCCAAAACAGATTTTAGAAAGCAGTAAAACCATTTAATGAAAAAGGATGCCATTAGGGTATTATCATTTTGGGTTTTTAAAAACATTAAGTTGTAACTATAACCTCTCAGGAAGGCCCCCAGCTGCAGACTGGAAGGCATCATGAAGAAAGTGTTATTATATTTCTGCTGGTGGAACAAATGTCTATTTGGCCTGGTGCTGATTTTTTTATTTCATTCCTAACTTAGTACAGCCTTTCTCAGGATCATATCTTATTCCTTTGTCCATGCTGAAACATATTTAAGTTTTGACTCCACAAATTAGTGACAAGACATTGTTTCAGTTGTAGGAGTGGTGGAGCTACAAGTACTTCCAAACAATATTTCCATATGATAACCTAAACTTTATCTTTCTCTGTTGTGTTTTGCTGCTAACATTTTCTTCCAGTTGTAGCAGTTCTGTTCATACTCCATAATTCAGTAAGGGAATATATATTTACCCTGGAAATCAGTATCTTGCTATGGGCTCTTTACAGTGGAAATCAAAATACAATTAAGACCAGATTAGTTCCATTTACTTAGGTGGCATTAGTACAGATTTACACTGCTTCAAACATGAAAAACAGCACAAAACACAAAATAGTATCAGCATCTATCCTTAAGTGGTTGCTTTTGTCTACTGAGATCCTACCAGTGTGTGCACATTAAGCTCAGTAGTGCTATACTCGGAAAATGAGTCCTGAGAAAAAAGCAGGATAAGCTAGAAAGATGCTAAAACCAACAGATTGAGCCTCACAATATTTCTACTGCCAATATTGCAGCCCTCCCTTTCACAACACACAGTGTTTATTTGAGAAATAATGTGTTTCATATAAAATGGGCTTTTATTAAGTCCCTTTGATCTGATTTTGCTCACTCACTCTCCACTTCCTTGAGAGTTTTCATTAAGATAGCATTTCTTCTTAATTGGGTATAAAAAGGCCGGGCTTGGTTTTTTTTATTTTTTGATGTTTTCTCTATGTTCTCTCTCTTTTAGTTGCTGCCTTTTATCTCTGTGTATTAATTAGAGACGCCTCAGCTATCAAGCATAAGCATAAAGATTAGGTGCTCTCCTCACTTCCCCTGTGGAAGTCAGGAGCAACTATGTGCAAGTTTGAGACACATAAAATTGGCAAAAACAAGTGGAAATTTAAGTCTTTCAAGTTCCGCAGAGGAATAATGAAGTTACTTACCCATCCCTCTGAGACTAGCTATAGTAACTAAGCAATAATGCCATGTCTGAGAGAGCTGCTAGAGCCAAGCACCCTCAGAAGAAGAGTAGCACACCCTCAAGCCTGGGCTTAAGTGGAATCCCAGCCCAGGGGGGTGTGGTGGAGGCTACAGGTGAGTTGCTTAAGACCATCAAGGCTTGTTATCCTGCTCAGGACATTACCACTGAGCTCCTTTCTCAGTACAGGCATGAAATCTCTTCCCTTTCATAGCTGCACTGAAGGTTCTGCAAATTTATACCCAAGATTAAAAACCTTTTTTTTTCTTTTCCTCTGAAGTGCAGCACAGAGGTTTAAAAAAAATTAAAAAGGAAGAAAAATCTCTCAGCATATGAATGGGATACTAAATATTTCTTAACAGATGCAGGAAGTGATTCTGGGCCAGACTGACACTGATCTATTCAGGACGAGCTCTGACTAAGCATGGGGATTTGCTTATGATTTAAACTAAGTATAGAGACTGTAAACATCTAAATTCCTAAATAATTCTCAGCAATTAACTGATGGCATATAACGTCTGATCAGAAAACCTCTGAAGCAATAATGCCATCTCTAGCAGTTATGCAGTTCCACATCTCCTTTCCTGTTGCACAGTAGCTGTCTGGGAAGCGAGGAACTAATGCCTTGGGCAGCTAGGTGCTAAGCTTCCCACCTCTGCAAATAAAGAAGCCAAATGTAGGGGTCAGATTCTAAAATCTGGGCTTTGGTGAGGCAGGGGTGAGGTTAGGACTTGAACCTGTGGCCTTGCCGGGAAATGTGACAGCTCACCAGAGAAAGGGATTAAGCAGAAGACGTACAGCAATGTTGTCAGGAACACCCTGTTCTGCAATGCACATGCTTGGGGTATGCATTTTAGTAACTGGGAGCCATTTTACACCTGAGCAAATGTGGTCAATGAAAAGATAGAACAGTGAAAATAGGCATAAAAAATTGTAAAAGAAATGAAAGCACTGGAATACAGATGTCAGTTTGAAAATTACCAACTAACCCTACCCCCCC
>VZRM01005908.1:713035-744753 GCA_013397955.1 Grantiella picta
CCCCCCACCTAAAACCTTTAAAAAATTCATATGGTAAATCCCCTAATTATTATTGAGGGTGGCTAGCTTGGAGGTAAAAGCTACTGGAACTTTCCCCTTTGGAGATGCCTTCCAAAGGAAAAACTGTTACAATACACCGCAAATGTTAAGGGCTATTCTTGTTTTTTAAAGACAGTCTGAACTCAACCTCTGGTCTCTACCAAAGATTTAACTAATTTGAGTGGATTTTTTCCATTTAAAATATTTAACTCATTCGTAATGTACATGAGTGCAATGTCTGAAGCTGTGGTTCTCACATGGCCCAGCAATCTTTGATCAGGCTAAATTGGAGGAAATATTCCCAGCAAAAGAGCCCCTGGTGTGACTCATAATTAGGTTTACACTACCAGTGAAATAAGCTCATTAAGAGACGTTAAGAATGTAAATATAATTTTGAAATCAAATTGTCTGAAAAAATGTAGATTTGGAAACAGAAGATGAAGCGTGGCGGAAGAACTATGACAGGCTGTGTTAATGCAAAGGCAGAACAGAAGACAACTGATTTGCATAACAGGACTTTAAACCTGAAAATCCTCTTTACCCTCCCTGGAATAATTTATTCCAGATCATCAACACAGGCGTCTAACATGCAGATCTTGTTGAGAGCTGGAGGAGCCTAGCGTCTTTTTTGCATTGAGCCTGATTTCAATCAGGAAAGCTGTATTTAAAAACAAAACAAAATCCTTGCAACATACAACAGAAATCCAGCCTGGAAAAAGCGGTACAAGTCCCCAGCTGGCAGAAGCCCGAGTGACAGATTCCATCCTCCTTGCATGTCTTGGCCAGGAACATGCACTGGTAGCAACGTGTGGGAGAGTCCTCAGCCCTTTGAAGTGGCCTCCTCGATGTGGGATTTGCTGCGGTATTTTCAGCTTAAATCAAAATACTGCTAGCCCGGCTCTGCACCCGGTGTGGTTTGGCTTTACCCACATGGCACATCCCACCCTCGAGGCTGAGGAAACACCTCCACCGAGAAGCAGGGCACGGGAGGAAGAGCAGCGCTCGCTTTTGCGCTGTGAGCACGTCTGCTGTGAGCCTCGGCAGCCCGACTCCTCTGGCCTTAGGGCCATTCCCGATTCCCAGTCCTGAGCAGGTAATCGGCCCTGCAGCCCGCCCAGGCGGCCGGAACAAAGCGCACAAACGCTGCCTTTAAGCCTGTCTTTATCTTTCGGGATCCCTGCCTCCCGGGGGACACTCCAGAGCCCTCAAGCCCGGCTTTGCCCTGTTAAACCCTCTGCCAAGCCGCGATCCGCCGGGCTCAGGCTCGGGCTCGGGCTCGGCCTTCCCTGCGGCAGTGCCCAGCACGGCCGGCAGGTGGCGGCCGCGGCCCGCGGAGGTTCCCATGCTGCTGGAAAGGACGATTTACAGCAAAACCAAAAATTACCGTGTTTTTTGGGGTCCCCGCAGTCCCCCTCCACGGAGCATTTCCACGGCAAAATGTTCCTTGGGTACGTTGGCGAGAAAAAAGCCAACCTCACAAGAACTGCCGGCAACGCCTGTAGTATTGCTCCTCCTTGTAAGTGGTCCTAAAGCCACCCCCCAGGAACACCAGTTCTGGTCGGACCACAAAGGGCACAGATTTAGTTCTGACCCCTTCATATCATATCTGAAAATGACTTATTTTGGTCTGTGAGTGAATTAGATTACCTGGCTTTTAATAGAAATGCTATCAAATCAGCCCAGCTGAAACTTAACTGAATCATGAAAATGAGATTACTGCGTTGCTGAAGGAATACAAAAGGACCCAGAGTTGGAGCTGTTGTCAAAGTCTATGCCCAGCTTGGTGCTTGTGCCACAGTCATGTTGTATGCAGCTTATTCGTATTTCACAGAATAGTTAATAAGATACCCTTGATTCCACAAAGGTTTTAATTTTATATTGTCCTTTACATCCGAGCAAAGGGGGTGTAGAAAGGTGCTGCAAGCATCAAGAGCCAGGAGATGCTGGCTTTTCAATTTGTTTTAAACAACCTGCCAAGTTTGGATGAGGAGAGGTAATGTTGATTGACACAATGCAAACACGCAGATTATAAGGATAGCAACCACCCTCACAAAGGTTTTTGTTGGGTTTTTTGCTATTGCATGGGAGACAGGTTTCAGCAACTTCCTTTGAATTCCACTAGGTGACTACCGAGCCTTCTCCCTGTGATATGGTAAATTCTATATATTTAAGTGAACATTGGTCATCTTTCAAAAATATAACCTCTATTTCAAAGAGAAATTATAAACTTGAATCAAAACCAGTTAATTCTTTCAGTTCAGTGCCCAGCTTCTTTTGCTCTGAAATATACGAATCTCAGCTGCAATGAAAATTCAGTACTCACTGGGGACTGACCATAAACAAATCAAAGTGGGAGACGTGTTTTACATGCTTGTTGGAATGGAAAAAATAATAAAAAGTGCATGTGACATGTAATATAGTATGTGAAGGCAAAATGTGTTATAGGATATTTTTTTAACCCTGAGAAACAGCTGACTTGTTGACACTGAAGCATTAGGTGTCAAACATTTGTTTAATGTTTTTTGTTCAGGACTCAGTGTCCTGACATTTTGGCCTGCCTATTGCAAAACACAAATTCTACTCTTGTCACTCATTTCCTTTTTTTGTATATACAGTGCTGAAGCCTTGGACTGTGAACAGCCTCTTCGTTTCATCTGATTTTTATTTACTATATGTCCTCTATCGTGCTGCAAAAATTAATTCACCATATCCACTTATCTAGCATCTCACCAACCTGTATTACCATTTAAAACATACTCTTGTTGCAATTCAGATCACCTCTTTGATACATGATCTTCCACTCCGTGTTCAGAGCCTTTTAAAACAATCAAACTTTTCCAGATAGAATTTAGACTTTGGAGAAGATACATATTAATCTCAAATCTTTGAGAATTATCCAGTAAAACACATTTGAAAATGCCGACAAACTTCTATTTAAAAATGTCTGAATTCTGCCTTTTTACTTCTGGAATATAAATTTATTTTCCATCTTCTAATTGACCCAGATTACAAAATTCATTAAGGTAGTTCTGGTCTAGTTTGCTGACAGTGCTTTTCAGGTAACCTTCAGTGGTGATGGTTTTCACTGCTTTGTTACTACTCATGCAATCTACAGAAAAGGAGATTGCAGTGTGTCAGTAATGGCTTCTCCACTTTGAGAAACACTGATGACCAAAAAAAAAAAAAAGCCTTTTTAAGTGACAAAGTGGAAATATAAAAAATGAAATCCGTTGGAGTCTCAGAGGTGACTGTTGTCCTTGTTTATTGTGTTCTTTTGGGCAGTTTCTCTTTTCTTATTTACCTTCATTGAATGATTAAATGCCTTGCCAGTTTCTTTGTACCTGATTTGCCACTTAATAACACAGATATGTATCTTTATGCTGTCACTGATTGAACTTAGGGAGCTCTTGAACAGAAAGGATCTGAGCCAAAGTCCATGAAATTCAAGGTGATTTTTTTCCACGGGCTTTTCCTAATGACCAGTGGTGTTGCTTATCAGGAATGTGATACAGAATACATGCTCTGAGATTTGGCAGAAAAATTGACATTTGAAACACTTGCATTCTCTAACTGGCAACGCAGGTAGTGACTTTGGAAAACATATGGGGACACCTTGCTGCTGGACCTTCCTTGCCAAGTCTATTCTAGAATTAGTGTCAGTTCTCTAAAATGTTAATTGTATTCAGATTTGTAAGAATGCCTTTTTTCTATGCATACCTGAGCAGATATCTCTAGTGTACCTTAAACGAAGCGCTGCAAAGAGTCGAGTATTTTCAGTGGCTAAGAGAAAAATCCTAAACCTATGCCCAGTTTGTTGGAGTAATCCTAATCTATTCAGAGGGGTGAAGGGACATTGTAGGGATGGAAAACAGTTTGTTTCTATTTTTTGCTGTCCCCATGACAGAATGGGACAAAAATTGTTTCCCAAACAGAAACCTTCCTTACCATCCTAAAAAAAAAAACAAACCAGAAATCACCTGTATAGTGGTGCCCTATCTGATCACAGAAAGACCAAAAGATGAGACTCTGAGGAGGCTAAGTACTTTGTGAGTGTCTCAAAAACAACCTTAGTGGAGAAGTGATTTTTTTTCAATGCCGTGTTTCCTGTGCTACTGAAGACATTCGTTCATGACTCTACCAAGCCATCATTGCCATTTACTATGGTCTTTAGGACTGCAAGTGGAGTAACACTGAGCTGTGTAGGAAAACCCCATTGTGGGTTTACAGCCGAGCATCAGAAATACATTCAAGGTGCTGCTGGACAAGAGTGGTTTATTGCAAAGGTCTTCTTCATGGGTGGAGTGCAACATTCTGGGGACAAAGATTGTCAAACACAGCCTGACACAGCCACCAGAACCTCAGGCCAGTGTAAGAGCTTCCTCCTTACAGGTCATAGTGAATATACCTAGTGAGGCAGAAACCTAAGCCATGTGTGACTGTAATTTTTGTAAATGCACAGTGATGCAAAATCTTAGGAAATCGATTCAGGAATTGGTCTCTCTGCTCCATTAAAAAGTGACATGATGAAAAGAGACTGTGAACTTTGCATTAACTAGGCAGTTAAATCAGGTTTCTATGTGTCTCATGTATCTGAACCATCTGCTGATCTTAACCATTCATTTTCATTTGTCAGTACACTAGAATTCAACCAAGCTGATACAGGCAAAAGCAATTTCCAGGGAAAAATGCAGACAGCTGGTCATGAGAATGAAATATTTCAGCACTCTTATCACATGTGACAGCTAAGCAAATCTGTCCCTGGTTCTGACTCTATTAAACCCTTCTGTGCTTAGTAATAAAATACTTTCACCTCACCACTACCCAAGGTAATGGTAGAGGAAGTCTGTAAAGACCCTCAGAGGCTTCATGATAACTGGAAAAGGTGTAATATATACATAGTAAGAGAAAAGAGTAATGGTAATGTGTAGCCACCCAACAGTGTGGAGATACTGTGGTTAATTTACAGCCTGAATGAAGGTCTCATGTAGGCAGTAGCTGCCTTGAATAGCAATCAATAAAATAAGGTTCAGAATGAAAAGATAAGCATGCTAGACTCAGGACTTCACCTGAGACCTATTTCATTGCACCACTCTTATTTAAGCTGCTTTACACAGTGAAATACTGCAATTGTCTCTCTCCACAGCCTGAAAAACATGAATCTCAAATGAACTCAATTGAAAAGGATGTATCATAAATTTTCTTCTTTGACACCAAATTGATACTCAGATTTAGTATCAATGAATTTTGGAAAGATTCCCTCTCTCTAGTTTTCTAGAATGTCTTTATTTTTTGATATGGATTGCACAAAACTTTGAGGATAGATAGGAAAAAAAAAGCATATTTGTGGAGACATTAAGTTTTACATTTCAGAGCTTAAGTTGAATTCATTACTAGGAGTGAAGAAAGGAATTTTCCTTCAGCTCAGGCCATCCCAGATGCTCTCCTATGAAGTTTTTTTATCTTTACGAAAGTTTGGGTGCAGACCCTGCCAGAAGGAGGATACCTCACCACAGAAAACACTCTTCTGAAACAGTTTGAGAGCAGACAGCTACATATTGTGTCCTCTGCACCCATTCTAAGGTTAACTACAAAGTTATTCCAATGTGAAAGAACAGGATTTAATTGCAATTTTGTGCCAGTGAAGAATAAGGAAGAGTTTTGTGTTTTTAGAGAAAAGGATACGCCCAATATTTAGCCCCTATAATACCACATCAGGACGTGATAGAGGCTCAAAGCCTAACCTGGTTCTAGTGTGCAAATGATAAGACATGGGTGCATAATATTGTCCTCACATAACCTAGGGTAGAGATAGCAAGAGAATTGTAATTCCCTGTCTTTGTAATTAAGCCAATAAGTTACATGACCTCCTTCAGAAAAGGGTATTTAGGTAATTAAGCTTGTACAATGGGCACATATTGTACCTCGTGGGTAATCTGACAGTCCTGCGGACTCTCTAACAAAGTATATGTATTGATATTTTTGAAATTATAAATATGTTTAAAAATAAATGCTCATTCTTGTTTGTTTTCCTTTCTCTTGTCTCTCACAGATTTCTCTCTATTGTTCCTTCTGTATGGAGCCTCTTAACAGCAGCATCTCTGCACATATGTTAGCACAATAGGTTGCCATAAAGGATTACAGAGTCATGCAGCTCCTACAAGGTCACTCAAAAATTCAGGTTGAAATACAGACTATATGCAAAGAGGTGCTTTAATACAAAGTAAATTCAGAAAGCAAATTGTTCTTCCAAATTTCCTTAGTACACTTTACAACTGTGGAATCTGCCATTGAGTCATGTTGTGCTCAGGCTTCAAATGAGTAAAACCTTAAAGAAAGCTGTATGTCTTTATTGGAAGTCTTACAGAATGTCTTCCACTTTATTTGTGAGAAATACTAAAAAAAAAAAAAAAAAAAGCTAGAAATTATTTACGGTGTAGTCAATGGCGCCTGCACTTAAGAAGAACACAAACTTTTGAGTTCTTGTGCATACTTTCTCAGCAATAGTTTTTCAGCTGTTTCACGGCAGTAGTTGGTAACAGTGAGCACACAAGACCTGGCAATTTTTTCATGCCTTTGTTGAAAAAAAATGAGTCACAACTGTATTATTCATCCAGGTCTAATTCATAAGGAAAGGAAGACAGAATAGTGAAGTGACTTGAGTCACAGTCCAGGTCATACCAAAAGTAGAGGGAAAGTTCAAAACATCACAGCTGGTTGCAAAAATACGCATATACAGTGGGAAGACAGCCCTTGTATCACAAGAATCTTACTGTGAAAACAACTGAACCACGGCTAGAGCTGTAGACATTTGTCAGATAGAGGGAGTCTCTGTAGCTCAGCAATTTGAGCAAGAGAGTGGGGATTCAGCATTCTGTTTTATGCCAGGATTTTGTGCTGCTTCACATCCCTGTAAATTTGATATGCAATCCTGGCTCTATTGCTAACTGGCTCAGTGGACTCAAATATGCATGTCGCACAGCAGTTTGCTCCTTGACCACTCATGAAATTAGGTGCTGGCAAATACAAGATTTTCTTATTTTGCCTCTCTGCAGTTGCAACCACATGTCATTATGATAAATAAAATATGAGACTATCTTCACCAGAGACTAATTTTTTTCTACTTATATTCATATCTCCCGTAAAAGGTAGAAAGAATACCTGCTGATTCACAGAGTTTTCCAGAAGATTAATTTCATTGGAATACTGTTCTTGAAGAAAGATGGGAAAGCTAAAGACCAAGATTAGCATGTATTAGGATTTGTTTTAATGGAGATTTAGCTATCAGCACTCAGTAAAAAGAAAACCCATTTAACTGAGGTGAACCCAGTCAGTCTCTTCCAAGCGGAGGCAAAGGATTCCTTTCCTTTGGGCCCTTGTGCATTATTTCCCTTATGCATCATACAAAACAAGCTCAGGTCAATGGGAATCTTTTCTTTCAGTTGAAGGAACATTAGCTGCCGGCCACACACAGCAAGATAATTGTAGGCGTATTTCTAAGGGATGATTTATTCGCTTTTGCATGAGTTTGGATGCTAACACTTGGGAAAGTGCTATCAAAAGAACAACTCTATATTCTGAAAACCTGCTCTCCATAAATACTATGGAAAACATCCAATTCTTTGTGTCTTTCATTTTCTACCAGTATCTGATTGTATATCAGCAATTAAGGGAAACTTGCAATATCTGCAAAGTCAGTATTAATATCCCCATTGAAAAATGAAGACGCTGGGGAACAAAGAAAATAATTGAGTGTTCCAGAGCAGTAAAACTAGACAGTATAGTTTGATATACTCTATTATGCACAGATACAATGTATTAAGTTATACAGTTCTAAATGCACATTCACCTACAAAACCATTTTTCATAAGTTTTTATCACAGAATAGGTTGTTTCAAATTGTCAGACATTGACGCATTTTGTACATTTAATTGCTTGTATTTTCAATTCAGTGGAGAAGTTTACAAACACAATATTTTTTAATAGATTCCAAATGAAATAGTGCATTTGCAATTTCTTTCACCCAGAAGAAAAGACAGAAGAAAAAAAAATCAACATTAGTTTACTGTGCATAAAACAGGGGCCATCTATTGTAGTCCTTTCCTACCCCTATACGATAATGACTTTCCTGTAGATTTTGAGATAACTACCCTGAGGAATAAAACATTACAGCATTTACTGTGGTATAAATGTTACAATGGTTTTTCCTGACTAAATGCTGCCAGTTTGGTCCCTTCTTGTTTTAGATGGTCCTTTTTAAGGTCAAAAATATTTTCACTGAAATTGCTAGGAGTTTTGCCAATTATCTCACTGGAAACAGGAAAACAACCATTCCTAAGCAGTGCACAGGAGACAAGCAAAAATACATAACTTACTTTCCCCTGGTCGTTTCAAAGCCGGGTGCTTTGGAGTTGGGATCCTGCTGGGTCCTGGTGATACCAGTGCGGTGAGAGGACTGCTTGACAGATCGGTTCCCTGTAGCTGTATCCAGGCTTGTAGTGACCCCTTGAAGGAGAGGGATGTCTCTAGCAGTGCCTTGTAGAGCTGTCCCTTTGCTGCCAGATGAGCTTTTCATCTTATCTCTGCCAGAGTCACCGTCACTGTTTCCTTTTGACTGACTTGCAGGGGTAGATACTGTAGGACTGGAAGTTTTCTTCTCTGCTTTCATTCCCAGTGTCTCGCCTGAAGATGCAAAAGGAGGTGCCCGTGAGGCACTTGCTTTGGCGGCTTGGATTTCAGAAAGGGGTGAGCCCCTAACTGTGGTCGAAGATGGAGTCGAGTCTGAGTGACTTGTCTGGGTTTCATCACCTTGTCCTGTGGTCCAGAGTTTTTCTGAAGTGTAAAATCCATGGCTGCCACTCTGTAAGTGCAATAGGAGCAGCAAGAAAATTATCTCTCTCATTCTGATGGTTTGTAAATGCTATAAGTTATCCCACATTTATTTCCTAAACAAGAAACCCTGTAGTTTCTCCCTCCTCCTGGGCTGCTGTTCAGATAGTGAGCCTACCCAGAGGATGCCCTGACAGGCTTTATTTCTGTAGAAAGGAAACAGGTTTTGGTGTTTCAAAACTGACTGAGGAAGCCTGGTTTCCTGTTTCTGTGGATCCCTCTGCAACCTGTGACCCCTTGGAGAACAGGACCCTGCAGCCTATGTGGGAGGAAAAAAGATGTCTCTGCAGAAGGCACAGGATAAAGATTAATGGCACAATAGAAATGTGGAAAAATATGTACTGTGAAATAATCCTGAGAGATAAAACCTGAAATTATTGGCTAATTTTCCTTTCACACGTACAAGAACAGAGAAGTGGTGTGTCACACGTGTCCTTTAGATGGTTCAAAATTCTGACCTTGTTATTGGAAAAAGAGTTGGCAAAACTGGTGTCCTACACAAAGCTGAACATTTGCTGTCTTCTCTTTTTGTCTGAACATTTAATCCCACTGCTGCCAACAATGAGGAGATAAGGGAGAGGTTCACGCTGTATCCACTGTTGATCTCCATGCCTGGAGATATTCAAAACTCAACTAGACAAGACCCTGGGCAATGTGATCTAAGCTCTGCTTAGAGTGGGGTTTTGGACCAGATGATCTTGGTATGTCCTTTCCAATCTATATCACTGTATGAAATTATGCTTAGTAGCTGACAGGTTGAACACTGCAGCCAGGAAAGAGGATATGAAAGCTTTCCTCCCCTAGTGCCATTCTCCAGCTCTCTGAGACTAGAGCTGGTTAGTTTGAAGGAAAAGAAAGGGAAAGGGTAATTGCTGAAGAAATTGCATAGAGAAATACAACATGAAATTTTAAAGTAGGTACAAAGCAGCAATAGAATAGACCTGTCAGGAACCATATAGATCTGAGAGGCCACTGCCAACCAGCTCAAAAAGCCTGTGGCCACTGACATGCATGCTGTACTAAGGACTACAGACAATACATCTGTGAAAGCCACCTCACACATGTGGGAACAGAACAGCATCTTCTGGGTGTGCCTGATGTTATTTGAGGATCACCTTTTCTCAAAAACAGAGGCAAAATCCCCATTCCAAGGAAGTCTGATGACTAACAGGGACACAAAATAAAAGCTGGTAAATTACTTGCATATTTTTTCAGGAAATGCTTTCAAGAAATCCAAACCGACAAATTGAAAAGCAGAACACCAAACATGGGAGATAAACCACTAGCTCCTGTTGCAATGAAGTAAATCTCTGTGATGATTGCTCCTGTTTAGAAGATTTGGATAACAGTGCCTTGATTTCCGTTTCCAGGTGAAAAAGTTTCGGTATGCTAAAGGGTTGGGTTTTCTCTTTGTTATGGTTTAGTTTTCTGTTTTATCATCTTGGTAAAGCACAGGCTTCTACTGTGTAAGGAAACCAGATGTAATTTCATGATACAACACATTAGAAAAGACATGCAGTTGTGCTTTCTTTGGAAGGCTATTTCCCCTCCCTTTTTTCTTATTCGTAGTGAAATCTGTATACGACCTTAGAATGTAGGACACAGGAGACAATCTAATGAGCAATTTAAGTTAAAGACTAACATAAGCAATTTCATGTGAGCGCTTATCTTTTTGAGCTTTATATTTGAGATTTTGAATTAGTACCATTACCTGAAATAGCATTTGGCATCCCATATATTTTAGAAATCCCAAGATAAAATAAAGGGTTAATTAGCATTGACCGTATATTTGTAAATAAAATACAAGCTGACTTTACCAAAAAAAAATCACAGCAGCTGTATACTGTGTTTATTTATGCAATAAGACTTCGTAATAGCAAACAAAATTTGGATTCTGCTTTGAGTGGCTCCATTGCAAGTGTTAATTCTGCCTCTAAATTCAGAGAAGCAACTTCAGATCTTTACCAGTGCAGAAAAAAGTAATGTCTGCCTTTTAGTCATTGGTAGATTTCATTACAGCAGTGTTTATTTCCCTGTCAGAATACTCCAAAATGAAAATCAATTGTTAATATTACTTTATTAGTACATGGCTGGGCTTTAGAATAAAAGATAAAATTTTTTGAAGGCTGTTTTTATTTAGCAAAACAATCTTGGCACTGTAAGAAACTCAGGATATCCATTTTTAGATTTTTGTGTGCTGTATCTGAATCCCAAGCTCATTATAAGTCTTCTTTCAGCCTTAGTTCACATCCAAGTGCTGCTTGTCTTTGTGCAAACTGAACCCAGGAAAAGTTCAGCACTTGGATGCATTTGGTGAAACTCAGGTAGAAATAGATTCAAAATTATCCTGAAAACTCCCACTCAACATGCTGCCAACTCCCTTAAGCATAAATCCATAGCTGGCACATTTTTTGTATTAGTTGTGTATCCATGTTGCTGAAATCCCTGCATGTTGGGCTGGCCTCATGAGCTTTTCCTGGAAATTTTAGAAGTTGACCCTGGAGCAGGAGCTGGATCTCAAGTTTCCAATCTGTATTAAGTGTCCATGTCAGAGTGTACACTCATGCTTGCTGTTGGACACATATTCTTTCACTCAATGAGTTTTAATTCTACAGGTATTGTCACATTCCACAGAAGGCATGGAGAATCTCTCATTCTCATGAGAGTACAGGATGGCAAAAGAAGCAGTTTTCTGGGAGCTGGAAATGGTTTGTGAAGATGCAACTGCACTCCTGGGGGGCTTTTAAGTCCCCAGGCTACATTATATAAAAGTGCAGTACCCTTCTGCTCGCAAAAAAGTTATCCTTGTTCTGTACTATGGAAGACAGAACACTGTTTATTTTCAGGGTCACAGCTGTGGCTCTTCAGACAAGGTGAGTACTTTACTGATGGTTGAGTAAGCTGACCAAAGACTGATTTTAAAAACACTTTTATATTTTACATCTGCTAATGGCACACAATCAACATTGTGACTTCAGATAAATCCCTGAACATCTCATTGCATAACTTAAACCATCTTCAGGAACTTTCAACTCTCCCCAAGAACCATAAGGAGAGCATCAGGTTTGCTCTCCCCTAATTAACAAACTGCATAGTTATCTCAGCAGAGCTACTGTTGATCCTCCAGATTATTTAACAACTTCTGTAGGCTCACCTTGGCTACACAGCCACAGTCTGTCATCCTCACTCTTCAGACTTGACCAGCAGTAAAGCTATCCCCCGTCTCGGGCACAGCAGTCCAAGTCCACAGGGATTAGTCACCCCAGAACTATCCAGGCCAAGGACTGCACATCCAGATTGTCTCCTCTACCTATGATGTAAAACACTGTTCATACATTGGGCTGTCTGTCTGCTTAGCACCTGGGGTCAGAAGTGGTATGGTAAAAATGAGAGTTTCTATGCCAGTGTTGTGGTTTAACACCAGTCAGCAAACAAGCCCCATGCAGCCACCCATTCAATCCTTCAGCAGTAGGATGAGGAAGCATATCAGAAAGGCAGAAGGTAAAAAATTCACAGGTTGAGACAAAGACAGTTCAATAGGAAAAACAAAAGCCACACATGCAAGGAAAGTAAAACAAGGAATTAATTCAGTGCTTCCCACAGGCAGGCAGGGGTTCAGCCAACTCCAGGAGTAACCATGTGTAATGGCTACTTGGGAAGACAAATGCCATCACTCCAAATGTTCCCCCCCACCCCTTCCTCCTTCTTCCCCCCCTTTATATACTGAACATAATGCCATACAATCTGGAATGCCTTTTGGTCAGTTTGGGTCACTTGTTCCAGCTGTGTCTCCTCCTGGCCTCCCATGAACCCCAAAATTCCCTGCCAGTGTGGCAGTATGAAAAGCTGAAGAGGCCATGGGTCTATGTAAGTTCTGCTCAGCAACAACAAAAATATCTCTGTATTATCAATCTTGTGTTCAGCACAACTCCAAAACACAGACCCACACCAGCCAGCGTGAAGAAAATTAACTCTACCCCAGCCAAAGCCAGCACAGTGAGAAAGATGTTATTGAATAGCACTTTATTCCAGTGGTGTGCCTACTGCTGGGAGAATTTGGCTTTCTCTTGCTCCAGATCAAGCTCATATTTGTATTTGACATAAATTCTCACGTTTCCTGCAGTGCCTCTTGGTACCAGCTGAATGGTCCAGTGGAAAAGCCACTTTGCTTTCTTCTCTCATATACAGATGCACAGGGCAGCACCTGAGAAAGGAAAAGAGGCGTCTCAGGATAAGAAAGAAGAAATAACTTCTGCAGTCACTCTGTAATGATTCAGAAAATTCTTATCTGGTTATGAAGAGCTCTAAATGCCTCTGTATCAACGGAGAAAGTATCATTTTCTTGACATAATGTTTCCTCTGTAAGGTCCAAAAACATACTGAAGACTCCCGAGCAATATCCATACTTATTATTTGGTTTGGTTTTAGCTTTGTTTTTTTATTTAAGAGCTCATATCCAATGTGTATGGCTGGTTAGCATGAATTAAAAGAATACATAAGAAAATATGCAATCAGGCTTAAAGTGACCACGTTTTACAAATTATAGCCATTGTATACTTAGGAAAAAAATATTTCTCTGTGTCTATTCAGGAAGTTCAAATTTTACATCTAAAATAAGATTCAATGAATCAATAAGATACTTTTAGGTTTGTTCTGATTACATAATACAGACCATTGTGTCCCTCTCAAAAAAAAAAAAAACTCCTTTGAATCCTAGTTTGCTCAGAACAGTAGCAACAGGAGAAATCATTACTTTATGTAAAAAGAACATAGCAGCAGAATGATTTTCCAATTAAAGGTCAGGATGTGAAGTTTTCATGGTTACAGCATGAACTCTTAGTGTTTCTAAAGGCTCAGCTGCAACCAGGATCCAGCTAAGGCAGACAGTCCTATTCCATCATCACCATCACTCTTGATCAAACTGAGCAAACAAAACACCCCACAGTATTTGAGTAGACCTTTGTGAAATACCATGTAATAGCTGTATTTTTAAAGTGTATTCCAATATATTCTTTTCCTTTGCCTGTGGGCACGTTTTTAGCCTTCAGAGACATTTATGTATTCTTCTGTGTGGGAAAGGTGTCAGCTGATGAAGGAGATTGCTGTCTGCTTTGCTTTAACTTTAGCCTATCCTTAGGGCAAAGCTGACATCAGATAAGTGGCAAGTGGCAATCATCTGGTTACTTAAAAAAAAAAGCCCTGTGAGCTGTTCCTAGCATTTCCTTTCTAGAAATTACTTTGATAGGCATAGAAACCAAAGAACACTAGGTTTTTTCTAGAAGAAAAGAAACAACTTATTGGTGCACGGCTTTCACTTTGGCCCTTTTTTCCCCAGCATTGCCTCCTAGGTATGATGAAGGCACTGGTCTTTGGTGACCATTGCAGCCTCTCTTGCGAGCCCCTAGGGGATGCTGCAAAAAGGACAGTTTAGCTCAGGGAACGCTCACACTACTCTGGAAACCATTCCCAAGTGCCAGGAAATCAGCAAGAGAGATAGGAAAGCAACAGTTACCACTATAGCCTTTAAATCCTACGCTAAAAAAAGCATGGCTTTATCTTCAAGAAAATGTGGCAAGCTGGGGACTAAGTAATGATATCTGAAGGACAGAAAATTCCTGGATGCAATTTTCAACTTTTCATCTGTGTGATAGAGTGGAATTCCCACCCCTGTCTGCTACTGACAAAGCTTTGCTAGCAACACCCTGTGAAAAACAAACCTGTGCTACTGACAAGCTCCCATGCCAGCTCATTCCCCAGTGTATCCATCAGTAACATTTTGTGGAAACTAGAAGGAAGCCAGGGCTGTGACAAAAGACCAGAGAGGTAAAAAACTCCTTTATTGGTAGCACACACCCATGTCCAGTCACCTTCTTCAACTGAAGGTGACTCCACAGGGCTGAGCAACCCTCCCAAACAGTGCTGCAAATGACTGGAAGAGCAGAATTTATCTGAACTCTGGGAGCCATCAAATCCCTTGGCATTCTTTAAGGGCAGGTGCTGCTAATTCTTCTGGAGTGTTTACCATACTTGTTTTGCACAGTTTAGCATTAACAGACAGCATTGAGCATGTGTATCTCTTTCCTTTGGCAAAAGTGGTTGCTTCATTTTGTTCACCAGTAGGGGTGAGAAGGGGAATCAGGATGCTTCCACCACACCTTGGAAAGCAAAAAGAACAGAATAATGAAGGGAAAGATAGGTGAAGATGAACAGGGCATCAAAAGCAAAGGAAACTGGGAAGAGGCAAAGAACAGAGAGATGACTACAGAAGTAGTGACAGTTCAAGAAAGGGAACTCTGTGCTAAAATTTGTATGTGTTACTTCATTTAAACTTTCTTAGACCCTGGAAGTCCTTTTAATGTCAAGTTTTCTATGGGTGGAACAAAAAGCCTCCAAAAGTAGAATACCAGAATTAGGCCTGCACTGCTTTCTCTTCAGGGGATCTCCAAAGAAATCCCTTCCTTATTTTGTGTGCCTGTGCTAGGATGTAAAGAAACATGCAAATGTGTGAATGAAATATGCATCAGGGCTAGTGCTGGCCTGACAAAATATGATGTGAGTGTCCAGAGTGAGGTGAGAGCCTTTTTCACCCTTGCTTTCTCCTTTCCACTTCATTCCTTTTATTTCCTCAATATAGTGAAGGATACCTAGGACATTTCAAAAGCAGCAGCCAGAAATGACCCATTATCACCAAGCTAATAAAACTGGAGGGTCTGTCAAGCTGCATGAGCAGTAGCCTACTTTTAGCCAGCTTGCTATGACTACATCCTGCAGAAATCAGACTGAAGTGATAGCTGATATTTCTCCCATCACTATGTTTCTTAAAACTGCTGTTTCCATGGCAAATATACAGACTTGGCTTTTTACAATCACACTCTTTTACCACTTTTCTTGTAGGTATGCATTTCATGGGAAAATGTATGTCTTCTCTCCTCCCTCTCCTGCACCCTGCAAGCAGCTCAGTCTGGAGAGAGAGTTACGGATCCTTTAAAGGACAGTGAGAAGCCATTTGCTTCTTGCTAAGGAGAATGAACATTGTGCGAGTTAAGCAAAGAACAAGTCTTTTTGGATTCAATCAAGATAAAAAGGCTGCATGTGATTCCCCAGGACTACAGGAGTTCTGCTCATGATGTTTCCTTTCTTTTGCTCTCCTGGTATCTCTGGGTCAATTTCATTTTTGTCATTTTATACACTGAATTCCTTTTCCCATTTTCCAGCAGTGAGGCCCCAGCATTCCAGCTGGTAGCACGCAGACAGGCACGAACTTCTTCCATTACTCATGAGCTATGGTCAGTTGCCAAACTCTGCCTGGGGCATTTGGAAAGGATTAGCGGGATAGAAACCTAACAGTGAAGGTGATAATACAGCTGTAGACATTTCAGTATACATAAATTTAAGTTTATGCATAATTCTGTCTCCTAACTTCTGCTGCTGTGCTTGAAATTTGTCCAGGTTTGGTTGGATACATGACTAGAGCTTGTTGCTGCTCACAGGGTGAGTGTATGAATTGTACAGGAATAAATATGTCAGTCTATAGTTTCTGTAGTGACTGTGGTGTTCTAGTTCAGTAGGGTAAGAAACTTGATTTCCTAGATGTTTCTCAGCTGGCATATCTGTGATTTGAAGAGTATTGTGTCAGCATAAGGTAGTGTCTTATTTCCTTCAGATATGACTATGGGGTAAGTTAAGTCACAGAACTGAACCCAGTTGAGGAGGATGTAAAAGTATCTGTCTAAAGACTGGAGCAGTCCAGTGGCAGACAGTTTTGTCTAGGATTTGCAAGTGGGTTTTTATATGAATAGATTTGGTAGAAGAGCTAAGGATGCAGAATATCTATACAAGAGAATAACCTGATTTGCAATGACTGGCTGGAGTCAATTTCCAACACTGACTTTGATTTAACCTGCTCAGTTTCTCTCACAGAATTGCTTGATCATGTTGTTCTCCCTTTTCCCCAACTTAAAAGATATTTCAGGATCTATATTTCTTAAGACATCATTTGAAGGTAGGGCAAATTATCACCACATTGACCAGTGATGCTGTGTTTTAATTTTCCAGTGAGAAAATGATGTATAAGCATGGGAGAAGCCAAGGATTTGTCAAAAAAGATATCCTAAACTAGCTCAAATTTACTCTTCAATATAGCCTTTAACACAAGAATTTCAAAATCATCCTTTTCACCCAGACTCAAAACCTCACATTCAGCTACTCTGTGGATTGTTATTACATGGGGCTATATTTTGTTTTCCTGGAAATATGTAAAACTAATCTACATTGAAGGCTTCTCAAAATCCTCTGATCTTGCAACAGAAGGATGTTGCTCCCAGCTCTAGAAGTGAGCCCTCTGTTATTTACAAAGAAGCTTTTCCCATCATACGGAAAATAGATTTGAGAGAGTTTTCTCTGGCTCACACAATTAATTCTATTCCTAGAAAATTAGTTAGCAGTCTTGACATGCCCTGGGAGAAAAACAAAGGGAAGGCAACATGAACCTCTGTGTGTAATCTTCTATTTGAGCAAATGTAGATTATTTGTAGTGACTAATTTTTCCCTTGGAACAAAAAAGTGAAGGAGAGTTGAGTAATGTGCAATGCAATGGTTGCTGCAGCTGGGAGTTTAGAGTTGGACTGATGCCTGAAGCGGCTTCATTTGGAAGATAAAGAACTTTGGGAGTGAGTCCTAAATCTAAATATATGCATGTGTGCTCATGTATAGCAGCCATGACACATTAAGTGCCAAATGAGTGCTTCGATTTGAAAGGTATTTGAAGGATTTCTTAGCTGTTACCAGGAAAAGGAAAACTGGAGGTTAAGACATTGTCAAAGGAGGTCAGAGCAAGCAGTAATGGCCACCAGCAAATGATTCCAATTGGAAGAGCTGGAAAACCTTGTACTGAGTATATAAGCATGATTTTTTACTTGTCAACCTGCCTTCTTTGGCAGGAGCTTTAAAGCACAGGGAAAGGATCATATCAGCAAACCCATGACTCAGCACTGGTCAATTGCTGTAAAGAAGATACAAATAGGTTATCAAAGGAAAGCAGCCTCAGCCGCTGGATATGACCAGTTCAAAGAGGTAAGGGAAGAGAATAAAGAATTAGTATATAACAGGTGCTAAATTCACAAATTAGGCTGTAACATGGTATCACAGACCAAGAGAAAAAGAGCAGAGTGTAGATGCTGTTACCAAACATAATATTGATTCTAACCACCAGTTCCGGGCTGTGAAGGGAGAATCAACCTCTCATTCCTTCCAAGGAGGAGATGCTGACTGTGCTGTAACTCCCTGTCCAGGGCCTGAAGCTATCAGTCTTCATACCCAGAGGGGCAGTGCAAAGGTGAGCACAATGCCAGAGAAGGGGATAGGTTCTAGGCTGTTTGTATACATGTCATTTTTAACTGTATTTCATTTGAATTAAGTGTCATTGTAACTGCACCAAACATAATTTTCATTCCACAGCTTAGACTTTCATTAAACTAAAAATAAGTTCTTGGTTTTGCATATAAGTTGGGTTCCCCTTTTTGCTTATGAATTTGGAGTATAATAGCAGAGAATTCAGGCAATGTAGTTTTTGATAGGGATGCATCCATCAAACAGCACAGCAGAATCTGTACTGTGAGTAGCAAACTGAAGGTAGCAGGAAAAACCCATCAGTGTGTGCTGCAGTCCAGGACAAGCCTTGCCAGTAACCTGGGCCATTAACCAGGGATGCTTCCAACCACTGGAGGGGGAGCTTTGTTGGATTAATTTCTGTAAAAAGGCTTACTGTCAATGACATGAAATTCTGGTGAAAATACAAAGAAAATGTAATAGCACGGGGCAGGCCAGGCTGTGCCTGGCTTCCTGTGAAGCTCCATGGTTCTATAAAATGGATTGCATGGTCTGCTGGGAAATACAGGCTTCACAAATTTATGAGGCACTGTAAAATGAAATGATTGATGGCTTATTCCTGGCTTTTCAAACTGCTTGAACTGTGCAACACATTTTCCTGTCACGTGGTGGGCTAGGGCCTAAGATGAGTGCTTATGTTTGTGTGCAAGCTGTGCTCACCCTCTGCAGTAATAAAATTTTCTCTATGAGCCCCATTTCAATTTCTACATGTTTTCAGTTGTTTTGCCACTGCCAGCTGCATTTACTGAGTTTCAAACAGTCCTAACTGATACATTTCTGAGTCGGAGGGGTGGAAAAGAGAGCATTGCTTTGGGATCGTGGCAGTTGCTGTGCAAGAAAACATGCATATATAAAGCAGCAGGCTAAAGCCTTCCTAAAGCCGCTAAGCAAGGCATTGTAGGGTATATAGAAGAATGTGGGAACACCCGACTGAAGGTACATCACGATATTGAGTAACCCAGAGTGGCAGGCATGTAATATATCTATTTAACACACAGCATGTGTGTGCTCCTTTTAGTGTGCATCAGCATTCAGCCTCCCTCTTGTCCAGATCTGGTGTGGGGTGGCAGAGCACCATGGCTCCCCCATCCTGAGTGCTGGATCTCCTTCTTAGGGACACTGGAAAACTGGTGGAGAAGCTGGGAGGTGACTAGGGATCCCCTTTTCTGGAATGACCAGATTATATTTCCATGCGTTTTTCCCCCCATTTTGCATCGTGACTTTCTGTTGGTAAAAGAGCAATGAACCATCTGTTGACTCAAAGAGAAGAAATGGGGGGAATCTCAGAGATACAAGCTGCTCTGTATTACTAGTGTGTTCCCAAGGGATTTTTGAACTCACTCTCTGCAGAAGAGATGTGAGGTTTTGTACATGGAAGGCCAGCCAAAAGATGAAGAGGATGAAGATCCAATTACACCACAGGGATCACTACAATCAGAAATGTTAACCCCCTGTATTACAGCCACTTCCAAGAGGAAGAAAGGTGGGTTATAGCTGTAGGTGATTCCCTTCTAAGGAAAACAAAGGGCCAATAAATGGACCAGGCCCAACCCGTGGAAGCATTTGCTGGCTCCCTGAGGCCTAGCCTGCGCGGCCCTCAGAGTACCCAACACTGATCTCCTACACAGGGGACAATGAAATGGCAACATGCTGTCCAAGTGTGATCAAAACAGGACTGCAGGGCCTTGGGACACTCGGTAAGGCAATCTGGGGCACAAGTTATATTGTCCTCTAGACTTCCAGTTGAAGGCACAACATTGCAATGAGCAGCCAGGCTGCGTCTATGGATACGTGGTTCCATGGCTGGTCAATATTTTGGGGGTTTTGACAGTGGAATGGCCTACATAGCACCAGGCATGCTGGCATCAGGTGGGAGTCACCTTTCTCAGCAACGGAGGACAGTTCTGCTCAGGAACCAGCAGGGCTCATTGGCAGAGCTTTAAACTACGTGTGCTGGGGGAGTGTCAGACATGGCACACAGCAATATGTGGGGTGATATGCAAAGGCGAGAGGGACAGGGTACTAGCGAGGCCTCTCTGCCAGGGACTCTGAAATGGGCCAGCCACACTGGAGTACATTTCTAGTCTTACAAATATGAGTCAGGAATTCCTGAGGTAAAGAAACCAACAGGAAAACACCAGGGAAATACCTCAAAGGAATTAAGGGGGTTTCTCTAGGAAGGTGACACAGCAAGCAGCCCAGCTGAGGTATCTTTACACTAAAGCATGCAGCACGGGCAACAAACAGGAGGATTTTGTTGTATTCAGCAATACAGGAGAAGGTAAATGACTTTTTTTCTTTTTTTGTGATCTGGTTTTTCTTGCAAGATGCTCAGAAACATTTAAAGAGTTCAACTCAACAAGCTGCAGGGGGTACAGGTATATACCTGAACCATACAACCGTTAAGCACACTTTCTGCCAAAAAGGTAATCTCTATACAAATTATAGAAATTACACTGAAGATGAAAATCTGAATCTACTCTCTTACAGGTGTAGAGCTGAAAAAATTGCTAAGAATAGAGGAAGAAAAGAAGTTGGGGGAGAGATGAGCTGGAATCAGAGCTTATAACTGAGCATATACATTGCTCAATTTCTTTATTTTGTCTCCTCTGATGTTGTGACTGAGATGAGTGTGATCAGCTCAAGGGATGAAGGTAGAAACTCCAGCCCATGAACAAATCTGAGACTCAAAAAGATGGAGAAGAGTGGGGAGAGGAGAAAGCAAGTGCAGTCGTCATTATATTAAGCACTATGAATTTAGTAAAGGGTTTTCCAGCAACACCTAGCGGTCATTAAGCACTCACCAAGTAAATTTTGCTTGGAATTTTAAGGAGAGTAATTTATCCTGCTGACACAGTAAAATTAAATAGTAACTCTTTCAAAACAAATGTAACAGAAAATGTTTGCGGTTTTGGTTGGCTTTGGTTTTCACCCCTGTTTAAACCTTGCTCACACATTTCAAATGGATTATCAATCTATTATTTTGTGACTTGATAGAGTGTGTTTGAACTTGTACTTCAGGAAGTGTTAAGTCTTTTCTTTGCTTGAAGCCTTAACAAGCTTGAAATATAACTTTTAAAAGTGTAATGTCACTGCAAGATATTTTAGTGTGATGACTTGGGGGACTGATTTGTCAAAAAAGGATTACTAGCACAGAATCTGTGCACGTGATACTGAAGGACGAAAATCTAATATCCATAATACAAGTTACATCCTCAAAGTGCATTTATGATAGACTTTAAAGAAAACTTAGTATTGCAACAATTTAAAAGTCCTAGACACAGTAATTTATAGAAAATGTATAGACTATGATCAGTAATGTCAGGACTCTTGTCTACAAATTGAGCATTAAACAGGTGTGAAGTCTGGCTTGTTCCTGTGCATACTTCAAATATAAGAACATGCTGATATACATTGTTGAATTGAGGAGTCTGAACTACCAGTGCTCCCATACAGAGAAATTATTTCATACAGGAAAATCACCCTAAAAAAATTATTGGAATGTAACAATTTTTAAGCCTCATCATATTGAAGGATACTGTGGACTTTGGTGAGACTTTTACATATATAATAATTGAGAATCTTGTAGCTTTAACTGAATTTTGAACAGTTTAATTTTTTTAAAAGTCTAAAAAATCTGCAGTCCTCCACTGAAAACCACCATCCCCAGAGCTGTTAATGTGGAATGTGACAGAAGGTTTTCTTTGGAGGAAATTGAGTACCTGTTATTAATTCTGCTTAGATTACTGTTTGGTTCTTAAGGAAATAATTTTTGAAACAAACCTATCTTTCCTCCTCAAAGCTTGCTGGAGAAAATGGGGAAGCTGGAATTGATCTCATCCATTTTGTCTTTGGTGTTCAATAGCTTAAACAAGAAGTTATCCCTTTTTTAGATGGGGGAAAATTTAAAAAGAAAAACCCACATAATTTGGCAGGAGAGTCGCTTGCTATCTGGAAATTTCAATTACTGTGGAAAAACAGGCACATACAAATTCTGTGTAATATTTGGTTTCCAGCATAATTTTTCAGTGAATATTCAGAGTTGAAATGTATGTAGAAGAGGGAGGCACTTCAGATGAAGATGTTACTTGTGAGGTACATATACTGGTTGTTAAGGTAACAGAAAAAGGAACAAGCAGAAATTTTAATCTAAGACTAATTCTCATCAAGCTCAACACATCTTGGCTGCCTAGAGAATTCAATATCCAAAAACTGGAAAGAACATAACAAAAGGTCAAATACAGAGATGTGTTAATCCTTTGGAGAAAACAGTTGATGAGTCTGCTTGAGTTACTGAACCTCTTTTTCAACCACAACACAACGACATGCTCTTCCTGCTCCCCTATGCTGCAAACCACACTGAAAGACTATGCAATCAAAACTAAGTCTACTGGTTTGCCTGGGATAAAGTTAAATTTCTTCATAGTAGCTTGTATAGGGCTGTGTTTTGGATTTGTGCTGGCAACAGGGTAGATAACCCAGGGATGTTTTAGTTATTGCTGTGGATGCTGTACAGCTCTTACACAGCGTTAAGGCCTTTTCTGCTCCTCACACACCTCACCAGCAAAAAGGCTGGGGTGTACAAGGAGCTGGGACAGGACACACGTGGGACAGCTGAACACAACTGACCCAAGGGGTATTCCATACCATAAGGTGTAACGTTCTGCAATAAAATCTCAAGAAAGAAGAAGGAAGGGGGTACATTCACAGTTATGGCATTTATCCTTCCAAGTACCCATTATATGTGATGGAGCCCTGCTTTCTTGGAAAATCGCTGAACACCTGCCTGTAGATGGGAGTCAGTGAATGAATTCCTTAGTGTGCTTTGCTTGCTTGTGCAGCTTTTGCTTTACCTATTAAAGTGTCTTTATCTCAACCCACAAATTTTTGTATTTTAACCTTCTGATTCTCTCCATCTGTGGGGAGGGAGCGAGTGGGTGCATGGTGCACAGTGATAAGCTGCCCACCAAGGCCAAACCATGACACAAGGCAAAGCTTGGCAAGACTAAACATGCAGGAGGCATGCAAGCTGGAGTATTGATCTACTCTGCAAATGAGACTCACTAAGATTTTTATAGAAGCTGCAGCAACATAGACAAGCTAGCTAAGCCTGTGAAAGTAGCATAGCCTTGGCTAGAGAGGGCCCTTTTGTTTCCATGCATTACTTAGACCTGGAAAGCTGTACATCACACTGAGCTTCTCAGCAGGGCTGAGTAGTGCTATATAGCCTCCCAGAATGATCTCACTTTTCTTTAGCAGAATGAGGTCTTCCTACACGTGCAGACATGTTGTTGAAAAAACACATTTGATCCTCACCATATTCTCAGCTAGAAAGAATAACCTTGTCTTTGTGGACTTACACAGATAGGATTTATTGCAAGAAATATCTTTCTCTCTTCTAACAATTGCAAAGGAATACTGCAACAGGATCCTGCTGTTCTATTGATTAACACTATTCTGCTGTTTCTACGATGAACATGGAATGCATTGCTCGCTTCTCTCATGCAGCTCTGGCTCTTACAGTTTTCTCCCTCTGTCATATATAGGCTGTCTGTCTGAAATCTGTAATCACAACAGCAGGTGAAAAAATTCTCAAACAGACTGTGCCACTAGCACTTGGGTCAACGCTCCATGCTGAAATATGTCTTTCTACATGCTCAGACCATCACCATCTTCAGTGTGGGATTTCAGTTCAATATCTGAGCTATGCAGTTCCTCCAGATTTACAAGGGTGCACATGACACAGCTCCATCTCTGCAACAAAGCTCTGTCTGAACAGGGGGTGAGCCTTAAATGAACAAATTTTTCAGACCTCAGGGTAGCCTGGAAAGGTATGAATGCTTTCTTGGCTAATGAGAAATGGCCCAAGGAGACTGGGTCAAGAAGACTTCCTAGAAGGCAGAAAGAGATTGTAACCTCTTTTGTGAAGTGGTAAGGGAGAGAAGGCCCTATGGCGGGGCCATCCAGCACTATCTGCAGCCAGTAGTCCACAGCTCACACATCTTGTGGAATGGCACCAAAAAGTAGAGAGCCTCTCCCTGGCCTCAGGTGGGGCTGAAGGACTCTCCAAGGACCAAAGGGGAACATGCAGGGCTTGCTACTGCAACTCAGAAAGATGATGAGCTGGAAGAAAAAGCTGCTGCCAGAACACAGCAATGTGGGACACAGTCAGGTATAAACTATTTCTATCTTCAGTTGGGCTAATTAGTTGCTCTGATCTAACCTGACTTCACTAGAAAAATGGGTTTATTTGCTTAGATTCTACTCAGATCATACCTGGCTTTTTGAATGGTGTAATCTTTAGAGAAAGGGATCCACCTCATAGCTTTGGCTGACTCAGCATGACATACCAGGCCATGTATAAAGTTAGTTCTGTGGTCCTTGTGAGGAATCAGTCTTTCACAGAGCTGGGCTAAATGGTGCCCCAAATCAGACAGGTAAAGTCAAATGGAGATCGCAGAAGTCAAAAACAGGAGAGAGTGGTTTTCAGGGACTTACACCCTGGATGTGTCAAAACTGCAAAATTATAGCATCGTATTAAAAAGGGAGTGGATGGGAGCAACATATTTGAGTTATGGAAAATCTTAGAGACTGAAAATGCTGTTCTCAGACTGATATGGCTTAATGAAGTGTCAAGGTCTCATTTTCTCATTCATGCTGCTAGTGCTTTGCAGCACAGATGACCCCTGCAGGGTGAATGCTATATTATTCACAATAGACAAAAGTAGCAGCGACTGAAACACAATCTTTTAAAATCACTAAGTGAAAATATAATACTCAACATTCCTTTAAGGTATTCAGCACAATGATTTTAAGTGAAGAACATTAAAGATCATTTAGGAATTTGAATGTTCAGTTTAAAAGCATGTAATCAGACATATTTCAAATTGAAACTCAAGTTTGCTGATGATAGGTAATGACTTTCTTCAGCAGAGCATTCAGACTAGTCATAGAATAATGAAATCTGCATTTGGATCATGGATAGCAAGAGGAAATTCTGAATTATGCCCATTTCAAGTAGTTCTGAAGGAGTTTAATTTTTGGAGGAAACTTCATAAGTACCTAGTAACATGGTTACAAGGATGGCAGCAGAAAATATTATTGATGAGTATGTACCAGAGGTACAAAGAATTTACTGCTGCAGAGATGTCAAATTCTCATTTCACAGGGCAGTTGATACCTAGGAAGGCAGTGATCTGTGATTATCATTTACTGTTAATGGTTCACCTGTTTCATTTTCACTGCTTTTGAGATTCTTCATCTGCGCTTTATTCCCCTGTTGGTATCTTGTCATGAAACCAAGATAATAAGCCCCTTTGAGCCATGAAAATTGTCTGATCATGGCTATAAAATATCAAACACAATGGAGCATTCATCAGCAGTTATGAGTGAAGTGAACATCAAAATATATTGATAGGGAAAACAAATTTAAATTTTAAAATATTTTGAATATTTCCTGTAGATTAGTACCATGAGAAGAAGGTAAACTCCTGAGACACTGATTCTGCACAAATTCTGCGTCTGTATTTCAAAACACAAATGGAAATCTTCACACATGAAAAGTCATTCTCCAGAAATCTCTACTTAGCTCAATGACAACCTGCAATTTCTTTCTGGACAAACCCATCATTGAGATACCTGCACAAATTTGACTTGGGCTTGACCGTGGCCTTTAATTTTGACCACTGCCACCATGTTTCCTGCTTTGTCTTCCCTTTGTCCCTTACCTAACTATCTTGCCCCTTACTGAAGTGATGTCTTGAGTCTTTTTCTTCTGCCTCCTGGGCATCACTGCAAATGTGAATGCTTCAAACTGCTTGTGAATTGAAACAAATTGGAGAGGGTAACAGAAATTAAATGTTTCTAAGACAGAGGTTTTTTCCCAAAATCTGAGCTTGAGGCTGTAACTGGAATGGTAATTTAAATTAAATTTACAAGTACATTTATATTGTGTGTGATTATGAAGAAAAGTAATTTTTTTCTATTGATTGACTACATTGCTCAAGCCTGAGCATACATCCCCTCGTGAAGAAATGTTAAATGGCTCCCTATGCTTATTCTGTGCCCTGCTTAGTGCTTCATATAGATAAATGTTAATAGCCATGGGTGTTGCCTTAAAATCAAGAATTTTAAGTCCAGACAGGTGCCTCTATCTTTTGTGGTAATACAAGCAACAACAAGAAGGTACAGTCCTGTGGGTTGGAGATTGCACCAAAATAGGATTCCAGTAAGTGATTCCATGTAATAAATAAAGGAGCCAAAGAAACCAGAACAGATAATATTGTGCTTATACTGACATTTCCTTTGCTATTTTTGGCTACTCTGAGTCAATTTCTAGTTTTATGTCAGCATGGATGGGAGTTGAGTTGGACCTGCAGTTGGAGGAACAAAAAAAGTGCTGGCAACTGATGATGGTGTTATGAGCTTATGGTGACTGGAGCGGCACCAGCAAAAATATCCAAGGGACAACTTGTCTGGGAAGCTAGCATGTAGAAATAAGAGAAATGAGAAGAGAATCATGTGTCACCTTTTCCAGAGAAGACTATTATCTGGGCTAATATCTGAATGAAAACCACCTTTCTTTTAAATGATGTCTACTTTCCCTTACAAATTATAGAAAGAAGACAGTTTGATAGAATGAAGTATGCTCCTGTTTGGGTTTTCCACCTGTTCAAACAGTTTTCTGGTGACTAACTGAAGTATCTAATTAAAGTTGCTGCCTTCCTGGTGTACCTCTTGAGAAATGCTGCCATCCAGGTAATTAATGTGCTGTGCCTGCACTGGCTCAGATGCCTATATTTGCAGCAGGCTACTTTAGTACATGCTGTGTTATCATTGACCTTGGAGACATCTGGTGCTGGCTTCTCAATCAAACAGGAGTAGGGACAAGACAGGCATCAGACCTGACTCTGCATGATGATTTCCACCATCAGCACCGCTGTAGCATTTGCATTTTCAGTTATATGAGGTGCTCATAACATGTTGTTGCATCACATGGGAGGACGGTGATTGTTTCCTTCAGTTACAATCAACCCTTTGGCGCTATGCAACTTGGTCTGTTCAGCCTGGAGGAGACTCAGGGGAGACCTCACTGCAGTCTACAGCTTTCTCATGAGGGGAAGAGGAGTGGCAGACACTGATCTCTTCTCTGTAGTGACAGTCACAGGACTGAAGGCATGGCCTGAAGTTGTGGCCGGGAGGTTTAGGTTGGGTATTAGGAAAAGATTCTTTACCCAGAGAGGGGTTTGGCACTGGAACAGACTCCCCAGGGAAGGGGTCACAGCACCAAGACTAACAGAGCTCAAGAAGCCTTTGGACAATGTCCTCAGACTCTTGGGGTTGTTCCTGTGCAGGGTTTAGAGATGGATTTAATGATGCTGGTGGGTCCCTTCCAACTCAGAACATTCTGCGATTCTGTGGGAAATATCTTAAAGAACTATCAACCCTGATTTTGCCAGGCCCCCTTAGGACAGCCTCATCTGACCTAATGGTTGTCTCTGAGTGGAAACATGCTGCCAGATGGCTTCCCTGGCACTCAAGATGTTGCTTTTCAGAGTAAAGCTTTGCTTAAGGTTTCAGGCGCAACAGACAGAGTTTCTGTGTCCTTCAGCACTGAATTTCTAGCCCAGATAGGTTGATTATTAATGAAATGTTACCATTGCTTATGGAAGATGTGATGTTTCTGTAACTTCACCATTGACTGCAAAGGAAGGAGAGGTAAAGTTCTGGCAGGCTTTGCCTGTAACAGAGGTGGTATAAAGCTGTGAGACCTTTCTGTCTGGTGGTTAGAGTTATGTCAAGATTAGTGTAGCTGAGCTGAATCTACCAGATGAGAGATATACATCAATCTTCCCTAAATATGTGTATATGTATGCCTCTGTGTGTGTGTGTACATACCTCCAATACAGCACATATATGTCATCTATGTCTATATCAAAACATTTTTAATCAGTTCTATCTGTGTCTCTTGGCAGTGGTTGCATGACATAACAGTGGACGTCCAAAAACCCAGCCCATAGTGAGCACCCAGTTATATCTATCCAAACAGTTCACAAACAGAAATCTTTGCAATGGGACTGCACTGGAAATTGCAACTGCTGCATAATAATGAATATTAATTTGAAATTAATAAACAGAATGCTTCCACTGGGAAATTAACTCTGATATGAGTTGCATCTTGATTGTATGAAGGCTTTAGTATGTGTGCTTAACTTTCAGTTGAGATAACATCATGGGACCACCATGTATGCTCTGGAGTGTTAAATTACATCACTTATGATCATGATAAGCATTAAGATAATGCTTTGCTAAACCTCAGGCTTACCTGTAAGACAAGATGGGGTATTCTTCATGTTTTTTGGTTTTTTTTTTTAATGGAGCATAGTTTTGAGTTCTCCGAAAGGGGCTATGCACACAGGTGATTACAGCGTGGTCGGTAAAGACAGCAATGGTCAGACAGAGGGAGCTGAGTGAGAACAGAAATGCAAATGTGATGCAAGAGTAAAGAAACTAAACTGAACTCCCAGTTGCCTCTAAAGCAATCCACATAGTAAGCTGTTCTGTAAGAAATCCAAAGAATGAAATATACGTGCATAAAAAATTCACAGTTTCACACAGTTAGTGTGTTTATGCAATTAAAACCATTTTCAGATTATCTGCAATCAGTAGAAGGACCTTGCTGTGGAATAATCAATGTTGACTGTGCATCAACTGCCCTCAGACATCTTCCTTTCATACTGCAGCTTTCAGGATTTCAAAGGTAACTTTCCTCTGAGGAACATCACCTATCAGTTCTGTGGTTACACAGGGAGCCTGTGTGAGTCACTCTGAATAAATAGGAGAAAGCTGTCAATATACTATGTAGTGTTCAAGATTAACACCTTTCCAGTGTTTCCACATGAATAGTTTTACATTTGAATTTTTTAACCCAAAGACATTGAATTCTGATCAGCTTTTCTCTGCAGCATTTTTCAATTGTCCATAATTGTTCTTTTCATAGTGATAAAGTAGATGTACCTGATCACTAGCAACTAAACCAATAAGATAGCCTGCAAGGCAAGATGGACTAAAGAAGATTTTAGTAGTACTTAATTGATTTTTGCTCTAGATGTTCATGTGAAGTAAACAGTGTCATTAAATAAAGATTTGTTTTAAATGTAATCAGTGGGCAATCTGTTTGCTAATGTCCTTTCTTCAGACAGAAAAAGCTTCAGGGGAGAACTTATTGTGATACTATTAGTACTGAAGAGACAACCTAAAAAAAAACCCAACCAGCTGTTGTAGACAATGTGGTTTAAATAGGAATTGCCTTGGAGATAAAATGCCCATTCTCTATCGTATTTAATTCTGTTTTCCACTTAAGTCCCATCCATTTTCAGAATGAAGACTTTCTTGTGTCAACGTTTGTACTCTATTTTTTTTCTTACTGTGCCTCTTACCTTATGATTTAGAATTTAACAGCTGCCTAGTTTGAATACTACAGCTGAAATTTTAAGCTTTACTTCTGCTGTGGCAACTGATCCCTCTTGCCTTTACCTCTCTATTTCTAGCTGCATGATTTTGTTAAAGTACAAGCTGTTACTTTGTTTAACAGCAGAACATAATGCCTGCCTTTGATAAACATAAGGCAAAAAAATACTCCATGCAAAAGCTAGGAGCTGCAAACATCTGAGCTCTTCTTTGTAAAGTTTTCGGAAATAGAGCCATAAATGTAAAAGGTTATTTATCATACTGGATTATCTGGTTTTGCTAACACAATTAAATACGTCTATCTAGATTTATATCAGCATAATAGAAAGAAGTATTTCATGCTCATAGTCACTTACATGCTGGAAAAACAAAAACCTTCTTTAAATCTGGAAGATGATACTTACACAAGGAGTGCAATATTCACTTTAATTCTAATTTGGGGTCTAAGTGTACTGCTCAGGGTAGTAAAGAATGACTGACAGAGAGGCTTCAATGAGCCAATTTACATACTAAGATACATAAGTTGCTGGGCCAGTTAACATGTGCAAGGAATAAGATTTTGATTAAATTTTATTTACTGTCTGGAACTATACCTATTGTCCTCTCCCCAAAACTGGAAGAAAATAAAATTACCATATCTAGCTGTTGCACTACTACCTATGAATGTGCTGCATAGGATGAATGAGATGAGGTACATAATTTAATTTCTGGCCTTTTTTTTTTAAGGTTTTCTTGAGGGCTGAATTATGGGAAAATTATTTGTATAATCGGTCTGCACATTCTTACACAAATAAGTAAAATCTGTTGCTTAATGCTTGGTTGATTAGAACTATTAGTAGAATGAAGCAAAAGAAAGTTTAACAAACAGTTCCGAAATATTAAGACTTACAAAGAAACCTGACAAGAGTAAGACTCTGCACTACGTGTTCAGCATGAAAACAAAACCAGTGATGCATCAGCTGTCTGCACGGCACGATGGATGAAAGATGCTCCTTGCAGCTCAAACCTTGTATCTCATCTACGCCACGTTCTGTTTCTCCTTTTGGAGTGCAATAATACCCAAACTGTTTCTGTAAGTCTTGCAGGATTTGAATTGATGTACTGAAGCTGAAGGTCCATCTGTTCTAGTGCCTTGTCTCCCACTGGTCTTGGCTTTTCATGCCTAAATTCTGTGACTAAAATAGAGAAGTTTGATATGTTTCCCTTTCTGGGGAGAAAGTGACTTTTCTGCATCAGTTTAAGATTTGAGTGGCAGTGACCATGGAGTGTGTGGTGGAGGATGCCAGCAGAGATGTAGGGGTTTGGCAAGTCTGGCCATACTGCTCTTCATTTGGGATGAAAATTCTTGTGTGTATGTGTACAGTAGAGTTAAGACTCAAATTACACCTGCCAAAGCACCACCTCCTGTGCTTAAAATGAGCTGGGATGATGAATCTTGTGAGAACAGTCACAATGAACTGCAGTCATTCAGGGTTGAAGATTTGGAAGCAGGTGAAAAAGCAGTTAGATGCTGGGGGAGATGTTCTAACTCTTTGGTGAAGCGAAACAGGGTTGTGCCGCATCAACAGCTTCCTTAAACTTCCAAGATGTGGTGCTCCAGCCTTTGGAGCGAGTTGTGACTGTGCGGAGTCCCAGGGGGACGAAGTCGCCCGGCCCGCCTTGTACCTCTGTTTCTCTCTTGCTCCGCGTCGATGGAACAGGTGCTCCCAGTTTCTCCCGCCGCCTACCTCACTGTCACGGAGGACGTGATGAGCAGGGCGGGGGGCGCATACCCAGCAGGGAGCGTGGCAAGAGCCTCCGCTCCTCCCTCCCGCCCTCCTCCCTCCCGCGGCGCATCCTCCCGCCCCCCACCCTCGCCTCTCGCCGGCACTCGCCGCCTGCGGGGCTGCCGCCGGGGTGGTGCCAGCAGAGCCGGCCCGCTCCCCGCCTCGGCATGT
>VZRM01005908.1:744865-757528 GCA_013397955.1 Grantiella picta
AGCCCGTGGGTGCACATATGGTCGCACCGCTCTGCTTTCCTCGGTAGGTGCCTCACCGTGTGTGTGTGTGTATTTATATGTATGTATATGTTTGTGTACGTATATCTGTATGCACACACACATGTCCACGGGCGCGATGCCTGCTCCCCCCTCCCACCCTCTGCAGGTGCCCGTGTGTTATTCGATACACACCCGCTCTGCCCAGGTGCCCCCGCACCTGCTCGCGGCGCTGCCCCGGGGACGGGCTTGGGGACTCTCCCGGCGGAGGAGCCAGACGGTCCCGCGGGCCGGTCCTGCCTCTCCCCGCCGCTGGGGATAAGGCGCCCACCCTCCCCCCGCCATCCCCAGAGCGGCAGGTACCGTGGGCAGTTTGGCTGGAGCACAAACACTGCCTTTCTTCGCACGCTCGTCACGAGTTAGTAGAAAGATGCGACAGCCCAGATGCCTTCCTAGACATCCTTGCCTCCTACTCAGCCTCTGGCAAAGAGGAGAAGATAACAGGCAGCACTTCTGTGTGGGTGGAGGAAGAGAAAGGACTACTGATAATGGATTTGTTGAAGGGACACTGATTCTGGGTTTTAATTACTATTTTGGTGGTTTCAGTGTAGCACTGGATTGTATAGTTACCAGAGGACTCTCTTGGTAGCTTTAGTGCAGTGCTTTTAAAATCCTGTGTTCTTGCTTTTGCTTTTTAGTAAAATATTTTCTCAGACATGATGCATGCAAGGAACCCATTCAGGAAAACTCAATTTCTAAGAGAGTAATGTGGACTGCATGCAAAATGCTGGAAATGCAGCATTTTTTATTTCCTCCAATCGTTCTGGATTGTAATGGCAGTTTCTTACTACAAGTGAATGTTTGTCATTTTGTTTATGTGGTTTGGTTTTCAGGTTGGTTTGTTTGGTTGGTTTTTTAAGTTGCCAGTGTTTCTTTAAGTTGGCTTTTTTTCTCTGGTTGAGAGATGGAGTATCATCACATCACAGAGCTAAATTTTGCAATCAGTAAATGACCAGAACTGTTCTTAGGAAGAAATGATGCCTTGATAGGCTAGGAAGGTACTTGTATCAATGAATCTATCTTCCAATCAGAACTGCGTTATTGGCAACCTCTCTGTAGGATTCTGTGGAACAGGATGTCTGTTTTATATAGCTATACAATGTGGGGGTACAAATAATATAATTTTAAAGTAATTGTGATTCAGTTCTGTTAGAATACTTGTTCTCCTTTCTGGGATAAAAAAAAAATCCTGAAAAATCCTTACTGAATATACATTGTCTATTTTTTTTCTCTAGAGCTGTGTGAAGAAAGTCTTCAACCATGGATGTGTTCATGAAAGGGCTTTCCAAGGCAAAGGAGGGAGTCGTAGCAGCAGCAGAAAAAACCAAGCAGGGTGTGGCAGAGGCAGCAGGAAAGACGAAAGAGGGAGTCCTCTATGTGGGTAGGTGGGCAGCAGAGATCACGCTGCTGGTTGGTGCACTCAGACATTCACAGCTGGATCCTCATTAGATTGATTCTTCTGCAAAAAAATATGTAATTGCTCATAGGAGATCATTGCAAAAGAAACAAGAGGGAAGTTGTGTCTTCCTGAGCTCCGGTTCTTTGAGGCCAAATGTTGGTTCTTGTGTCATGTGCTGGGCATGTATTGCTGCTTTGTGCAGGAGCCACATGGGTAATGCCATCCTGAATGAGGCTGTGTCGTAGGAGGTGCCTTATGGTACAGGTCTCTGGCTGGCACTCCATTCCAGAGGTTTGCTACGTCAGGGCTGAAGGGCTGGTTGGTACAGTAAAAAGAAATATAAAAAAATGTAAAAGATGAAGGGAAAGGTAGCTTCACAGCATTCGATAGAACACGTGGGGCTTAAGTAGGATTTCAAGAGAAGACACTTGACAGGTTAGCTCAGGAGCTGAGTGGTAGACATGCTGACTGCTTGGTATGTTGACAGGAACGTTTTGTATGGCAAAGTGTAATCTTTTGAAATTAATTCTGTGTTCTATAATTACTATTGCAAATTCATGGCAGATATTTTCCATGACTTCTCAAGGAAGAGCCCCTACAGTTAATGAGGCAAGGCAGGTAGACCCCAAGGTAGCAAAGCAGTTGTTAGGTGTCTTATTCTAGGCCACACAAGTCTTGCATAGAGCCAGTGATAAAATTCTTTTCAGATCCCAGACTGGTACTTTTGTGCATGATAGTCATCTTCATTTAGCAAGTACTGGGCTTCAGAGGACTGTCTTGTGAATGCTGTCATGAAAAATTCACAGAAAAACAATCTGCCAAGACTATATGAGTAAGTGGTTATTTATAAAAAAATGATTATGGATCTTTTTCTCTTATTTATCAAATAAAGTTAGTCCATAAAAGCATGGAGGGGGAAAAGATACCCTTTTCTGTAGGTCCTTTCTGTTCTTTTGAATTTGTAGCAGGTCAGTTCTGTAATGGATGCTGTGTGCACCGAGGGAGATGTGCACACATAGCAGAGAGAAGTTAAACAGAGCTGAAAACCAGAGGAATTTCTTTTCAATGGGAGTACCAAGGTCTCTGAAATTCCAGTGCCTCTTTTTGGATTCCCTCTGCCGTTGCCAGTCTGTAAGAAATTATTTCTGCTCCAGATAGTGTGGACTACTCATTTGGAATATACTTCCCTCCTTTTAAGCCATAGCAAAGCTCGGTGCTCTTGCCAACAGGGATGGCAGTCATTTTGAACACTAATTGTAGGATGAATCTATTTTAAAATGAGCGTCTGCTCATTTTCAAAATAGCAAAATAGATGTTCTTTCACTGTATATTGTGTTTGATGTTGGAATTATCTTCCAGAGGTAGGGCTTTCTTTTATTTTGTTTTCTTGCTGTCCTGACCATGCTTCTGGGGTCATTGATTTCTTTGTATTAGCAACCTGCGTTGTGTGCTAAATTAATCTTTGTGCCTGACCTGTTCTCCAGACCATAATAACATTTGAACCTAGTTCTGTTCCCAAAGGCAACAGATTTCCTATTGTCTTCAGAGACGCTTTTGCTGAGGTTGAACTTTGGAAGGCAGGCTTGTTATTTTTTTCAAGAATAAATTACTGGGGACAGCAGAGCCCTGACTCATGATAGGAAACTGTGTATGTGACTGTAGTAATGGTGGAGGATTCTTCTCCCACCAGATGCCTCTTTCTCAGGAGGGAAGAACTATGTGCATAGTTTGTCATCCAGGTAAAAGAGCCTTTGGTTGGAAGCTGTCTCCAGGAGCTCTGGCAGCTCATGTCCAGTTCTGTGCTTGCCCATACCTGCAGGAGGTTTCAACAGAATCAAGAAGGGTAAGGGGGAAATGAAGAGCTGGATGTTTCTCTGTCTACTTCCCAAACATACAGCAGAGGTGTCTCTTTGCCTGTGCAGCATTACCAAAGACCAGTGTGACAATATTTGGTTCTTTTGGCAGGCTGATAATGATTGCAGTGCAAAAGGTGGTAAAGCCCCTTTATGAGCAGAGGAGAGAAGCAGCACAATTCATTACAGCTCCTGAAGACTTCTCACTGCCTTTTTCTATAGTTGGGTTTTCAGATTTGAGATTCACAGCCGGATTATGCTGTGAAAGCTGCCTGACATCTTGCAAAAAAGAACCTAACAACACTGGGCTGAGTGGGACCTGTTAATCATTTTCAGTTTCATAACATTCAGCCTCCCATTGCTGCTGGAGAATTAAGAAGATGCAAAGTCTTTGGTCCAGATCCCCTAGGTGATGTGATTTCCTACTGAAATCAGTGCAATTTAAGTAATTGTGGAAAACATCTGGACATTTCTGTCCAGGCTGCTGTTAACTATTATGTGAAAGATTATAACCTAATTCTACCTGGTAAGAATTCTATTAACATCAGCTGCTGTTTGGGATGAAATGTGGTCATTGTAATTCTTTTATTCTTGTCTTGGTTTTAGTATGGTTTTTTTTTTTTTTTTGCACAAGGAAAGTTTTCCTTGGCAAAGGGAGAAAGTTAGAGCTCTGTGGGAGAGTGGTGTATTGCCGGATTAATTGAGGATTTTTTCCCCTGTCCATGCTGAAGTCTCTTCTTTCTTCCCTCAGTCCACTGTCTGTCTTTTTTTAAGCACCAAAGACCTCTTCAGTACAGTACAATGTGTTTTTATGCTTTCAAGTGTTGGGGTTTTTTTCCCCCTAAATTCCTCTGCTAATGGGCTTCAGCATTGGCCAGCTGAAATCAGTGATTCTCTCTTGACTCATTCAAGCACAGCATCAGGACCTTTCGTGATGTCAAACAATGACCTGGTCATTGCTTAGAAAGGAGGACTGAGGCTCAACTGTCCTGTGTGTGCTGTAAATTTAAAACTGGATCTCTCTGTATCCTTCAAGAGCTGTTAGTGTGAAGCAGAAAGGAAGTGCTTAATCCCCACTTGCTTTGAAACCATGAACTGAGTAAGAAGGATGCACCTTCACACTCCTAGTGTTCAGGATGTCTGCTGAGCTTTGTGTGTGCTTCCAGGGAGCTGAGGTTTTTGCACAATTGGCTCTTGAGTCCATGTTCAGTGCTCAGGAATGGAAGTTTCCAGTCTGATCGTTTTTGGTGTGTCATACACTTGCAGAACAAAGGAATAGTTTATTAGCTGCAGGGTGGCTGACAGAGTTGTTTACTACTCCCTGTGCTGGCTCATGGCCTTCGAGTAGAATAGTGCAGTCATGACCTATTTGGCAAAGCCATCCAAATTCCTCCACTGTACTCTCTTTTCATAATGCTTCTTTTTTTCCTTTGGTAGTGGAAAGCCCAGCTGAGTAGTCGAGGGACTCAAAGTCTCTCTAGTGCAATAATGGGCTTCAAGACTTGGAAGCAAGTGTTTTCCTTAAATGTTGATTACCCCTTCCCCTAATTTGTGATTATATCTCCCTGTGTTTAACCAGCTCTCACTAAGCAATGTGAATAGTCTGTTGATCTCTGAAATAGTCCATAAATTAATGCATTTCCAAGCTGCTGATACACTCTTTCTTTTGGCATAATGACAGTGGTGATAATAAATGATGAAGAGAGTCTATGGTATGTTTTTATAATTGAAAAAAGCAAACATTCTGGTTTGGCTTCTTCCTCCCCTCACGCAAATGTGTACTATAGCTAGGAAAAGTAGCATTGCCATGTACTACTATTGCTTCTAAGTGGTTTAGGTCAGAGTCAGGTTCCTTGCTTTATATTATCTCTACTCTGATTCCTCTGTTCCCCTTGTTATGCAGAGTACAATGAGCAAGACTATTGGCATTACGGGAATGCCAGAATGAAAGACAGCTAGTTTCTCACAGAAACAATGTGGACAACCAGCTTTCTTTCATGGCCAGCCAGAAGTCATCCTGCTGAACTCAGCTGTTATTTATAGACCTGTTCTGGCAGATTCTAATGTGCTTTTAGATGCTGTTGTAGCTGCGATGGCAGAAACAGCTCCTTGCATGCAAGTGTGCAGCAGTGGGGCAAGTACTATTGAGCTCTAACATATGCTGTAGGGTCTGGAATACCAACTAGCTGGTTGTTTGCCAATTAATGGATTTGGCTATACATATCCCTGTTCCATATGGAAAAAGCTGAGCCTTTTTAAAGCAAAGCCTGTCTGCCACTGACAGAAAGAGACCAGCGTTTCTGTGCAAGTTGTGGTTACAGCAGTGTTCTGTCTGGGCCAGTGAAGTAAGAATCAATTTTCAATAGGTCCCTCTGGAGATGTGTGTGTTGCATGGGTCCTCAGGGAGTTCTATCATACCATCCATCTCTTACCAGCCTTAGGGAACTGAGTACTTGCTAATTCACAGGCTTCCATGTCTTTAATAGCTTGGCTTGCAAACAGGCAGTTCAACACTATGAATGAGATATTGGCCAGGTATAACATGCATTTAAAAGCATGTGCTTAATATTAAGTATTCCAATAGACACAATGTAAGCCTGCCTTGTTGTTTAGTCTCTTTCTAGAAGTCAGTAGAACCCTCATCTGCTTGAATTCCCGCATGGGCTTTGTTTCCTCAGGTCTCATGGTGGTACAAAATTGAGAACCAAAGTCCTAAAATGAGTCCTTGGATGTGAACACTTTGCATATAATGAAACTTCTGATTGTTCAATGGTAAATACTTTTTAAAAGAGAAAACAAGCTTTTTTAAAAGAGAAAATGGAATAAAGTGGGAAAAAGACTTCTCAGCTGTTTAACCTCATCATTAGCTAAGTAAAGGAGCATTCCATTTTACTTGATGCATTTTTTTCCCTTGTATTTATTAAGGATTATTATTCTGCTTGTGCTCATGGGTAACTGAGCCTTTTCAATCTTGAAATCAATGTAATAGTGCCAGCACTACATGGTTAAAGTTTCATAAATTTGCACTAGTATCAAGTAGGACATACTGATGTATAAGCTTATATTGTATTTCAGTGCTTAATTGTATTATTGTAAGGAATTTTGGACAGAAGGTTGCTTTCTTCTAGTATTTTTCTGCTCATGCATTTTCTTTGGTTATGTTAGAAGAGTAAAGTCAGAAGTATAAATTATCATGTCTCAAATACTGAATGACAGCAAAAAAATTGCATTACAGATAAGGCCATTTCTGGGTTGGTAATAAAAATAAAATGTCATCCTATCTCTGGCAGACTAGATAAGATGATTAACTAGCAGGCATAAACTCTGTTAATTGCACATTGTTAAACATCATAGTCCACAGATGGATACTATTCCCTGAAATGTAGCCAAATTATGGAACTTGACATGGCCAAGTAGAGGGCTGGTGGGGAAAAAGGCATGGAGTTATGTTTGAAACAGCAGTATGAGCTAATTTGTTTCTCTTTCCATTAAAGACGCAGGAGATTGTTTCCTTTCATGGAGCGTGGTAAAAAATCATGGGGTTTTTTTGCACGGGTGTTGCAGGAGTTTGGTTTTCAGCGTGGCAGAGTTACATTGCTTACACAGGTCTTGTGTTATGACTCAGTCTAGCACAAGTTCCGGGCTGCTGCCTGCAAATCATATCTGAGTTGTCACGTGTGCCTGTGACAATGAGGACACTGGATGCAGCAGACTTTGGGTGTGACCTGGGGGGCATTTTCATGTTGAAATCCTATCTACTGCTTGAAGTTTCTCTTTTGGATTAGTTGATGTCTAAATCTGCCTAGCACTTCCAGCTCCCTGTGAATTTAACCTCAAGGCCTTTCTGTAGTTCAGTAGTGGTGGTAAAACCCTGCAAACTGACATCTGGCAAAGATGAAATTGTAAGGATCTTCTGGAAGCTGTGGCTCAGAGCTTCTCCAAATGGCATGCATGAGTCTCCTTATGATGTTAACATGGTTTCTGTGCAGAGTCATCCATGTGAGTTCGCCAAGTGGGAGGCTTACACAGCTAGTTAGGAAATGGCAAGGAAGTCAGTAGGTACAAGAAATAAACTGCAGAAGTGTTTCTAGTATTGCTCACCTTTCCACAGTCAATATATATCCATGTAGTTGTTCTTTACCTGATGGTTTTGCCTCTTCCCTTCGATTGAATTTCTCTTTAATGTCTTTTAACAACCTTAGAAAACATTGTATGCAACTGCATGTGATCTATATATGAATCTCTCTTTATCATCTGTCTAGTCTTTACCAGTACTTAAGAATATGCATTTTCAACCTAATACTGTTCTTTGTTTAGGTTCCAGGACCAAGGAAGGAGTTGTTCATGGTGTCACAACAGGTAAGATAATTATCTTCTGAATTCAGCTTCTTTCTGACATATGATTAACCAACCATATAGCTGTTAAAAATTCTGGTTTTTTGAGAGCACTACAATTTATGAAAGATAGAAAAGCATAGGAAAATTGAGAGATCTGGTTGGGTGGGAAGATTGAAGGGAAATGGCTTGCAGGAAAGAAACAAATTTCAGAGTTTTGATTTGAATTTGTTACAGTTATGGCTGTTTCAAAATGTTTTTGGGGTTTTTTTTAACTGACTAATATCTCAGTAGAAAGAGGACTTTCAAACTTGGAATTTAATGCCAGGCTTGTATATTTACAATATTATTTCTACACCAAGAAAGAGTAAATTTGCTTTTAAAATTGATTTGCAGGGATCATTTTAGGTATGAACTGAAACCAGTAACCAATAATTTGTTTTAAGGCACAAAATGAATAGAAGTCTTTGATATCTACAGAGTGCAGAAAAGCCTTAGCTGACCAAGAAACATTGAATAAAATGTATAATTTTCTAATGTAGAATGTGGGAGTTATGGAGATGTGAAGAGAATGCATTGTCAAGAAATTTATTTTTTACCTAACAAATTAGAAAACAACTAAGATCGTAGAAAAGGATTTCTTTTTCCTCAGTGTATAGCCAGTGTATCATTCACATGTGCTCACATAAGCCAAATGCAAAGGATAAACAATGGTAGGTAAACAAATGCCAGTATTTAATACACAACTCACATAAATGGTTGAAAAGTCAGTCAGGAGTATTTCTAGTAACAAAATGGAACAGAATATCTAGGATAGTCCTTCAGAGTTTAGCCTTAGGCTGAGCAGGCATGCTGTTGTTATGAGATTTGAAATCTTAGCTTCTTAGACCTCAATTAAGATAAATACTCAGAGAGATCATTACTATGACCAGCAGAGGATTGCATTAGAGTGAGATTTGGGGCACATATAGCTAATATCACAGATGTGGGAGCAGCAACTGGCAGCACTAGGAAGCAAGTTAATAGAGGTGATGTTCACCAATCTGGGATGTGATAGAATCAAAGTCAAGGACATTTGCACACATGAAACATGCTGCAGCACTGGGACTCTAGTGGGCTAGCTCAGCGAGGGACTTCTCTTCCTCCTCCTGAAAGAAACTACGGATCTCAAATGCTCTACCTCTCTTTATGTGATTGCAGTATGCTTAGTGAGACAGGAAGTTTTCAGTAGGTGAATGGAATTTTTTACAGGTTTGAAAAGATGTTAAATTTTGTTCTGGAAGGTACAAAATAGACTGTAAAGCCAAACATAAGGAGAATGCATCTGTTACTTACTGTGCCTAAGGACAAAATGTGAGAAAAGTTACTGGTTGATTTTAGGCAAAAGAGTAGCTGATCCTCACACACTTTAGGTGACACAAAGTGAAACATCCAAAACTTGGGAATAATGGGTTGTGTGCCACAGTTTTCTTCCTTCTGGCCTATCAAACTAGTTGAGATGAGTTTGGCTGTTGAATGAAAATGGAAAATGAGCAGGGGGTGTGCAGGTTGAAATGGGACAGTGAGAAGGCAAAAACTGGAGAGCATGGCTTCCAAAATGAAAAAAGTATGGACTTGCTAGTGTAAGAGTAGAGAAATTGCTTGGGCACATTTTGAGAATAAAAAAATAAAAGCAACTCTATAAATAGTTGTTCTGGCAAGCAGAGAAGGTAGATAAAAACAGATTTGGTTTCGTTGTAGTGATTCTATGAGGTCTAACATGAGGATACTCAGAGTTGCTAGTGAAGTTGCTGTAGAAATCAAATCCATTTAAATCAATGCTGTTAAAGTTGATGTGACAAAAATGCCTTTTAAGTCACTTGTAAAGACTTGCCTGTCTCTTTTCGTGTGACTGGGAGTTCACAAGTTGTGGTCCTATGATATTAACTCCCCGGTGCATCATGTGAAACGTGAAGTGAAATAAACCTTTTGTTATGTAAATAAAAATGGCTTGAGAAGTTGGAGACAAATACAAACTAGAATCACAGATTAAAATGAGTGTGCTGGCAGTTGTGCAGTCGGTCTTTTCTTACAGAGTTCCAAAATCTTGATAATTTTGCTATTAAGTTGTGGTTTAACCCCCTATGCTGGTGAAATGACTGTGAAATGACCCACCTTAAAGGGCTAAAAAACCCCTAAATGCACTCGTCAGTGATTTACTTTTCAAACCCAGAATTACTAGACTGAGGTGTTTTTTGCTTTAAATATGACCTGATTGTACCAGGTTTAGTGACATCAAGATACTGTGAAATGAGGATTCCAGGCTGTGATTCACGAGAATATGGTGAGTGTATTGTCAGGTCACCCTTTGTCAGAACTTCTGAAGATGAAGCAGCTTTGCTTATTGGTTTTATGGGGTGTTTAGCCTTGCCTTCATAACTAATGTCTCTGGCCTTTAATTGTAAATGGAGAATTCATCTATCTTGCCTTTCTCCCAGGGATAAGTGTCCAGGAAAGAAACAGTATCAGTGATGAAATATTTACAGTCCATCTCCCAATATTCTAAATAAAGCACTATTTGTAAATAAATCAGGGCCAAAAAGTCCTTCAATCATGTGTCCATTTCCTGAAACTGAGTGAAGACACAATATTGACAGTTATGAACCGTAGGCAAGTGTTTTGCTTAATTCTTTTATCTGATCATTCTTAAAGAGCAGGAATACCAATGACTAAGAATGTTAATTCCATCAGGTATCGTAAAGAAAATTGCATAAAATAAAGAACCACCAGTATATTTATGGCATCTTTGTAAATGAGTTCTTCAAGTACTTAAGACAGATTTACTCTTTGAAATGCATACTCAAAAGTATATTTGGTACAGTAAGAGTAAGTTCATTGATTCAGAGAAATCCTGTGGTTTTAATCTGCTTTATTGTTCAAGGTTCAAAGCAACCACTTATTATTTTGAATTGCTTCAAAGAGTTTACACTGATACTGTATGTTACCCAGTTGTCTGTAATAAGTAGGGAAAAGATGACTTCAGTGCTAACACTTTGCACAGTGCTATAGTCAGTATTAGAACTTAATTAGAACTTAATTAGCCTTGGTGTGGTCATTGTACACCGTATTGGGGTCATTTAATGGGCAGTTTCTGCATATTTAGGAGTAATCAGGCTATAGCACAGCAGAGGTCTGCAGAAGCTGATTTACTCTGTTTCTCAACACTGTGATGCAAAGCAGATATCAATTTTACTAAGACTTAACAGCTTAAGATTGTTAAACAACCTGGTATTCAGATAGTTTTAATAAGTTGGAGTCAAACCCCTGCATTCTGAACTGATTTGTTATTTGTTTGTACACACTTAATGCTTTCCCCCTTACTACTTAGTGTAAGCATTAAAATCCATGAGACTGGAAACCTATTTTGGTTTTTCTTCTGTCACTGGGATTTCAGAGTTGGAGAGTCACCAGGCTGGAGCTCATTATCACACTCACTCTGTTAATGATGTTTCATTATTCCTTAGAGACAGGAAAGAAGACTCTCTCCTTACTATGATTACTTTTGCCAATTTGTGCTATTTATATAGTTTGCTGAATTTATCTTCATGGCTCTGATTTCTGAAGCAGCATGTAAGAGATCTTCTATGGTAACTCCCGTGTCAGCTTTCTTGTGCTCTGTGTGCTGGTTTTGGCTGGGACGGAGTTAATTTTGTTCATAGTCCCTAGTACAGGGCTGTTTGGGATTTGTGCTGGAACCAGTGTTGATAAGATAGGGATGTTTTAGTTATTGCTGAGCAGGGCTTACACATCAAGGCATTTCCTGCTTCTCCCTTCACCCCACTAGTGAGGAGGCTGGGGGTTCACAAGGAATTGGGGGAAGACACAGCCAGGACAGCTGACCCTAGCTGACCAGAGGGATATTACACACCGTATGGCATCATACTGGGCAAGAATATTAAGGGGAAGGTTGGTGAGGGTCATTTGCTTGGGGACTGGCTGGGCATTGGTTGGTGGTGAGCAATTGTTTCAATTTGCATCACCTGTTGAGTTTATAGCTCTTTCTCTCTTAGTTACTTTCCTTTTTATTACAATTTGTTATACTATTATTATTTTATTTAAATTGAGCCATACTTAGCCCATGAGTTTTCTTACTTTTGCCCTTCCAATTCTCTTCCTTCCCCCCACATCCTGCTGGGGGAGGAATTGAATGAGCAGCTGTGTGGTGCTTAGTTGCCAGAGTTAAATCAGGGTTAAACCATGGCTGCCTCGAATGGAAGCAATCTTATAGAAATCTTACACTGCTTTTGTTACTACTTTCATCAGTATCTTGTTGTGCTGCTAACAGTGTTAGTGGCCTGATTCTTTCTTTTTTCATTTGAGTTTACATGTACTGAGCCTTTCCTAGGTAATGTGTTTCTGCAAGGAGAGAATGTACTTCAGACAGTGCATTCCCAAAATACTGTAATAGTGGGAACAGCAGACTTCCCCTGGAGAGTTGCTCTTGGTAGGTCGTTGTACTTGCTATGACAATGTAGTATAAGAAAGGTGGCTTTAATAATGGCGCTGGAAATTACGTAGTTTATATTGCAGCATCCACAGTGCACTCAATGCCACTCTGTTTCTTTTATATGTTTATTTTAATTTGCTTTTGAGGTGCAGTTGCAGTTGCTTTTGAGAGTTTGAGATAATGAAACATTGTTTTTCCTGACAATCAACACAGTACAACCATGCTTTATCATTTTATCTGAAAGGATGAGTCTGCTTAAGGCCAACTGAGCATGTGATCCTTTGTCAGCATCAAGCCCACTGAATTTGTCTTTCACATGTTCTGCCATTCAACATTTTTTTGGAAAGGGAAGTTTTCAAAACACTGTGTGTCACTCCTATACAAAAAAAATTAGTAAAATGAAAGGATTCTCAATTACAAAATCATAGAATGAATCATAGAACGGTTTAGGTTGGAAGAGACCTTAAAGTTTATCTTTTTCTAACCTTCTGACATGGGCAGGGATACCTTCCACTAGACCAGGTTGTTCAGAG
>VZRM01005908.1:757759-902654 GCA_013397955.1 Grantiella picta
ATTCCCTGTAGTGTCTGGAAGGCCACAGTTAAGTCTCCCTTAAGCCTTCTTTTCAGGCTGAACAAACCCAGCTCTCTCAGTCTCTCTTCACAGGAGAGGTGCTCCCTTCCTCTGATTATCTTGGTGCTTCCTCTGGACCCATTCTATCAGGTTCATGTCCTTCCTCTGCTGGGACCCCAGAGCTGATGCAGNGAGCATCCACAACTTCTATGGGCAACCTGTTCCAGTATCTCACCACCCTCACAGCAAGGAATTTCTTCCTAATGTCTAATTTAAACCTGCTCTCAGTTTGAAACCATTTCCCCCTTCCTGTACCTAGTTGATCCTGTATGACATGACTTCTTAGTCCCTCTCCACCTTTCTTGTAGATTCCCTTTAGGTGCTGGAAGGCCACAGTTAAGTCTCCCTGAAGCCTTCTTTTCAGGCTGAACAAACCCAGCTCTCTCAGTCTCTCTTCACAGGAGAGGTGCTCCCTTCCTCTGATTATCTTGGTGCTTCCTCTGGACCCATTCTATCAGGTTCATGTCCTTCCTCTGCTGGGACCCCAGAGCTGATGCAGAACTGCAGGTGAGGTCTCAGCAGAGCAGAGGGGCAGAATCCCCTCCCTTGCCCTGCTGGCCATGCTGCTTTGGGTGCAGCCCAGGATCTCTGCCAGAAAATGAATGAGACAGAGGAAAAATAAAAAACAGTACTGGAAAACGTTGAAAATCTCCAAAACGTTTGGTACCCAAACACCAAATATCTCTTCTTTCTTTTTATTTTTTTAAATTTAAATATTTCTTGGAAAAAATGGTCTTTGAATCTACTTTTACAAGATGCTACTTCAATTTTTTAGAATTCTTTTTGCCCTTTGGAATAACATGAATGAGTTTCTATTTCATAATGTTACTCAGTTTCTTTCTGAAACACTCCAAGCACAATTGGGTCTCACCACGCTTTGCAAAATACAGCATGTTATGAGGACACACATCTCAAGATATATGTTTGCAAGAACTAATGAAAAGCTTCCTATATAAATGCATAGAATCCAAAGCTTTTTGTAGTCTGTAGCTGGTAATAATCAAATGGGGTATCTTAACAGATGTCTTTTTGCACTTACTAGCATTAAGTCATACCTTCCCTGAGGGCAACATTTGCTTTTCAGCAAAATGCACTTTTGATTAACTTTTTTTTTTTCCCCTGGAAAAAGCATGGCAGTAGAGTAGTGGATGTATACAATGAAATTTCTCGTGAACTTTTAGATTACTAGCGTATATAGTGTGGGACATACTTGAAACAGACTTTTTCTAATTTCAGACAATGTATAGTCTGTTGTGCTGTTCTATAATGAAAGCTCCTGGTCATAACAGAGGTAATACTCAATTGGTTTCTAACTTTTCCCTTTAACTTGGCTAGAATGAGCATTAAATTATCTGCCTCCATTTTCCATCAGCAGGTATTTATAACTTAGGTATTTAATAAAAATTGCATGTTAGTCATGTTTAGCTTTCTAACTATTTCCTAATTTTTGCTTTTTAATATCAGTCATAGTAATGTGTGATATAAGTGTTAGGTGGACTAATTGCCTGCCTTGTGATGTGGGCAGCTGATACTTTTTATGTAAGGAACTAAAGAAATGTAATTTATCCACAGAAAGTCTAATTTTCCTGTGTGCTTCCCAAAAAAAGACTCAGAAATGGTGGCCTAACTTTCAAGCAGAATCCATCCTGTGCTAATAAAGGGTGCAGATAAAGCTATGAATACATATTATGGATTGGATGGGATTAGCCTGGGGGAAAGTATAGGATTAGTTAGAATTGCAAAAATATATGCTGGATGTTTCTGGAGAACATTCCCTTGTTTAGAGGAGTACATGTGTTTTTTGCTTCGAATCTGGCTATGTAACTTTAAAGATTAAGTCATTCCATCTCCTTTCATAGAGCAGTTTCACCGTAGTTCAGGCTGCTGTCAGAAAGAGCCCTTAGGGATGAATGAGCAGAAAAAACCCAGTGATACTCTGAAAGCTAGAATGGCAACTGCTGATGTATATGTAGGCTAAATGAGTTGTTGTTTCCCTGGGGCTTGGAAGTTAGCTATTAATCCAGTTTGCTTTGGCATCTTTGGCATTCAATCTCTTTCTAAATTACTATATTATGTATTAGCATTGGGGCAAAAATGTCAAGAGAGTCAGATAAAAGGGTGTATTTGAAATTCTTTGGTTGAGCATTGATAGATCTGCTTTTTAATGAAATACATCTTAAGAAATGAAAATAAAAAGAATAATCAATGTTTTCTGCATCTAATGTAAAATATCTTGTCTTCCATGCCCTGCATCATGCAGCAAGTGTTAGGTGGACTAATTGGAAGTTATTTCCAAACTAGGATATATTATACAGTGAGTTGGACATAATAAGAGTGCCTAAAAAATGGATTTCTTCCCTAAAATGCAGTTAGACATGAATGAAAATGTCAAATGTCTTTCACATGAAAAAAATTGAGCCCCAGCTAAGGCTTATTTTTACCTCTGCTGCTCCAGCGTTACCAGATGAATAGTTTAATTTCTTAAGATCCACTTGGGGTACAAAAAATTATGTCGGCCTGTCAGTGATAAATTCTCTGAAAAATTAACAGCTCCCAGAGGCATAATGTGTTTTACTATCTTCTGCTTCTCCTCAGTGGCTGAGAAGACCAAAGAGCAAGTGTCTAATGTTGGGGGAGCTGTGGTGACAGGAGTGACGGCTGTGGCCCAGAAGACAGTGGAAGGAGCAGGGAACATTGCTGCAGCCACTGGCTTGGTGAAGAAGGATCAGTTGGCCAAACAGGTTTGTTTATTTACAGTCTTTTCCAGGTGAAGAAGTGAGCAATGAGGGGCTCATGAACTGAGAGGCAGATGGAGTGTTTTCTGTCTGTCACTGGTATGAATGCAAGATGATTTGTGTTATGCCAAATAAGTGAACAGCACAGGAAATGTCTGCTGTTTATAGCTTGCATTTTGACTGACTTGCAGTATCTGGGAGCTTGAGTAGGATTAGGCATGGAACTTTACTATACTGAAACATCTTAGTTAATTCGGATCGTGATTTAAAGTGTGGTCTAGTGGTGATTCTGAACTCAGCAGCCTCTAGTGGAGGCTAGCTGCTGTAGGATAGCTATGTAGTTGTATGGAAAGATAACTGTTTTTCCCATAACTTGGAATTGAAAAGCAACCTGCTAGTGCTGAAAGGTCAAACAGCAAATCTAAGGTTTAATTTGTGTCCTTTGTAGCTGTAGAGAGAAGGGTTTGTGTACCAATCCACTGACTGGGTAGACACATCGGATCTAAAGTCAGGATTTAGCTGGAGAGTCACTGCCTTCTGTTAATACAGTGACACTGTCTCAAAATTGCTTCCAAGTATTTTCAACTATTTGGATTAAATTTGCTCTAGCTCATCTTATAAAACACTGTAGGTATTTTTATTCGTACACTGTAATTATGTTTGTCCACTGACACTAGGTGAAAAGTGACCGCAGCTGGTGGGAAAAATGCTTTCCAAAATGTGCATAGTGTTTTTTGGAGACAAATACCTCCTTTTGTCCTGTTTTCTGTATGAACATTTAAGAGTTAGACAAAAGTCAGATTAGGAAGATTATTTCATGTTTACACAAAAAGATGGCTGTCATGGAATTTAGCATGAATTTCTATTGTTTATCTTATTTCCAGTTAATGTCCAGAGGAGCTGTTAAAATTGAATCCTTAAAAACTGTGGGGTTTTATCCTTGTCTGCTGTTGATGTGTAGTCCTATCTGTCTGATAAATCCTATTGGTGCTTTAGTATGGAGAGCAAAAAGGGACATTATTCATTTCACGGTGGTGGATTGTCCTGAAAATATCTCACAAACAGTTTTATTCTCTTTCAAATCAATATTCCTGGGGGTTTTTTTTAGTCCTCTATTATTCAGCTTTAAGTGAAATGTTGCTTTCGATGTGGTCATGGACCTTTGTAAAAGCTATGTGGGAAGATTCGCAAAATGGAGTATTTAATGAACTGCTGGGGATACACGTGTATGGCATGGTCACAGTAGTCTCTGCCCTTCATTTCTGCTAAAGCTCTTGCGTAGTTTTATGCTGAGAATATTCTTTTCTGTTCACAGCTCTTGAAACTCAGTGTAATAAGGATCATCACTGCTGTAATGCTCAATTACCCCCTTTAGTATTGACCATAACTAAAGCCTTTTTATCTCTGTCTATAGAGAGAGATCCCTGTAATTATAAAATATAAAACAAATATCTGCTGACTTTCATTTAAATCTGTTCTCTGTATTGTAAGGCTTATATTTAAATCGTGATGGCTGTAACAGAATAAAATCACATCTGTGAAACGAAAGAACATCCGTAATGTACATGCATATTATTCCTATAAATAGCAACATTATTCTGAACTGGTGCTTTGTTCTTTAGATATGTAAAATCATTCATTTGAGTCTCGATACTGATATTTTTATACTGAGATTCTCACTCATCTGTGCAGTATGGCCGTGTAGTTAATGAGTATCTGTGGCTCCTCCTGGTCTGCCTTGCCTCTCTGTTTTACTGGCTTTGCAAGGGATGAGTAGCCATTTTGAAAATTTTAATATCAAAATTGAGTCACATAAAAAAATTGAGTCACCCATTTTAAAACCTAGTGGGTTTGCATTCCTGTACAGCTCATTCCTGTGCAGAGGCACATGAGATAGATTTTTGCTTCCATTTTCCAGGTAAAACTGAGTGTTGGGTAGGCCAGGTGGGGGCATCCAAAATACCAGTGTGACACAGGTCCCTTGTATGAAACAAGGTAAGTTTTTCTGAAACAACAGAAGGGGCCAACCAGATGTCAAATCAAAGCATCAATGTACCTTTGTGTCATTTATCTCTGTGAGGTTGTGTGTCTTAAGGCTGCTTGCTTATGTGAAAGCCTGCGGTCTCCCACGGGAGCTGGCGTTTTTCTTGTGCTGTGATGGAAGGCAGGTTTTGCCTTTCAACTAATTGAAAACACTTGTAATGTTTCTTTACCCGTGGATACAACAGTGATTATGCAAAGGAAATACTGAGCAAATTATTGGTAAAATTCTTTCTTGAGAGGTTTGTCCAAGCTGGCCTTGTGCATCCTTATAAACTGGCGTGCTTTGGAGCATGAAGCACAAGCTGAAGCATCCAAGTGAGGCCAGGCTGGAGGGGTGCTGTGACACCACACTGTCACCCACCTGCCCTGCAGCTGGTGTAAGCAGGCAGCGTGCAGTGACAGCTGAGACAGTGAGAGACAGTGATGACTTGAGAGTGTGCATCTGAGGCTGCCTGGGGGATTTCTGCTTAGGCAGAAACTCACTGCCAAACCCAGCAAGGGTAGTGGTGGTTAGTAGGCACAAACTGATTATAAAAGGGCCAACGTACTGCAAGGAGTACTTTACTAAACAACAAAAAAATTATTGTGTGCCTGTGCGTGTGTTATTTCCATGTACAGTGTGTCTTCTGAATGAGTTTTAAAGAAGTGAAAATTATTGATATTTGCACTTAATGTAGAGATGAACATGAATGTTCTATTTGCAAGTCAGCCTGAATGTATGGATACAAATGGGGGGGAATGTTACCAGCAAATGAGTATCTAGTGTATAATATTGCATGAGAACAAAATATGGATTGAGAGGTTTATTGTTTTTTAGATATGTAATTAACAAATTGAATTAAGTTCTTAACCTCACTGAATCCATGTCATTTGGTTCCCTGGCATCTCAAGAATAAACAGTTGCCAACTTCTATGATTTCTACGCTGAATAATTTGATTTTGACTGTTCTAGCAGCAAAATTCCCAGTCAAGCTGAAACCTCAAGGTTCTGTGAGTACCGTATGATGACATAGTCACAGAGATTTCACATGCTGTTGATTTTGCCAAAGTAAATAGAGGAGTCCTGTCCTTAAGATTTTTGGGATCTATGTGATCTGTATGAAATATGTTTGGTATCTCTATGTGCTAAATCCTTTTTTTTTCTAGTGTCTCTTAATTTAACACATCTGCAGTAGATAGCACTGAAAACACAAACAAAATTACAGTAGAAGGTAACAAGTAGGTAGGTGATACCCTTCCAGAACAGGTAATACAGTGGTAATCACTGGTTTAATTATGAAGCTTTATACTTTGTTTAGAGCTAGGATGAATGAATGCACTGTGGGGAATCCCCATAATAAAATATACAAATATGTAGGAGCCTTTTTGATCCTTTTTGTAGGGAAGCTCCATGAGACATGGTGCATTGCTGAGACTGAAGACATGATGAAACACCTTTTAATTTTGGTGAGAGCAGCTCAGTTTTGATTAAGACACCAAGCATCACACTGTGCTCAAATAAGCTATTAGTTGTTCATTTGGGAAATCTTATTAGTAGAAGGAATGCAAATCCTGTGTCTGGAAATTTATCTTTCAGTGGCAGAATGAAGGATTCTTTTCAGCTTTATTGAACACTATTTTTTTTTAATGCAAATGATACCTCATCTTTCAAAGACTTCTGTTTTGTCCTGTTGCAAACTAAGATTCCTGGGTGTTCCAAAAGGAAGTTTTGATTACTACCTGGAGTTCAAGAAACCCAAAAAGCTGAATATGAATTCTTCAGTTTTTGCACTTTACACAGGATGCTTGGCTTATTGAAGGATCACCCTTCCCCATCTTTCCAGTCTGTAAGTTAGTCAACTAATTTTGAAAAGCTTGGCTAAAAACAAAAAGGAAAAGCTATGGAGCAGAGATGTCCAGTTTCCTTATTCAGAAAGGAAATTAGAGAGGTTTTTCACCTTTTCTTTACATTTTTGCTATTAGCCAGGTGTGTTTCAAAAGGCTAATAGACCTCTATGAAAAGCAGGATGATAAGTGCAAGTTGCATGAGACTTAAACTGTTGTTCTTTAGTTGCAATAGGCAGGTTTATTCATCTCCCATAGATCTTAGTATGAGCAAAACATCAAGCTGTGATTTAAGTGAGGAAACATCAGTAAGATTTTGATGTGCCAAATGCAGAAATAGCCTCCACCCAATTAACTTCTGGAGTTGATGCTTTTCTGTAGATGCTGTAGAGAGAGCAGGCTGCAGGGGCACAGCAACATCTAATTGCCCTCCTCAGGTACTTCTTAAACTTTATAGCTCCAATAAAAGGTCACAGTAGAGAATGGATAAGTTTGATTAAATATATTAAATAATCTAGATCCCTTAGCAGGCCTGCCAGGCAGTTGTGGGTCTAACCCTTTACAACTGAGCCAAGCAGTGCCAGTTTCTGTCTTGTTGTGTAATGCAAGGTGAGATTTCTAGTCGTTCAGGGTGGGCCTCCCCATTCTGATGTGACATTCCTGGCTGGTATGTAGGGGCAATCACAGCAGAGGTTTGGAAGTCATAGAATCACAGAATGGTTTGGGTTGGAAGGGACTTTTAAGATCATCTAGTTCCAAACCCCCTGCCACAAGCAGGGACACCTTCCACTAGACCAGATTGCTCAAAGCCCCATCAGCCTGGCCCTGAAAGCTTGAACAGTGTGGTTTCTGGTGGGATAACTAGCACAGTTTTCCTCGAGGAAACTGACGTGGTTTAAGTGATTTGTAGGAGTAGGCCTGTTCAGATAGTCACAGCTGAACATCAGTCAGGCAACACTTGCTTTCAGATTTCTATTTGAGTAATAATGTGCAGAGCACATAGTCTGAGGTAGGTTTTCTTTTTCTGTTATTGTTTTATTCTTGATGCATGCATAATGTATGACTGACTGCTGCAAAACAAAAAGGATATTTTGCAGCTATTAGCGATGTTTCCTTTTTTAAGGTCTGTAGATTGATTGAGAGTGGAAGAATGAGGGATAAATTTCCCATTAGGGGATCCACATTGCTCAGGAGCTGATTCACAGAAGACCCTCTTAAGAGAAGGCCTCTGTTAGCTGTTTCTTTAAATTCTTGAAGGGACTGGAACTGTCAGTGAGCTGACATATCTCTTTGATTGTAGTGTAGCTGGACTGATTTATTTTGGTAGAGCTTTTCTTACTGATCTCGGAATTAATGATGGTGTGCTGTACTAAAATATCTGTAACAAATTCATTATATAAAGCTAATCCATAGTTCTAGAAACAGCAAACTGATTTATAATGAATCATAAGGCACCCATACGTAGGTGATACTAAAGTTATGAATCTGCTCTATGTACACAGTCCAGTCTCCTCCTCATGACAGCGTATGTATCTTTTTAATGGGAAAGCTCATGAATCATCCAGGTTGTACAGAGGTATGAATGTCAGTAGACCTGTGAAATTGTTTTACATTCCAGTATGAATTCTGAGTGTTGGAATGCAAGTGGCTTTGATTTAGTAGTTTCAATTTATTTTGGAAACACATTACAGTTGCAGTTGAGACCACTTAATGCAGTTTCATTAATACAGTTCTGTTTTCTCTTGGTGTTTCCACATGGGCAAGCCTCCCATATGTAGATTAGTATATGCTGATACTGCCTAATGGCATGGTAAAGAACAGTGGGGAGTGTGTGAAGCAGACTCCAGTGTTTACAAGCAACTTTATTTGATGACATGTGCTAATGATGCCCACAGAAAATATGCTGATAAATAGGAAGGGTACAGAAGTCACAACGCCAGCAAGGAAATACAACGTTTTTCTTCTACCTTTCTTTTGCTTTAAAAGATTTTCTTACCTTTCACTTCCTTCTTCGCAGGTATGTGCACATTCTGGTAGCACTACTGGATATGAGTAGATTAATTGTATGCCACTTTGAAAACCACTTTTTGAAATATTTAAAATTAGGCTGGGCAAGATAGAAATAAATATGCAGAGAAAATAGCAGTACTTCGAGAAAAAAAACCCAGATGGTGGAAGATGGATAACTGTAGATAAGACTGCTAGAGTTTTTGTGTTTGTTGAAGAGTGTGTTGAAGTGCTGGTAGAATTTTGAATGGCAACTTATGCTTGACCTCCCTGGTTGGCAGAGAAAATACTTTTCCTACTGTGGGGCATGTTGCCAGTATTTTTTCTCAGAGGGCAAAATTGTATTTGAAGGAGGACCAAGTTCTCTCTGTCAAAGCATTTCCCTGCATTGATATCTGTGACTTAAGCAGAACTTGAGGAAAGAAAACTTGTAAGGTGTTATCAAAATATCCTGGAGGTTATTGCTCTTCATTAAATCAGGAGCAAATGTCAGTTTAATATAAAGGTCTTGCAAGCTTTCCTGCTTTCCTAATGGCTTCCATGCTGTGAGATAACATTTTAGTGCTGACTGATGTTCAGGGTTTACCTGCTGCCTTCACTACTTCTGACCATAATGTATTCCTAATTACCCGTTGAGAAATCGAATTAAGGAGCTTTTGGGTGGCATCATGTTGTTCTTTGTTTTCTACCAATTGCTTAACCTCAGTTTTGTCTTTGACTGTGGAGAAATTAAAAACCCCTATCTTAAATTGAATATGCTTATCTTCCTTGGTCTCCAAGAATTGTGTGCCAGCTGATAGAAGGGTAAACATGTTCTCCACTAGGAATTGTTCATGTCATGCTAGTGAGATAATATTTGTAATATCTACAAATAGCAGAACACAATTTTTAATTTATTTTTCTTTAACTTATGAAAGAGAAGCAAAAGACATTTCCCATCCTTTTACCAGGATGCCTTTTGCATTAATTATAAAGGTTTGCTTGTCTGCAGTCTTCTCTGTTTCCTTGCTCTTTTTTACTCTGATCTCCATCCCCCTCCCATATCGTGAATCTCCTGTTTCCATGTAATTAACCTGATATGCCCCCCCAGCACATTCCAGGCTGCTGTGTTGATCTCCCCTGTGTATGTATGGCCATTGCATTAAGGAATTCTCTCAGGCTAACTATGGGACCAGTTCCATTTCATAGTGTCCCAGTCTTTCCTATGCATCCATCGAGGGGATTTCAGGCAGTACTCACAGAAATTTTTTTCCCCTCTTCAAAATATTTGCCAATCCTATGCTAAATATTCAGGAAGGTGCTATTTGCTGAGAGGAGTACTTTTTAGTTCATTTGGGGATGATTCATATTCATGCCGCTATTCCTGCTCTTGCCCGCTTTGTGTGAAAGATTCGGCAGTTTTGGATGGAAATAGTTTTAAATAACAGATGATACCTGGGCAAATTTAATAGTGGCGTTTTTGTGCAACTTAAGGTAAAGGTTTTATAAGCTTCCAAATATTAGCAGGTTACTGTAAGTGTCTCCTAAGCATCTTTTGCTATGTTCTAGTGCTCCTTTCCTCTGCTTGCCAAGAAGGGGTGTGTAAGCGTTGGAAGGTAAGAAGCTTAAATGTGATTCATTCTGTGACTATCTGGAAGTCATTGTCTCCAGAGGATTTGTGATAGTAGCTGGTGTGACTTGCTGATGTTGTAAAAGCCAAGGACTGCAGCTGGCAGGTTTTTTTAGCTAGCAGTGAAAGATTATGGTGCTGAAATGACGTTTTGGCAAAGCACTGCAATGTGTGTTTATGTCTGCCAGTCTATTCAGCAAAGCACTGCAGTGGGATGTTTAATAGGCATGAGTGGCAAATTGGGGTCCTGGATTGATGTGATGATGAGGGTTTTATAAACTTCAAGAACTGAAGTGTGGAGTAAATGCCTCTCTGTGGAGATAGAGATTAATCTGTATTTTCAGAATGTCAATCCAATGTCATCTCCTCCCAAAAAACCTCTGTAGGTTAAGAGGGAGAGGGAGGATGAAAGAAATAAGGCCGAATGCTTTATTGGGGCTACCTAATTTAATGGTAGCGGTGGTATTACTATTGGTAAAAAGGAAGTTTATGTCAGAGAACTTGTGATGATCAGCAAATATTAATGGCATATGACATAAACCATTTTGGTGGCTATTTTAACCACTGATGGAACTACATAAAGAGTCTGTGGACTAATAGATAAAAGCTTGGATGTAGCCTGCGGATGTCTGTGATTTTTTCAAAGCCGCTAGCACATAACAAAAGAGATGATCCATCTTTTGTACAGTAAACTGTCATTAAATTCTGTCTCTCACCTGCTTTCAACCATGTTAATTTGTTTGTTAGAGGAAGTTAAGTGGCCTGCATAAGGATGACTGGTAATAATTTTTCAGTTTTTAAGTACTTGTCTCATAGTGTTTTACAAGTTTCCATGATATATCTGGACACCGGAGTTTGTTACTGGGCAAAGCTACCTTGTATGTCTCAGTAATGCATCTGAACATTTAGATTGCAAGCATCTCTTTTGCCAGTGGCTTGTCTAATGCAAAATATTCCCTGTGAGGAAACTGGAGGTGTAAGCTGCTAAAGTTGCCCTTCAAAAGAACATACTTTTTTTCAAGAGTGAAGCAGGCAGAGAGCCTGATTCTGAAGTGTATTGGATGTATTGATTGCCCTCCAAGCTTTTGGTGTTAGTTTTCAGAGCTATTTCCTTGTGCTTTATTAGCACATGCCCCTGGAGGTTTGCCAGCCTTGGGTCAGAAAAGTCAAAATGGAGCTCAAAATGAGGAGATACAGTCAGTAAAGAACTCCTTTTACCCGCTTGGTGGGTTAGCTATGAACAGAAAGAGGAGCTGTCTGTAACTGCTTCTCCTTCAGAAGCACATAAAACAGGATTTGTGCCTTTGAAGCAGTTTAATCCCTGTGTCCCACCTCCCACTCCATCCTGTGTAGAAGGGGCATCGCCTAGAGCAGCTGATACCCTGCCAGAATTATGTCAGCCATGCATATTTCTTCTCAGGGGCTGTGGGACAGAGCAAGGCTCTAGGCTTTTTTGGCTGACCTCTGCTATACCTTTTAATTGTGTAATGTAATTCTTTCTTCATGTGCTGTTATATGTAAGAAAGACACATGGATTTTTTTTTTCCCCCTTACTAATTCCGTGTGATGGTTTTAAGGTCCAAAGGGCTCATTGTGGTCTAAATGTACATGCATTGCCCTGGAGTGGTGTGAAAAAAATCAATTAAGGTGTCAGGTTGAGTGTCGCTCATGAGAAATCTCTTCATATCCACAGAGACTATTTCTAACAGGGAATGTCCATTAAAGATGAAGAGGGGAAGAAGCACTGGTTGACAGACTTGTTAAAAAATTTTTTTTACAGGTTGTAATGCAAAATATGCTTGGGGAAGGAAATTACAAGGGCAATTGAGCTGGGTTACAGAGCACTTCTAAGACTTGCAGCCTCTATTCATTTTGTGTGAGCATTTAGGAAGGAGGCTAGAAGATGTAAAACCTGTCAGCATCTCTGGTGTTGGGAACTCACTGTGAGCTTCTGATTGCTTCTAATTTGAAGTGTTTTTAATTACTAAGCTAATAATATTATAATAAATTAATACTTTAAAGGTGTTGAAATGTGTGGTTTAATTGTAAGCGTATATGCAGTTTTGCTGGCCAGTTTGGTAGAACTCATATCCATAATGCAGTTTATAGATGATGTGTGCATGAAACTATTATGCTTTGCCTAATGAATATACTTATGTCAATTAAAAATAATAACATTGCTCTGGTGGCATCAAACACTTCAGTTCATAACTTAACGACCAGCATATCTTAGCCATGTAAGAACTGCACTCAGAGACGCTTGTTTAACCCCTGTCTGATTTAGCTAATACTTCTTATGGTTGATCTGAACAAATGATTCTTTTCGGATTCCTAGTACCATTGGTTTTAATGGCTGGGTCATTTTTAATTTTGTGCATGTGATAGATCATATTACAAATGCCTCAAGATATAACTGACCGAGGTCAGACATACTGTATGTAAATTCTTTTGTAGAGAAAGGGCAGAGATCAAACAGAGCTGGAGGTTGAATTAATTTCCCTCTCTGGAGAAAATGATTCTAACAGGTTAAGAGTGAAGTCACTGGCTTCGCACAGATCTTCAGATGGAAGAAAGGTTTTCTCCCTTCTCCTCATCCCTACCATGGGCTTAGAAATTTGTCTAAAGTGTATTTGTTGTATTAGATGATACTGGGCCAATGCATTTAGCAGCTATATACTCTTCCTTGTCCACAGCATGGAGACAGGCTTTATGAGCATATATTTACATAACAAAGTTTAAAAGGTGAAGGCAGGAGGGATCAGGGATTTCTGTTGTGATAGAATGCAGCACTGGCTTGTCAGACCAACAGGTGGAAGATGGAAAGTTTTACTAGGAGCCTTATGTCACTTGTTAACTTTTGTTAGCTTGGAATTTATAAAACAGCTTCTTGAAATGAGGATACGCTTTTTTAAGCCCTGTTATTTCCAATAGATTCCTTGTGTTTCCTTAAAAAAACCCCTGAGTAATAGCTATTCCAGTAGCTTTGAAGGGGGGCATGTTTTCACATACAGCTGACCTGATGTCTAAGCCAGAGTAGTGAGCTTGCTTTTTCACAGTCACCAGCATAATGTTTCCTCTGTAATCTATTTTTGGAAGGGGTGGTGTGCTCATCATTCACAGGAAAGTTAGCAGATTTAGCAGTGCTTCTTTCCACCTCCTACACACCATCTATGAGATGGAGTTTTTAAGTCTTAGATGTCTCTGCAGATTTTTCCCTGAGCTACATTTCGGATGTATGCTTTATAATGCAGCTGGTTGGACTGCTGTAAATGCCAGCTGTTGTCCAAACTGAGAAATAGGGGAGCCTGGGAGAAGTAATGAAACCAGTTTAAAAAGCAAAGACCTTGCTTTGGAATCTGTTTGGAGTAATATAAACATCTTGATGACAGTTAAGATGAGTAGTGGTGGATTTGTTTTTTCTTCTTTTCCCAGCCTCTGTGTTCTTTAGCTCAGCTATGCGCCTCTAGACTGTGTGTGGTGCATTATGGGAAGGGAAGCAACTAAACAGAAGCCTTTGCAGACCTCCTGAAGGAGAATCATGCTTGGGAATTAATCCTGGTATGCCGGCTACATGAAGAGAATATGCAGAACTATTAGTTGTACTTGAAATAAAGTGGATGATCACAGTTGGCCAAGGTGTCATTAAGTTAATCTGTTCTACAGAGACTTAAGGACATTCAGTTACTTCAAGTTTTCTCTGTTCATCTTGGGTTTAAAGTTGGCCTAAGAGAAGAGGAAGTAATTTGACCAGGACAGATAGTAAACCCAACCTTTCTTTGCATCCTCTAGTTACAAAAGTCTGTTTGTAGAATCAAAGCCAATGGTGGGGATGAGCTGGGTTCAGGAAGGATGAAAAGACTGTGTAGGGGATATTTGATGATTAGGGAATGAGTGGGAGGAGGAAAGAGTGGCCATATATGAGAGAAGGTAGTTCTTGCATTCTCCTTGCATTCAAGCACCATGAGGCAACCTCTTAATCCTCTTAGTTTGGGTTATGGGATGCTGGCATACAATTCCCTCTCCAGAAATGTTTCTGCAGCTGGGAACATGGCAGGACTCAAGCTGTGATATGGGATGTGCAATGGATTCTACCTTTCTCTTGCAGGCAGCTGCTCTTGCCAGCAAAATAATGGCTGGAAAGTCTAGCTGGATATTGGATATTTCAGCCTGATGTTCTGCCTTTTTGGTGAACGTTGGTAATAACCATGAATCCAATGGGAAGAAGAAATTGCATTTCAGATTCTTTTTTCATTACTGCTCTGCCTTGGTCCTAATGTTGATCCCTTTGATAATTGCTGGGAAACTTAATTGCAGCAGAACTTGATGAGTGCTGACTGCTTTTGAATATCTATCCTAGCACTTAAAATTGGAGTTGTTTGGAAAAACAGGGCTTTTGAGTGATGGTTTTCCAGGGACACAGATTTAGCTAAGATTTCAAATTATCTGGAAGGACTTGTACAGGGTCCATCATATCATGTCCTCTTCTGCTTTCATGTTCCACCCTTCAATGCCTGAGGCATATATATAGCTCTGTGCAAACCATCACATTTGCCCAAATGTTCCTAGATTGGGTGTGCTGACGTCTCACTAGCTCATCTACTTAATATCGCTTGTCCCAAGCAGAAAGAAACTTAACTGATGAGATTCTGAGGATCTTGAATTTGGATGGGTTTGTATGCATGAACGACTGACAAAATGAATTTTCGAAGATTATTAACTTTCAGAAAAATCTACCACCATGTGCTTTGTGTTTGTTGATTATCCAAGTTTAAAATAAAACCAGAATACCTTCTAAATTTGCCAGTGAGTTAAAATCTGTTCTTACTGGGCCTTATGTTCATCTGTCCTGCAAGCTCTTTTGTGTCCTGTAGAGGAGACCTATCCTTTTGGTTTCCATAGGGTGGACAGTGTTTGACCAGCTATTTCATCAGTCCAGTCCAATAGCATACTGCTCTATCACAGAATCATAAAATGACTTGGGTTGGAAGGGATCTTAGAGATCATCTGCTTCTAGCCCCTCTGCCTTGGGCATTATCCAATCTCCCTGCTATTATCTTCCCTGTTTGTTTGTCATGATTTCTGCAGCTGTCCTGTGGAAGGAAAGATGACTGCCTTGTATTGATAGACACCAATGTCCCCTTTACTGAGATGGCAAGGGGAGTGATTCTCCATCATTGGGACTGATACTGACACTCGAGGGAAATGCCGACAGTTTCAACAAAGTGTAAAGAATTTACAGAGAGTGTTTGTTATGTGCATACCAGAGTTGTAATCACTTCCTGCCCCTGACCTCCCCGGTAGACTGGCAGGAGATCAGAACTGGATTGGTGCTTTCCTGCTTTTCTTACAAATCATCAATGTGCAAATCAAGGTAGGCTTTTTGTTACCCTAATGTTCAGCTTCATTTTTGTAAATCTGTTGAAGGCAATCTTGCCTGCCCATGTGTAAACAGGTACAAGACTTTTATCCCCAGTGGCTATGCAGGAGAAATTGAATATGTAGCTTGGCTGGACACATCTTTATTAACATATACCGGTGACCCAGGAGAAGTAAGAGCTCAGGTTGACTTTTAGGGTTTCCTTTACATTTAGTTGAGTGTGTCTGGCATTCAAGGAGAGAAACAAACCTGTCATAGCATTTACCAAACATTTTTCTGAAGGAAGAAAACTTGAAATCATTTGTATTTTTTTGTTTTGACATGAACTGTCAGCTACTTGCAAAAAACATTTCAATGTAGCTGTTAAAATCATGGTTGTGTTTCCAGCTAGTGTGTGCAGCATATTTATGAAGAGCTTTTGTGTTACAGTATCTCATCTGTTGTGTCCCTTGTTGTAGGACTGTCATGTAATTCCTTATTGTGATATCTGCGTTGGATTGTTTGGGGTTTTTTAAATGTCTTCTGGAGGAGAGGCAGGAATTTGGCTGGCTCATCCCCAGACATTGTGGCTTGCCTTTCAAAACACCCAACTATCTGTTGGTCACTCTCTCTTTATTAGAAGGAACGCAGTGTGCTTTCACAAATCGTCGTTCTGCATGTGGCCAGCATTTGAGACTGATTTGAGAAGTGGGGCGAAGAAGTGCAAAAATACAAGTTGTCTTTGCATAAGAGGCGCTGTCTTCCTCACAATGAGTCATTGCATGAAGTTTCTTCCCTCACTTGTTTTGGATGAGGAGTTAGCAAAAGCTAGGAAGTGCTCCTTGTAGGATCCAAACTATACAAGGAGTGAGGGAGATGGACCCAGAAGCTCCTGTTTTGGCTAATGACTTGGGCTGTCTCTATCAAGAAGCACAGCTTGCTTCAGTTCCAAGACCAAAAGACAAGAGACCAGAATCCAACACTTGCATGCTCTGTTGAGAAGCATTGGAAATACTTGGGATGTGCTTGGGAATCATTCACTGAAAAAACGTGCTCATGCTTGAGCACAGGATTCTCACAATTGTCTTTATTCAGGAGTGTTAAACAGGTCTAAGTGCTTTAATATGGCAATGTTAAAACTAAAGGTGCATCAAGGGTAAGACTCTTCTATTCTCCAGCCACCCAACAGTGCTTTGGTGAGCACGTAATTGGAGCTGCAGTCACTGGGGCTGCTCAAGAATGGAGGAATTTTTCAGTGTTTGGCAGGTGAATGCAGGAAAAAAACAGAAATGAATGGGCATATTGGTAACATAAAATAATCTGAAGCACATACACATGTATAGAACTGGTGAGGTAGAGCTCTAGAGTATTTTAACAAGGTTAGTACGTAATTTTGTAATTGTTCTGATTAAGAGTAGCCTTTCTCAGTCAGGTCTCTAAGTGTACTGGCTACAAGGAGTGCATAGTTTCATTAGATAAAGTCAGCCCTTGGGATATTGCCATATCCGAGCTTTTTTGAACTCTGTATTCAAACAGTTGGGAGTAATTTCTGCTTATCTTTTACTGTTGGAGCAGTGCATGCTGCAGTGTTCAAGTTTTTTTTAATAATCTCAACCATCATCTGGGAAAGTTGTATATGAGAGAAAAATTATAGTAATTGTCCTTGACAAAACAAAAAACCAAAACCTTAAGAGTTTTGACACCAGGCATTACTGAATAGTGATTAAAGAAATCTCCAGAGGATGGAAATAAATGGGATGTGCAATTTTTCTGTCTTTAGAATGTGACATGAAAAATATTTTATTCTTCGTTGTGCCTTGTATTGTTTTGCATAGCATCTGGAGTGTTGTCTTCTCTATTGTGGGAGTCAATGTTAGTCATCTGGGCAGCTGCTCTTCCAGAGACATCCAGCAGTAGGTGGATAATATCCCAATAGTACAGAGCAGCAAATAACATCATATTCTTACCATGCAAAGTGGTGTCGGGGTCTGTTAAATTCATCCCTTGTTCGCACTTGATATGTCCTTGGCTGCATGAAGAAGGGCTATTATAAGCCTGTCAGTTCTGTCTTGTACTCCTGATCAACCTGCTATGTCTTCTAGATTGGCAAGGTTTTAAAGCAACTAGAATTCACTAAGAACAAGAGGGTAAGGCTGGTACAGTGACAGTTGGTGGCAGTTAAGTTTTCTTACTTCCTTTGACAGTAAGTTTTTATTTCACTGCTTGTTCAGCCACCTCAGCGTGGACTGTCACTCTTTGACAGCAAGTATGGCAAGTAAGGATGATCTTGTCAGTCAAACCTACTCAACAGAAAACCTGTTCCATTTACTTGGCGTTTGATTTCTATTTTGCCTTCTATTCAAGATTGTTCTGATCTTTCAGTAATTCATTATGCCATATAAATAGTTTTGTTTTTCAAGTCTGTGTAGACTGAATATCTGAGAATCTGAGATAATTTGGCATGTGGCCATATTTTTTACTGAATACTGTATTCCACTTCTTGGTCATTAGTAGTAACGTAATTGGGATATTAGTAAAAATACAAATGCCAGGCAGCAGGATAGTCTTGTCAGAGGGAAACTGCTACTTTAGCTGTGAATATATAAAATTATGTTCAGTCAAACATTGCACAGAAGTGCTTTGTAATTAAAAAAAATAGCACAGATGTTAGCTGTGCTCTTGGACAGATCATCCAAACTGTCATCTGTTTGCTTTCCTGAAGTACTATTGTATCTATATGCATTTAGTCTATTGTGATGGCATATGCTGCCTTTTAACTTCTTTTCCCTTCTGAGAGATCACTATATTAAATCTGAGGTAAATAGTAATGACTTAGAACTCTCTTCTCTTTTTCATAATTTAGAATTCTCCTGCCTTTTTTTCCCCCCTGCTTTCTCTTACACCTTTCTCAAGCTAAGCAGGTTGGTTCTTCATTGCCTTGGACTCTGAAGCAGAGTAAGCTATTAGTCTCCTTCGTACTGCCAGAGAAGCAGACAGTTACTGTGAGGTGATGGGAGTTATTGGTTTGATGTGAGATAATAACCACAAGGCTGGTGACCTTTGAGTTTTCAGTCACTTTATGAGGACAGAATGGTAGAATAGCCTATCTTCTAGTTCGTGTCCTTCATGTCCATCACTGGAAACACAGGTGTTTAGGTGAAAATGGAACAGGGGGAATTTTGTGGCTCCTGTGGAGTTTGGATTATTCAAAAATATTTCAGTCTTATTACTGGTAGTCAGGGATGGAGACGTATTTATAACAGGGGTACATTTTAGAGGAGTAGATGTGCAGCTGTTAAAATATCTGTGAGATGTGTGAAACTTTGCACCAAAGTAATTACACTTTTAATTTCAGGGAAAGAATTTTGCCTTGCTTATTTTTACCATACCTTCTAGTGCATACTAGTTCTTTCCTCCTTGTGATTTAAGTCTTATCTTACTACTTGGACTGTATTTGAAGTATTTCCTACCAGAACACACATGCAGTAGCATGAGACGTGATAGCAGTACCATTCTGTGCATGTTTTTCTTGACAACCTCTTTCTTCTGTGTCACATTATTTAGACAGGATTGGCTCAAGTGCCACATATAAATGTCTATTTCTGTTTGAGAAAAGAGAGGGGCAACTGAATTAGGTGCTTGGTGCCAGTTTGTATTTAAAGATACAGTTAAAAAGTACATATTCAGACCACCTATCCAGACATGAGAGAAATAGGTGCTGCAGAAATAACTGTATTTGCATGGCCCTACTCCACTTTAGAAGATGGTGAGCCCATGAGTCCTAGACAGTCTCTCAGCATTAACTGCATTACCTTCGAGTCCAATCCTTGTGGAGAGTGGATCACTTCACCTCTTACGTGGCTGGGGAGGAGGATGCCTTGAGCTTTAATGGATTGCACTGAAGAGGAACACACACAGACCAGTACTGGCCTGAAGCTACTGTGTCAATACTTTTCTTTCTTTCTTTCTTTCTTTCATGGATTAGAAGTACATGTACTTCTAATCATGGCCCAGACCCACAAAAACCATGTTCCCGAATCACAGGGGTTGTCCTCTAAGCAGCCACAGTGCTTTCCTGAAGCGCAATCTGAACTGCAAGTAGAAGGCAACATGTTTTTTAATAATCTTTGGGTGAATACCCCTGTAATGGCTGACTGAAGTTGCACTGTATCCAAAAAAGTGTAGTTTGCATGGATGGAATGGAACACTCCTCTCAAGGCTTTGTAGTTGTACAAGGTTTGTTGCTTTGGGATTCAGTTGTATTTCATCTTGGAAAAAAAAAATGTGACAGAAATGTAGCTCACTAGAACAGGATACTGAAACAGCTAAACTGACAAAAATCATTAGTTCTTACACACTGAAAAGCTTGTGGATTATTTCAAAGAACTTAAAAGCCAAATGTCACTTCTCATCTTCAGAACAGATGCTTCTACTCTGTTGGAAATGCAAGGCAGGAAGCTTGGATTTCTCTTGCTATTTGAGAAGTAGAAGAATATAAGCTACATTAATTAGTCCTATTAGTAGTGTTGATGTCAGAGGTATGAACCTGAATTGGTCAATTTTCCACCAAACAAGGACATGTAAGCACAGACTCACTACCACAGTATTGATTTAGGCACTTACAGGTAGTGTTTAAATGGTTTATTGGGACATCCTCTGGGGCTTCACTTCTTAACTATTTAGTGGTTAATATACACCAGCACTCCTAGAACATTTTAGAAATTTTGCTGCCTGCAGTTTCTGAACACTGAAAGAAATCTTAACACCATCTGTCTAGTCAGGCACAGCCCAACCTGGATGAATTGCTTGTCCTCTTAAATTTAAACTAATTAAATTTTTAGTTGGGTGATGACTGTCTGCATCTTTTTTAGGATTAAGTTTCTTATAGTAGCAGGAAAACAAAGCTTGGTAGAATCTCTTTGAACAACATTTTTATTTTAAAGCTTCTAATATGAAGGCAAGGGGGAGTTGCAGAGAGCAGCATGAAATTTAAATGTGACATTGAGCTGAGTTGTTCGGACTTAAGAGTTGCATCTTTTGGTCTTGCTGCTTCAGTGTTCAGCATTGGGCCAGATTTGCGATGTAGATTTCAGTTGTTCATCCTGCTTCTTAAACTTACAACCATTGCTGACATGTTTGAAGTTTCTTATGGTGTTATTATTTTGTTGATTTTTTGGAAGGAAGAAAATGGGCATTAGATGTTTTAGGTCTTTTGCTTATAAATGCATCAGATATCAGAACTCACTCTTCCCTTGTCAGCAGGGATTTTCAGTTGAGGGATTTCCTAACTCATAGGTGTCAGTACATTATATGAGAAGTGCTATGTTTCTCTGTGATACCTCTCAACTTGTCGAGCAGTTATTTGAATCCATGTAACCCTCTGCAGCCAGTATCCCACTTGAAGAGTTTTATTGTGGCACTGGTGATTGTATTTGATGTCCTTTAGTTTTGATCAGTGAAGACAGCAGATCTATCATTCCTTACCTCTGTGCTGTTTAGCAGGTAAAGGTCAAGTTGATGATCAAAGAAATATCAAATCTGAGCTCTTTGAGATGCTCTTCATCCTGATATTTTTTGACGTTAACAGAGTTTCTATTTGCCCTTCTTGAAAAACGTGCACCTTGCAATGAAATGGGAAAGAAAGGGAAATCCTACATTTTTATGTCACTTACTCATCTGGTCAAGCTGTGGGGTTTTTTTGTCTTAGGCCGAATGATTATGAGAAACTGGGGGAAAAAGGAAAGGAAATATTTCAGTCTTGGTCCTGGTAGCCATCTTTTTCCTGTAGAATTTTCTAATACTTATTTTTTAACTTTGTTATGCAGGAATGTTAGCTGTTGTGTCCATAAATGATGTGTGAACAGATTTCAAGTTCCATTAATTTGCCCATTATTCAAAATTATTTAGCTGTTTCAACATATCAGTTGCTCTGTCTGTTGTTCGCAATTTGTTATTTGCACTGTGCATTTGGTCACTGATGGCACGGAATGTTCTGTCTCTTGGATAGAAAGCCTTCCAAGCTCACAAAGCCTTTTTGAAGGAACTGTGCAAATGCATTCCTGCATGCATATTTGCAGTGGCTTCTATAATCCAACGTAAACAAAAGGAATGGTGATTGACATTGAAATGGCTACAAGAACTGTGTTTGTATGAGTGTTCTGGAATGTTTTGTGATAGTTTAGTGTGACTGCAACTTCTCATGGGTACTTTTCAAAATAGGCATTGTAAAGACAGTGTCTTCAAGTTGTGGATATTATGGGCTTTAGCTGGATGCTGGTTTTGTAGCAAGACTTACTGAGGTAGTTAATTTTGCTGACCTTTAAACTGTTGTTCTTAGTTTTCCTGATCTAACAGCCGGAAATGTAGGGGAGATGTGGCATCTCTGAGCTGTCATCTGGGTATTTCTGGGATTTTACACATGTACGTAACAGTTACACTTGGCTCACGTTTTCAAGATTTCCTGCTACGAATAGTTGTGGGGGTTTTTTAAGTGAAATTTTAAGCTTATGAACAATTTATTTCTGGGATAAATTCTCAGAGTTTTATGCTTGAGATTCAGTTTTTATATTTTTGTGTTCCTATGCTGCTGCCAGTAATCAGAATTTCTTCCACTTCATTACCACTTCTAAATCTGTGACTAGTACCCTGTCTTTTCTATCACAGATCTTTTAAGGAAGATATTTTTAAAAAACCCTTTTAGTAACTGATGAGACACCTTCCTTCAAACTGAAACACTGTCATTTACTGTTATTCTTTCTTTACAGCTTTAATTCAAAAGGCCTTGGTTTTATTCAAATCAATTTGAATTAATTTTTAAATTAAGATTTTTGAGGTACAACACTGGCTGTCTGATTAAAATCTAACTAGAAAAATTTCACTGTGTGCCCTTAATCCACTAATTTTATGATTCTGTGCAAAAGAAGCAATCTGGTCAGGCAAGATTTGCTCTGGTGTTTTATTGCCTGTGATTCTGTTTCCATCTAGGAGCAGGATTTTCAGCTGTGTGTCGTGTTGAGCACTGCAGTCAGTGAGAGAGTTACTGATCTCTGTAAGAGCAATTTTAGTGCCTCTGTGGTGCAGCTCTCAAATCCCCACCCAGACTGCTGACTTTTTGTTCATGAAGTGCCAGAGCACCATGCAATTGTCAGTGGTTGTCACTTGACTTTCATCAATGCTTATTTTGGACCACCTAAAGATGTGGCCAAGTATTTGATAGAATATTTGGTCAGAGGATAACCAGACTTTGAAAATCTAAGGTATTTTACTTCTAGGGGTTTGGGATTTTTTTTTTTATTTTGTTTGTGTAGGCTTGTACTGGTTATTTTACTCCTTCCTCCAAAGCAACTGGAGGGAAGGTTTCCTTCAAATGGGATGCTCTTATTCTAAGGCTGTGAAAGAAAAGCAATGTTTGCATGAGAAAGTGGAATGACATACACGTTTTAGCTTTTTAATGATGCAGTTCTCTCCCATCAGCCTCTGCTTTCTGTGCAATGGGGGCCTATTTTTGGCAGTGGAGAAGCAATTCAGTGAAGATTTATTTGCAGATAACTGCAATTTTGGCTTTTTCCCTGTAAAAGAAACTTAAACTGCTGGTTGTCCTGTTGTGTTAAAAAGCACCAAGTAATTACTTTGTTTCCTTCTCAGCAGCAGTAAAATAGATGGTATCATTTTAGCTTTAAAAATTAGGTCACTGTCCAAGGCAATTGTTGAGTGACCCATAATTAGATTTTAACTTCAGGGTGTTTAATCTGAGATTAATTAGAAGTGTCCTGAAAGAGGTATTCCTAAAGTGCTTCCAGCTTGGCTCAGTGCTAATTCTGAACCATTCTTAAATGAACGCAGCCTTGGCCAAAATGTCCAACAACAAAAATTGCTCGAGTTGGTGATTAAAACCCCACGCTCCACCCAAATGCGTGCCATAAATAAGTGACATACTCCTACCATGACAAAATTAGTTGAAGAGAAAAAAGACTCGTGGTAAAACTCGTAAATGTCATCTTTGTTAGCATGGGACATGTAGGAGCCTTTTCTAAAAAGGAGGATTCAGTGCTTTGTGAGTAGATGAGTACAGTATGTTAAGGCTTGTGAATAACATAGTAAATCTCAGTGTCTTGCATTATGCAATCTGATGTTGGGAATTCTATTTCTCACCGCTTAATTTGTAAGACGTACTGTTCTGCCAGCTACAACACAGCACTGAAATTAGTGCTCCTTTGGGGAAAAGGAAATGAAATAAGGTCACTGGTTTCATTTGATCGGGCCTCAGAGAAAGATGGGATTTTGTTGTGTTCAAAACAAATGTGGTACAGAGTGTCGGAGGATCTAGGGACAGCGAGTGCATAACAGTGTGAGTACAATGAGGGCAGGTCAGACAGTAGCCCTGTTCACTGTGGCCCTAGTGAGAGAACACTGGGATGGCATCTCCCCCTCTCAGGTATTACCCTAGCTCAGAAGTGGGGAGTTGGAAACCATCAGGAAATGATAGCTTTTAGTCAAAAGGAATGCTCTTTTAGGTAAGAAACTTGTTAGCCAGATCCTTCAGTTTTGAATACTAAAAATTTCACCACCACAGCATGACTGAGAGAAAGCAAGGAGCTTATAAAACAGATTTTTCTAAAGGCTGTCACTGTAGCCACTAGGGCACAAGGAATGGTCTCTATTTTGGAAGTTCAGGAGATGGGCTTTTTCACTATGTTGGCATAATAATTTCCCTATTAAGTGTGATTAAAGGTGATTAAATGAAGACTGAGTCCCCCAGTAACTGGGGCTCATAGGTAACATAATGGTAACATTAGGAAAAAGAAAAAAATTAAAATTTGAAGCATTACAGGGAAGTGATGGGAAGAGAGGTTGAATGTAAGGTGTCTGAAGCTGTCTTACTAGCTTTGGGGTTTTGCTTTTATTTATTTTTTTATGGGTTTTGAGTAGTTGAAAGATCCCTTTCCTCAATTCACATATTTCCCATCAGAATTTCTAGAGAAACAGAGTAATCAAAACCAAGGACTTAGTTTCATCAAACCTGTGGTGAGACTTTTCCTTTCATTATACCATGGTAGTTGGATTAGTAGTGATACCCTTTGCTAGTTCATTCCTTTTTTAATATTGATTTAACACAGTAAGATCTTCAGAGAATATTTCCTGTGCTATTTAAGCATTTTTTTTACATGTGTTCTTTTTGTTGTTTTTATGCCAAATTCTTAGATGCCAAATAGCATAAATAGAATTATTTTCTATGTTTAAGTACATAATTGTTTCAAAGATGGAAAAGAAATAGAAGTCTGTAAACCTGTGATTGTCAGGAGAAAGTTCTTCTAAAAAAACACTATTTTGCAATTGATAAGAGAAAAAAGCTGCTTTCCCCCTTCATACAGGTGTTGCTGGGAAATGGCTGTATAGGATCCCTAATTATTCCTACTTCGCAGGCTACAACAAGACACTTGGCTTGACTTTTCCAATCAGGAAAAGTTACTAGAAAGATTTTTTTGTCTGTGGCAGGGACTCATTCTTGGTTTTTCTTGCAGTTCTTCTGTAGCTATTTGCTGGTGGTTTGTGGGCTCTGCCTACATGGTTGCTCTTAAAAATCACTTCCTCTGTTCCTCCTCACTGTCCACCACATATCCTCTCCCTCCTAGAATCAAGGCTGTAATTTCCCCACGGTTCACCACAGGGTAATTGAAGGATTGGGAATGTGGAGAAAGATGCTGCCACTGGCCTTTTCTTCAGTTGCTGTATGACTGCTTCCTGAAATTGGTAGTTCCCAATATCACTGCTGTTTCCTACTGGCTTTCATCTGCACTAACATGCAAGTTAAGAATTCTGGTAATGCTAGAGAAGTTCATTTGATGCAAAAAACTTGTCAAGGCTAACAGCATCGTATTTTGCTCTTTATTATCATTTCTAGGCATCCAAGACTGTTAAGCCTCTGACACAAATGACAGCTCTGGTCTTTTAAAAACTTGCAACCACATGGCTCCATCCAAAACTGACTAAGATTTTGGCAGTAATGGCACTGACTTTGGATCTGGGCCTTTTGCTTAATGCCGAGGAAGTTAGCACTGTATGGGTTTTATCAGGTAAAATATAAACTTGAAAAGGTGACAATATAAGAGATGTTTGTTTTCTTCTTGGAAAGCAGTTGCAGTTTGGGAGCTGACTAATTAGTTCAAAGGTGCCTTCTAGACGTGTATTGGTGACCACTGTTAATGGCAGGTGTTCAATGCTGCCCAGGTGGTCATTTGATCTGATTTGCAGTAGCTTAAAAAGATGGATTCCTGCACGTGTGGATGTCTGTCTGCTTCCCCCTAACAGCTGTACTGGCAGTAGCAGCCAGAGATCAACCAAGGACATCATCTCATGATCTTTCCTCTTTCTTCTCATTGTTAAAACTAGTGTCTAAAAACTAAGCATAATTTAAATTATTGATTTAGATGATCTACACTGACAGATATGCAAATAAAAATTTGGCCTGGTTTTATGAAAGGACTAACTAAAGAGGATATTCTTTGAGAAGTAAGTTTCTAAAATGTGTCTTGTTTTGAATATTCAACCACCCTCTGATAATTAATCCAAAAGAATTCCCTGCAGGCAATTTACAGGTTTTTTTGTCTCCACTGGCAGAGTTACTTGCAGTGGATAAACTGTACATGTTCAATGCTTAAGCAGTTTTGCTTTACTGTGCAGTTAAATTGTATCGCTAAATATAATATACCCTTTAAGGTTTCAAATTTTCTATTTCCACTATAGTTTACACATTTTGCCTGTGCTTTCTTAATCTAGTGTAATATAATAAGGAACTTCTGGGTTTGGTGCTGTAAGTTTTGTTTGACATATCAAATAAATGTTTTAATTTTAGTGCTGCCATTCTACCAATTTCTGTATTTCCTACTGTGAAGAAACATGTCTCAGTCCACATGGCTCCCAGGAAACCTCTGTGCACAGAACTGTATTAGAAATGACAACAAAAAAAGTTGTAACCTGGAAAATAAACCGAGGCTTGCCACTTGTGCAGCAGGAAAGCACAAAACTCATTAAGTAGTTAATGAGCTCAGTGGTTTTAAATGTGGGGGAGAAATAGCTTTGTTTTATTGAGGCTGGAAGGAGAGAGAGAGGTGACTTTGTAGCAAATACTCAAATGTTCTGAAATCCTGGTTTTCCCTTCTCTTTCTTGGCGGAGCCAGGGGGGTAAGCTGTAACAGTAAGAAAATTACTAACTTTGCTATTTCATATTGAAAAGTATAGGTAGGAAAAGTCATGAACATTTGAAAAATGCCTCCCACAAATCACAGTGTCAGGAAGATCAGGACTTGATTGTGTAAAGGACCAGATGTGTGTTTGGGTTCATTCTGCTGTGTGTGTATGCAAAAGTCCTGAGAGGGATTTGGATAGCAGGGTGCTGTGGTTAAATTGAGTTGAGCTGGTGGCTATTGCCAGTTTAATCTTTCTCAGAAGATAAGTGGAAGCTCCAGTGCTTGGGCTGAATGAGGGTCATGGGGATCAGGGCAACATCACATTCCTTCAAGTCTCCTTGTGCCAGGTACCTCAGCTTGTGTGTATTTCTTCCTTAACACCCATGGTATTAAAATAGCTCCTAACCTGAGGGCAAATACTCTGTTTCCTGGCTCTGAGAGATGCTGGTGGTGCTGCAGGTCTCGAATGAGTCAGGCATTAGTCACAGAGCCTCCTGCAATGATGCAGGCTGTAACATGTGTGCAGAGAACAGAACGCTTTCATGCAGTGCAGCCCCTACTTGCCGGTTCAGACAGGAGGAGCAGGATGATGGAGTTAAAGACGTTGGATCTTATTAAAGGTCAAGGCTGAGGTTTTGGTTGGCACTTATGCTGGGGATGCAACAAGAAAAGAGCAGGGCACAGTGGATGTGTTTCCCGGGTTCTGGCTACATACAAAGGAACCCAAAATATTTGGGTCCCAGCTCAGCTGTGCTGAGTGTGTTGAAAAACACCTGTGAGCAGCGTTCCCTGGGCTGCACTTCTCCACCTGCCAGCCAAGGTGTGCTGGTGCCTCTCCAGTGCCTACAGCACTTGTCATGGGCTACACCCTGGTGTCAGCAGGCAGTGGCATACTTTGTGTTTTGGAATAGCAAAAACTTTCTTTATATAAAAATAAAACCTCTGTGAAGCAGCTGAGTAAGATGTAATCCTGATAGTGTAAAACTGACAGCAGAGGCTGCACTTTTTCTCCTGGACGCTTACATGTGGAGAGAATGAGACTGTAATCGATGTGGGGCTCAGTGTTTGAGTGTTGCCTGGCTTCCAAAGGCACAGAGTTCAGCTGACTTCTCTGTCATGAGCTATGCCTATGTAAAAATGTGGCTTGCAACAGGATTTTTCAAATATTCTGTGGTCATAGTTAAAGGCAGATTTTTGAGAGATTCAGTGTGCTACCCTGTGTCTCAAGTGTGATTATCCCTTTGGTACCACTGTGGAAGCTGAGCTACTCTCAAATATAGTCCCTGGAGTACATTTAATATCATAACAAATTTCAGCAGTTCAATTCTGTCTAAACAGTTTTAACTTGCTTTTCTGAGCTGCTGACTTGCACTGGTTTTTCTCAGGCATCAAGTGTATTGGAATTTTTTTCAAGTTTATTTTAAAGAAACTGCTATTGTGTAACTTTGATTATGAGAGCTAAAAGCATAAGAAAAACACCCAATATCATGAGGAGGGTGACTAATGTTGGCAACACTGGTGATGCTGATAGACATTAGAAGATAAAAGAGAGCAGATGGTGTTTCATGGTTTTTTGAGTGCTTTGCTTATCTTTGGATCTCTAATGTAGTCCTTTGAAGAACATTACCTTAGTTTAAACCTTTTCCTTCTCTCACAAAAAAAAAAAAAGTGAGAATAATCATAATGTTTTCAAAGCAGAGACACTGTTATGGTCACACCTGGTACCTAGAGTGCCTCTTCACGTGTGCAAACATTTGCACTTGGAAGGCACTGCTTTGTACCAGCAGTGACCATTTGATTTTTGACTTTTATCTCCAAAGCTTCCCAAAGAAAACAGAAATCACAATCAACCATGGCATGCCCTTGACTTCAAAACCATGGCAATCCTCTGGGATTATTTTGTTTTGTAGCAGTAAAAAGCCCATCACTCCACACTTCCAACTTAACCTCAAGAAGCAGTCTGGCAAATGGAGAGGTTGTCCAGGGAAGGGACTGGGAGCTGGTTCCTGCTGTGTAGTTTGTAAAGAACAAGCATCAGGGGACCATTTTTTTTTGGCTTGTGAACTTTGCAAACTTCAAAATAGGCTTTTTCTCAGCAGTTGCTTGGTGTTGGGAGACAAGAAGTTGCTCTGCAGTTTAATAATTGATGGGAAAGGACAGGAATGTTTTCAGGGAAGTTCTGGCACATCTGTACTATTCCCAGTCTGGCAAATGTACAGTTAAATCTATCACTGACTGCATGAAAAGCTTGAACAGATTCTGTGTGTATCATGGGAGGATGTGATAGATGTCTGAAGAAAAATTATATTTAGAAGGTAGACAGATATTGGTAGAGCTCTCTGAGGAACTTCATACCAAATGTCAACAAAGCTTTTATAGTAAAAAAAAAAAATCGAGAAAGTTTTTCAGAGTGTGCTATGCTGGTAGAAGAACTGCATTGCAAGAATTGGTGTGGGTACAGACATCAGTAAAGACAGACTGTTTTCATGATCTAAATATGTGCCACTAATACAGCAAAAATTTCCAGTGAAAACTGGAGTTTCTGCAGAGTGAGTTCACTCAGCATTTTGGCAAGCTTGTATTCAGTGCAGGTTGCTCAGGATGCAGCTTCAGTACGAGTTACAGGTTGAGCTCTGGTGGCAGGAGCCCTGAGCCCCAGCAAAGGACCATGAAGTGCTGACTGTTTGCAGAACCAAGGCCAGGGGACAGGACAGTCAGGGACACAGCAGGAGCCAATGACTCCAGACCTTCCCACACTTACACTGTGAGGCTATAAAAGCCCAGGGGTTCCTTTGTTTGGGGTCTCTCCTCAGAGGCACCAGCTTGGGCTGTTATTTTGTTATTATACCATGATTAAGCTCCTTAAACGATGGAGACATCTGAGACTGTGCTGTGGGAATCCTGGGGTTGGGCAGGTGGGGCTACTTGTTCTGGCTGTGTGAGTGTGGGGGGCGTAGCTGTGAACAGGCCTTGGTCCCAGATCAGGCGGTGTGAGTGTCAGACAGGGAAGTTTCCTTAATGAGCTCAGCAGCTGAAGTTAATTACTTTAAGTTCCCATATTGAAAGACAACTTTCAACTGCTGTTGATTATACATGAGCTTTTGAAAAGAGTCAGATTGCCCTAAATAAAGCAATGTATTGTGGAAGGGAATAAAAACTTGTTTTATTTGAACTGGAAAACTCCTTCGGTATTTTGATGAGTATCTTGCTGTGCTGGAACACTCAAACACCCACTGGATGGTTTACTGAGATTTCAAGTCTTTGAGTCAATTAAAGTGTAGAATTGATGTGGTGAAGCCACAGCATCAAGCTGGAGTGCTGGGTGATGTTACAGGCTCGGTCAGCGGTGCATTTTAGTGATCTTCAACTAGTGGGCCAGCATGCTGGAGCTGCACTCACAGCCATCCTGCAATGACTGTAGCTTGGAGCAAGGCAGGTAGTCCTTTGGGGATGTAGAGGAGAAAAGCTTCATCATGTGCAAAAGTCTGGCCCCTTGAGCCAGGACATTTTCCCATGTAACAGGAACTTACAACAGGTCAGTGCTGACTGGGCTTGGAGGGCTGCTCTTACCCAAGGTGAAAAGCACCGTGAGATGAGGACAGTGAGGTCCTTGCTGACGACCAGAGGAGCTGGGACTTTGAGGAGCAGCAACACATGACTGCTGGTTTTGCAGTTAGTGGTCCTAAAGTGCAAAATAAAAAAAAAATCTAAAGCAGAAGGGGAAACAAAATGTCTTTCAGGCAGAAAAGCAATGCTGCCTGAGACATGAGCTCAGCTGAGCTGGGAGTGTTGTCAGCTGTGGGCTGCCCCTTGCTGCCACGAGCTCAGGTCTCAGTCTGTTGTCTTACAGCAAAATGTATTGCTCATATGTAGCAGGTCTAAAAGTAGGTTGTTTTCTGTGCCAGGAAGGTATTTATTTTAGGCAGGCAAGGGAAGAAGGAACAAACACTTCCTTTAGGATAGCTGCAGACATTTGTCCTGAGGAAGGAAATTAAGTAGTATTTTCGAGATACGAGTGCTGGGGAATTATCCACTTAGCCTGCTCCATCCAGTCTTCGTGGATGGGCTTTTGTAGGTTCACCCTGGCAGCCCCAGTCGGGGAAGAAGCTTTGCCCTTCCTTGATGGAGAGAGCTATACATGAAGATCTGTGCCTTTGGCTTGAATGAAGCCCGTCTCTTGAGCTGGAGTTAACGAACTATCAGGGAATCAGTGCCCCAAAAGATACAAATAGTCTTGGTAGATAAGCAATCTGTTGGGATAGATAAGTGATCAGTCATGGTGTCTAAAGTCAACACAACTGCTTTGGTGTCCTATCTGCCAAATATGTAGTTCCAGATACCCCATATGTGGTATCTAGTGTGTATTTTAAGAAAATATGTCAAGGAGGGGTACAGCATTGATGCATTGCTACATATCTGTCAAGTTTCTGATACATATCTGCTGTGTCTGGGCTCTAACCTCTGTATCAAATGGTTCCCTTATCTGTGTGAGAAGTTAGAAGGGAGAGTGGTTCTTTTAGTCTCTGTGATGAAGCCTCTCACATTGTCTGCATGATTGACAGGTGCTTTGACATTTTATAGGAGAAGAAATTGTTGGGCTAACTGGTGGGTGGACATAAATTTACATCAGTTATACACTGTTAGTTTTTCCTAACAGTGCACTTTGCCCTTGTGTTTATTTGTGCAAAACCCATTTTAAGCTGCAGTAGGAAGCCATATTACTTTATAGTTAATGTTAAAAAAGGTCATCTATAAAATGGAATAACATAAAGTTATTACAGAAATAATTAAGAAACAGTTAATTGAAATTCAAAGATATGTAAAGAAGGAGCTGCGAATGGAATCTAGTGGTGGCTGAGATGCGGGAGAAAGTGCCCACAGTCCATCAAAAGTCAGTGCTTCCTCCCCACAACCTGCAGCTCCTCTCAGTGGCCTTCTCATAACTCATATAGAGCCTTTTTCAGAATATTTTGAGGGAGTTTTTTCTCTTCCCCTGAAGGCTAAATCAATTTGCAGTACAATGCATTCATTTTTTACTCTAGGTTTTCATACTGTTGAACAAGCTAGTCAGTGGTTTTTCTGCAGGAAAGGTGGACTGGGCTGGTTCTCTGTCTGAGCCTGTCACTGGGAATACACCAGCAGTGACCTGCTGGCCACCCATGCAATTTAAAAATCACATTTCAAAGGCAGTTTTTTTGGCTCATAAAATATCTAGGAATTACCCAACACTGGGTTGAAAAAAACAGATTCTGACTGTAGGGTATTTTCCGTGAAGTTACAAAGTCCTTGCTGAAGTGCAGGGCCTTAGCCACAATCTCCTTCCCTGTGTTTGTAATGCTGAAGCCTGAATTATTCATAGAGCGGGGACTCTGAGCAAACTGCAGAAGGCAGCGCACTTACGGTGATTAATGAAAAGTCTGAGCTGGTGCTTTACGATGTAGATGAGTCATTAATATAACAGACACACTAACAAGCGCGGGAGAGGGTTTGTGTGGGAGGCTGCAGGGGCCATCTCCCCTTAGGTTGCTAGCAGAGTTGAGCCAGGGCAGCAGGGCTCAGTGCTCCCTGGTGCTTAATTTCAGCTCCTAAATTAGAGAGACTCCTCTCCTCATGGAGGGTGATTAATATTACCATGAAAACCATCACATGTGCCTCAGTGGGATTAACAGGTTCAAGTGCAGTAGGGTATTGGTGCCTTCGGGGCCAAAGCCCTATGCTTCTGAAGAGGGTGGTGGTAGTGCTGCCTTCAATGAGTTGAGCATGTCCCCAGCTAATATTCTCAAGGCACTTAGCTTTGAAGGGGGACAGAGTAATTAAAATTTATTTTATAAGCCCCAAAGATGCACGTGTGTTCTGTGCATACAGATTAAGTAGCTTGTGGGGTTCTCAGCCCTATCTTCTGTCTGTTTATATTAATTCTGTCTTCTTTTTTCATTAGTTTAGAAGGCAGATCAATTTTAATTGAAGGGATTTTTTTTTCTGTGGAGAATGGTAGGCAAATGGTGATACATTATCTTCACATAAGGGAAGTAGCATTAGATTTGAAACCAGTTAAACCATCACAGAAGAAAAAAAAATCCTTTCTTCCTGGCTGCTAAATATTTAACAGGCCACTGAATGATCAAAGGTCCCTTTAGGATTTTAAAATGACAAGATAGGAACGATTTTAAATTCCCTAACATTTGCATTTGTGACAGCAAGAATGTGAGAAGCAATGTCAAATGCTTGAAGTCCTCCCACTTGCACAGTGATCACTGAGTCATTTTACTGATAGAAGCCAATTCAGAATACTTTACCCCTTCTATAAATGTTGAACCAAACTCAGCTGGGAAATGGGAGCATCACCCACACAACACAAAACACTACAGCATTTTTCCTATGCACAGGGTGATGAGCAGCAGTATAAAAAAAATAATTTCAGTGCTGAAGGGATTCTGTTCCTGCAGCGACCAGTCATTAGGGGAATGTTGTCTCCTAAGTTTGCTTTGACTTAAATCTTGGTTTCCACGGGTTTATTGGAACTGGTGCTAGGAACACATTTCTCTTGAATACTGTCTCTTTATATGTGAATCTTAATGCTTCTATTGCAATGAGGGAACAGTAGTAGAGCTCACTTGTAGTGACAATCTGGGAGATTAGAGATGGGTACATACTGAGTCTGTCTGACTGGATTAAAGTGGTTTGCATCAGATTTCCAAGATGTTGTATCTTACCCTAATAAGCGGTTTGGTTTTTTGGCACTTGAAACACTTTGGATTTCTGAAATTCATTCTTGATTCACTACAGTGTTATGTTACTATTAAACCTATCTAAAAGCTTTGACTTCTGTGGAACTAACTACTTGCTTAAGTGTATGCTTGAAAATCTTTAGTTGAAGCAAATGAATTAATTTCATTAACTTAAAATGAATTTAGGTGTGTAAGAATAATTCAAGTTGAAGTAGACCAGCTTTTACGCTTTCAGTAGTAATGTTATGTTAAGCTTCTCTTATCAGATTGCTTACATTTATGTTGTGGTTTAAGGCCAGCTAGCAACTAAGTACCATGCAGCCACACAATATGATACATGTTTGTTGTTGTTGCAAAGAATGTGTTGAATTTCTTTTCTGCAATAATCTATTCAGAAAAATACTTCTGAATATTTGAGGCATTAGTTATTCTTCTGTAAATAGCTTTTTGGGGGTGCTGGATGGTCCAGAATGCATCCTGGTAGAAATGGCTTTTGTTAAGTTAATGTAGCCAGCTAAGCATCCACACTTTGTATATATATGTTTGGAATGTTAAAGGTATGGGAAAGAGAGTAATAACATTAGAGCAGTCAATTGTCGCATTTTCCAATATCATTGCCTTTCTTGGATAATTCTAGGCAGATGAGCAACTGAACTAGAGAACAAGGACCAGTTGGTTTGTTGCTTGCTTGTACAGAAATGATACACTTGTGTAAGAGAAATCACTGCTACTTTTACTGGTATGTTTCCTCATTGAATGTGCTTGTTGAACAATGCTTATTATGGAAGAGTAAACACATCATTTGGCTTTATGTGAAACTACTACAAAAATTATCATGCCTTGATGAGAGCCATTGCAATACCCATATGTTGGGAATGCACAAATGCCTATCAGACAACTGAAACAAAGTTATTTGTAGGTCGTTATTAAAAGATGGTAATACAGCGTAATGCTGAATTTCATTTTGTTTGTTTGTTCCTGTCAAAGTACATTTACTCTTAGCCTTGTATTCCACAATAGTATTTTCTAGTATGGGTCATTTATAAAATGGCATTCACACATAAACTCACCAGCTGGGTGCTTAACCGATACTGCACGAGCATTTGCAAACACTTGGGCATCCAGCTGTGGCAGTCTTGCAAGTGAGCTGCGTTCAGATCTCCGTGGGTGACTCTCAAGTGCTGACTCTCATTCTTATCTGAATGTTCACCAGGCAGCATGTGTAAAGAAGCATCTTTATGGCTGGTAGCCAACAGGTTTTTTGTTGTTTTCAAACTACAGGGAGTCATATCATAAATACACATCTTCTTCTGAAGCCTGGACTCATCCTGACAGTCTTTTTGTTTCATCCTCAGTTCTGAAAATACAAAAGAGCAGCATTTAGGTTCTCACTGTGATGGAGAAAATGTTGTGTTACCTCAGGCAGTATATTGTTGTTCAGGAACTGCAAATGTATCTTGCAGGAGAAAGAACTGTACCAACTGTAATTAATTTGCTAGATGTGTTCTCTCACTCTTCTGTTTTAACTGAGCATTCTTGTCTCCTGTAGAATAAGCTTTGTTGGTAATCGTTCTCATTGGTGTGACATACATGAAATTATTCTTCCTCAGCTTCATCTGGGCTTCCATAAATCACATGTAGCTGACTGTTATGCCATGAATTTGAAGAGAATTATTTGGTGTGGTTTTTCCTATTTATCCTCAAAGTTGATGGTGTAATGAGTGCAATTACTAAGCAGTATTTCACTCAAAACTTGAATAAATGTCTAATAATGTCTAATACTTTTATCTCAATTACGTTTTTTGTGTCCTACCTCATTTTTTCCCCGATTTGCTTAAATATAAATTGGATGGTTGCTGGAGTATGACTAGAGTCCCCTCTCTCAAGTCAGAATAGTAGATATGAAAAGTGATATTTGCCTTTCGTTCCTAGTGGCTGTGGCACCAACTGCTTCCCGTGAATTGTGGCAGTTCATGGTGATAACTTCACTGTGACTTAAATGCATTCCAGAGGCAGCCCCTGTTTAGCTGGTGAAGTTTGGGGAACTACTGTGATTAATAATAAGAAAGGACCAGAGGGAAAGCATCATTTTAACAATTCTAATAACTAACATTCAATGCTTTGATCCTTTAAAAGCAGTTCTGCATTTTAATTTCAAGTGGTTTAACAGAGTTTATTAATAGACGGCTTCTTCTGGTAAAAACAGTGCAGCAATACTTCCCCTTTGAAGATTCATCTGTGGCTGAAATCATCAGCAGCCCACACTGGCTCAGGTTGGTTTTGACCTTTTGGTACCACTGGGGCTTGCCCTCCTTTTCTCTATCAGCCGCATGGTGAGCAGCATCTGCCTCACTTGACTGTTTCAAACACCAAGCAGCCACATCCCAGCTCTAGCAAGACGTACCTTGTGTGCAGTTCTCATAAATGAGTGGTACAGGGTAGTAGGTGCTCCACAGGTGTGTGTGGACAGAAGGATCTGAGTTAGCCCAGAGAAAACTGAAATGAGTCAGGGTAGGGGTTTTTCCAGTATCAAATCCTGGCTGCAGAGAGAAAGGAGGCTGTGTCCACTGGTAATAGGATTAGAAATACTGGTGCTAAGTGGTAGTGAGAGAGATCAAGGTTAGACACCAGGAAAAATGCTAATGGTAGCACAAATTAAGTGCAGGAATAGATTGCCTGGGGATGCTGCAGAAGTTTTGTCACTTAAGGCTTTTAGTGGGGCTTTTCCCAGATATCTGTTGGGAATGATCTGGCAAAAGCTGAACCTGTCTAAAACAGAGGTGCAACTTGGGTGATTCCACAAAGGCCATCCAAACTTACACTCTTTATGACTTTTCATATGTCAAGTAGTAGTGAAGGTTTTTCTGGCGTCCATCCCTTTTGGGGCAGCAGAAAATGATGTCTGAAGAGTGGGTCATAAACCCAGGCTGCTCTCAGATATATAGGTGTAAGTACAAAAACGGCATAGTGAGGGGTAGAGTTACACCAGGCTTTTATTGACAAAGACAGAGCAGAATTTGGCCTGGGAAACTGTGTTGCTTTGAAATCCAGTCTCATGCAGTGTAGAAGATGGCAGACTTCAGTCTGTTGCTTTTCCTGCATCTAAGCCAGAAGTGAAAAGCAAAGATAACAATAGCAGTGCTGGGGGAGGAGGGAAAGAAAACACAGATACTCAAGTATTGTATTTTTAGTCTTTTAAGAGTCTCCTTGCCTACTATACCTGACTAAGTAAACTTTATTAAGTAATTCTTTCCTCTTAGTTAAAAAGAATTATTTCTTCTTCTATGGGAGAAGAATAAGCTGAGGAGGTGTTTGGGATATTTGTGTTTTATGCTACTGGACTGTGAAGTAACCTTTCCCAATTCAAGTGAAAGCTCTGAATAGTTGTTTACTTGCTTCTAGATGAAGAGTGTCATTTCAGAAATATAAATTTTAAAATGCAGGCTGTCTCTCTAGCCTTTTGTATTGTTTGATCTGCTGCTGAATAGATCACAATTCCAGGAAATACTCCTGAAACCTTTATAGTTCAAATAATTGTTGCAAGTGGGGGATTTTTTTTCAGAGAAAGTTCTGGTTTACTCCTTAGAAGGAATATAGTTTAAAATTTCCCAGCTGGGTAAAGTGCTATAATAGGTTGGAATTGAAGGAATTCTTTATAGAGATGCTCACTGATAATAACTGAAGGGTAACCACTTCACTCATAGCATGTCCTGCCAATCAATTCCAGCCTTTGAAGGTGACATCCTGCCAGCCGATCATTCCTGAGCCCACAGCTCAATGTGCTGGAGAGTACAAGCAAATGAGTCAATGCTGATTGCATTAGCTTGTCTGCTCATACTCTAGGGAAGAGCAAAAGGGAGAAAAAACCTGCCCTCTTCCCACTACCTGTAGAGAGATCTTCCCCTTTCTTTAACAACTTCCTTGGGAATGAGTGAAGTTGCTTCATCGCTTTGTGACTGCAGTCACAGGAAATAGGGTTTCTTTCTTTCTTTCTGCTCTCTTCGGGGCCATGTATAATGCTGTGGGAACTCACACTGTTCATGATACCAAAGGACGATTGGGCCTGCAGTTCTGTGTAGAGGACTTTTTCCAAGAGTAGGAGAAATAACTATGGTTTAGAGGTTGCTGGTTTAGGTAATACAGCACTGATGGAACTGTTTGTGTAAGTGGAGAATTTTTTAGAGGAAATTTTTTTTTTCCTTTAATGTTGTCTTAGGAAAGATAATATATACTTATGGAGTCTTTACAATAACTTCTGGAGTTTATCTGTGCTAAAAATGTACTTAACATTGAAACGTGATCATGATATTCATACTGTTTTAAATAAGATATGGTAACGTAACTTTGCAACTTTGGCTGGGACTACACTGTTTAAAATCATAGTTACTGACGGAGTGGAGCCAAATCTGACCAAGGTCACTCATTTCAATGTTGATGTGTACCATTCTTCTAGTTAATATGATCTGTCAAGGTCATATGTTGTTATGTTCTACTTTTGTTTAATGACTGTGAAGTTCAGATATCATCATTGGAAGTCATTCTTGGCGACAGGTTTACCAAGAATAGAGAATTCACAGAATGGAGAATCCACCATTACAGAAAGGGCACCGATAGGTTTAGCTAATCCCACGCAGCTCCTGATAGACATAGCATCGGGCAGATTCCTTCATTTTCCTTTCTGTTCTGGGATGTGATCATTCCTGCTGTTCTCCATTGGGGTCTCCCAACATCCCCAGCCAAGTGCATTATGTACACTGAATTCTGTATTCAGGAGGAGGCACCCTGAATAGGCCTCAGGATAGGCCTTTTTAATATATGACAGAATGGCACCCCTTGTTTTGCAGTAATGAGACATTTCTGGCTTGTGTTATTCTTTGACTTCGTAATTCATTTTTGTGTGTTGTTTGCTCTTCGTCTTTGATTTGGTGAGTGCCTAAATGACATTTATATTTTCCTACTGAGCTGCATATTATTTCAGTCACTCAGTTTTGTCAAGGTATCTTTGAATTACATAGCAAAAATAAACTCAGGCTGTTTACTGTTCCTTCTTAATGCTTAAGACTGTGGGAACAGTTAAGTGCAGTCTTTGGTCCTTCTTCCAGATCCTTATTGAAATGAGTGGTATTACTCCACTGAAGAGTTCTGTGAAACTGCAGTCTGAAACTTCGATTTTGAGAATGTGAATCACAAAGTTGATAGTGGATATTGTTCAAGCAGATCTATTACTCTAGAATGTTGTTAATACCTTGTTCAGGAGAATGTCAAGAGAGGCAGATCTGTGGCCACATACCTCTGGTGTGACATGTAGGTAGCATGTATCATTCCCACCATTTTGCAATTAGAAATTACTTCAGTCTTTCCCAATGATATACTCTAGCTTTTTCTTTCACTACCCGTGAAGTTTTCAATGTCACTGTGGATTTGGGAAGCCGAAAAGGATGAAGCTGAAAGGACTGTGTGTTCTGGATGCGTTTACATGCGTTATTGATGTCACTTTGACTCAGCCCCTAGGCCGCCTCTTACTTTACATCACCTGGAATTGATGCACATGTCCATCACTGTAGAACTCGTATGACCTGCTGGGCTGGCCTGGGTGATGAGCAGGTTCTCCATGTAATCCTCATTTACCAGCAAACAGCAACATTCCAGCAGCTCTAACTAGGTACTTAACCAGCCTGGTTAATGCAGACATGAATCTGAGTTTCAGTGAAGTCAATTTCTCACGGAAGAGTTGTACTCTGAAGGAGTCTTATCTGTACAAGTAACACTAACTGATGAATTTTAAAGGAAGGAAAGAAAAAATATACATAATCTGTGTTATGCTGAAATTTGTTTAAGGAATTTACAACAGTTTGTAAATAGTTCTAAGCAGAAATTATTTCCAGCTATTTGTATACACCAGGATGGACCTGTGGTTACAGGTTAACACAGACACTTCATTCTTGTCACTATAAGCCTCAGTTGTTTTTCTTTTCACTTTTGTCATTGCCAACTGAGAGGCATAAAAATGCAAATCAAAATGCAGCCTGTAGAACTTGCAGGCACTCTTTTAGCCTGAATTGGGCTATTGCACTGGTATTTATTTGTTTAATTAAATGTCTCTTCTCCATTTCAACTCTCCCTTTAAAGAGAAGGAGGGAGATAGTCTCATTTCATTATTGGTATTCTAAATGAGTTGTTCGCTGGAACAGTTAGTTTTCTTCACACATAATGCTTTCTCATTATTTCCTTCACTTAGGTGTTCATCTTAGGGATAGTTAAAACAGTTTACTTTATTTCTAGCTAGTGCACAGATACATCTCTGTATCTCCAGAGTAAAACAACTGGATTGATGGTACTTTGTCATTTACAACTGAGTCTTGGAGGCACTGACATTGCAATGAATGAGCAGGAGCTTTAAAGCATCGTAAGCTGACCTGGCAACTCTGTTATGCCTGTAGAGCTCAATCAGTTCCATGAATATACTATCTTAGGACTAGGAAAGTAAATGATTTGAGGCCATTTTAGTGTATCTTTGTTTTGCCTCTTGTTGAAATTGTTTGTTCAAGGGTTTCTATCCCACCCAGATAAGTTGGACTTTATGATCAAAATATCTGTAAAAAATGAGTTACCACGTGGAGAAGACAGTTATTGGTTCACCTCAGTCCTGTATCCTGCTCGTGAGTGTTCTGGTGGAGTATATTTTGGAGAAGAAGTACAAATTTTTTTCTTTTCAAAGGGGAATTTTAAGCCCACAAGCACAGTAAATTGTTACTCAGCTTGTAGCAGGAGGCAAATTTGCACAGGAACCATAACGGCTGCACTGGTGGTATTAAAAAAGGAACCCCAAAATTTTACTTTAAGCTCCATCATATAATGACTGACAGCTCCTGACAAAAGCTCTCACAGGGTGGGTAATACTAAAATGAGGTGGGCCTAGTCAGGCTGGAGGAATATTGAGTTACCAGTTGTAAGGGCTTGAGGCAGCCCTGCTGAGTTATAGGTTCCAGGTTTGGGATGCAGGTAACAGGCACGAGACCAATAGCTTTAGGGATAAACAATTTTATCCCTAAATAAATTAAGACAGATTACTAGTGCAACTATCCAGACTGTAACAATAGCAAATTCAATAATTCACTAATACTAGGCTAGAAGTAATATCTGGGCCTGCAAAAGTGTTCATGCCCATGGCTGTCGCATAGGCATTGCTCTATCAGTATGTGATAATTTTTCAAAATAATAAAGCTTTTGGATATGTATTTTCTTACTTTGAGCTCCCACAGGTACCAGCTGGTGTGTATGTACAACAAATTGGACTATGTTAAAATTGCTTTGCATGGAACATTTTGTTGGGGTCTCAAAGTGCTTTCCAGAAGATTACCTTGTCAATCAGCTTTTTCCCTATTCTAGTTCACTGGTTTTTTCTGTAATGCCTCCTGTCTTGGTTCACAGCTTTTTTGATTCACAGTTTTAATTTGATTAATTTACACAGATTTAATTAAATTTAATTGGTTCACAGTTTTACATTATAAAACACTCAATAACAGACTGGCAAGTGATGTAGGGTGGCCAGTGCTCATTGAGTTATAATGATGTATTTTGTTGACATTAACAATGACTTCTCAAGTTGCATTAATCTTTTAGGTGTTTGAAGCAAGCCTCACCTTAGTTGTGGTGGGCCGTAGGGCTTTCAACTGGAGAAAAGGTCCTCCTACAATATTTGCATGGAAAATTTCACAAATATCTAAAAAACAGACAGAAAATCAGCAACCATGAAACAACATGAATATGAGTTTTGTGGAGGAGTTTATCAATGAATATAAACACTTGGTGGGAGTGGAGGTAAAGGAGATTGAACCAGACTCTTCAGCAGTGCCCAGTGAAATGGCAGGAAGCACTTAGCAATAACTGAAATGCAGAAAACTCCACTTAAAGGTAAGAAATAGGTTTTTCACTGTGTGATTAGTTGAACACTGGATGAAGTTATCCAGCGAGACTGTGGAGTCTTCCATCTGTGGGAATGGTTTAAACCTGATCAGGTGTGGCCCTGAGCAATGTGCTCACGGTGGACAAGACAATTCTGGAGGTGTCTTCTGACCTCTGTGGTTAGTGCCTTCCAGGGTGATTGCCTCTTGCCAGTATGAAGGTTCTGAGAGCTGACAGTTTGGTAGCCTGGTTTATTTATGTCAGGATGTGGACTCCCTCCAGAAGGAATTAGTATCCGGTAGTCATGAGAATTACGTGTAACAGTAAGACTCTCAGTGTTCATAATGGAAAGAAAAAACATTTTGCTAGCCAGGAAGGTGGTAAATGCTTAGGTCAGCCACTAAATTACAATTACAGTGTTTCCTTTTGAAGCAGCTCTTGTCTCTGACTTGGGGTAAATTACCTTCTTTCTGATGGCAATAGCTTGACATTCCAATACACATCACCAAGAGGACAGGATGCACACTCCTGAAGGTGACCATTTCACTACAAAGTGCTGACGTAGGAGCAGCACCAGGAGTGGACCACTTGGTCTGTTTTTTGTGGGTAGGGAATCTTAAACAGTCTCGCCCTTTCCAACAAGAGTGTTACGAGGTTGGAAAGAGAGTGAAGGAAAAGAATGGGATGCGATTTTCACCAAAAACACTGAAATAAGAAAAACCTATTTGGTGACATTTTCCTGGTAAAAGGACGTTTTGTCAAATACAGTATATTTTAACAGGGCCAGGTCTTCAGGAGGAGTTTTAAATTAGTTTGATTACTATATTTTTTCTGGGGTTGGGTCATTTCACACTGTTGTGCACAGAGCTTAGCAGGATTCATTCCCATAACAAAGGAGGAATCAACATTTTGGAGCCATCGCAGCAGTTCTGCTTCATGCTCTTGTGTACCAATTATTTCATACCTGTTCCTTGAGTCAGACCTGGTGCCCAGGCTCATGCAAATGTGTCATTTCACAGTGCAATGTGATCTACTCTGCTTGGGATAGGACAAAAGTTTTTTTCCTGTAACATGGGGTCTGAGGGAACAGGATTCTCTGGAGTCAAAATACAAGTCTTACCCGGAGTAGCCATGCTTCAAACCAAAGTATAAGTGGACATTCATTTTTTCTTAAGGGAATCCTCAGGGGATAAGCAGAGGTCCTGACCTCACCATTCTTCTAATATGTTGTATATTGAGTGAGTTGTAATTTCCCCTTTTTAAGGTGTTTTCCCAGCAAAAGAGTTCATGCTCCCCAGTTAAAAACTGACTTCATCTCTGAGAAACTTCTGTTGAGCTTTTCAGATCATCTAATAAAAAAAAAATCCTTCCCTCTGGAAATGCCCTTCAGTGTGGTTTGAGAGAGGTTGCAGCTTCTAGAGAAAAATGTGTCTTTCATACTAAGACAAGAATTGGACTGTTGGGTGGTTTTTGTCTTCCTTAACTGAATTAAGATATGGAATTACTGATCATGAGAATGTAAAATTGCATTTCTTTGTTTTAAAGGGGGTAAATGATGATATAAGGTGTACTTTAGATGGCTCAGTTTTACTGGGGGGAGGGGGGGTGGTTTACTTTTAAATCATCCTGACTTTGAGGGGGACAGCACAGCAGAAGCAGAGCATGCCGCCATTTAAAATGAGGTGGTCACTTTTGCTCTGCATTTATAAGTAACAGATGACCTTCAGTGATGTCATCCTCATCTGAACTGCGGCGACATCAACATGAAAGGTGCTGTTTATGTTACTGTTTGCAGCTGGACAAAGCTGATAAACCTTTCCCAGGCAAAGGGTTCCCTTGGAGGTTTCTTATGGTTTATGATTTACTTCCTTTGAAAAAATAATGATGTTGTGGTTAATTTTTTATATTTCTAGTGCTGCTGATTATTTTATTTGAAGCTGTAGAGAAATCTCCATCCTGAACTTGCTGAAGCAACTTGGGAAGATGATAAATTCAGTCTTTCAGGCCTTGTGTCTCTGTAATCCTGACAGACAGTCCAGATCCATTGCAGAGGCTCCTAACCAACAAACAAACAGCATACAAACTTTGAAGCTCTTATTTGAATTCCGGCTGGCAAGTCTTTCTCTTTGTCGTTCCTAATGGTCCTGGCAGTTTCACTTGCCATCTGTTTTCCTGCTAGAGATAACATTAAGCTGGGTGTTTGCTTTCTTGTGCACCCTCAAGCCTGATTTTGGGCACAGTTTTACTTGATGTACCGATTGTTAGCTGAAGCTGTTCCTTAATGATTGGGGGAAGCAGGAATTAAATTATTTTTTGGATTAAGCGAGAGAGCAGGAGATTGAAGCTTTAGGTCCTTGGAGCTGATATGTTAGATCAAGGGCACAGTAACAGCCGTAAAAATTGCATCACACACTCTATTTGGCTATTTCAGTCAAAGCTGGTAAGGATTGATGCTACTTCTTACAAAAGTAAACTGGTATAAATGCTCTTAAAAATTTGTTTGGAAACTCAGGTAAGTAAATACTGGAGTGAAGTTAACTGAGGAACTTAATTGTTTTAGTAAGATGAGGCAGAATTGTAACTGGGCATAGTTTTTCTCATAATTTCATGCTTGAAAAATTACCTGTCATGTTGAACACCCCAAATTTTTGGCAGTTCTAGAAGTCACAAGTGCCTATTAGATACCTAAATAAAGGTACTTGCAACCTTATCCTTCAGTGTCCCTTGGCTTTTTGGAATTTGTCTGCATTACCTGTGCCCCAGAGCAGTGCAGGGTGTTGACTCAGAGCGGGCACATGCATGGAAGAAGCTTGGCAGAACAGTTGGCCCCTGACTCCACATGGACTGTGCTGTTCAACTCCAAAGGAAAAAGCATATCTGGCCCCACTGAGAAGCAATAGGACCCGACATCTTCATAGTGGACCTTTCAAAGTCTGAAATAAGAGCTGAAGAGAAGAATCCATAATACAGATGTAAAATCTACACATCATAGACTTCGATGATGAGGGTGACAAATATATCTACCTACATATGTATCAGAAAGGTGACTGATCCAAGGGAGAACAGGATTAGTATCTGGCAGATGAAGTCACAGTTTGTTCTTGGAGTGGTGCAGTAAGTGAGGAACAGAGAGCTATGACTAAGGTCTCCTGGTTAAACCAGAGAGGGAGCCAATATGTGGCAAAGGGTGAACAGCAGAAGACCAATAAATACTGTGTGAAGGTGAAGAGGGTTTTAGTGCCACCTGTTTTGCATGTTATATTCTATTTTGTGTTAAACTTTCAGAGGTGAATTTCAGGTTTAGCTTCTCTTATCTTCATTTTGTTTGTATCCTAAATTTAATTTAGCATCACTATCTTATAATATGTAGACTTTGAAGAATTACCTCATTAGTCTGGTTTATGACTTACTTAATTTTGTATTTCTGTCTAGTTTACCAGCCTGCAGGTGGAGTTTTTAAAATGAATTTCTTCCTGAGTGTCTGTAATTGGTTTTTAGTGCATTTCTGTCTAGATTGACACCTGCTATAGATCAGCATAGCCACAATAGTTCCATTGAGACTCTCTGCCTGTTTTCATATAAGTTTTCTTACAGTTCAGAATGAACTCCAGCAGCCTCTGCTCTGGCAGAACTCATGTTTCTTCTCTGCTAACTTCTGTAGTAACAGCAACAAAGGGGATTGGCCCAGTTGAAGTGTTGTGGTTTTTTTCCTTTGTATTTGTTTCTTATGGTACAGAGTATCTATACTTCTAGGAGAATAATAGCCTTCTTTTAATAATCTTATTCAACAAGTTATTCCCTACACCATTGCAATCCTGTAAATTCCAAGAGGCTGTTATTAAAATTGCTGTATAAAAGAGAAGTGCTTCTATAATAAAGAAAAAAATGCAAGAAGCTGGGTAACAGGTGTCCTATCATACCATGTATCATATACTAATAGTGCATAGAGTAACATGCTGGTTGGCATAAGACAGCATGTAAAGGTATGACCCATTACAGGAAAAAAGCTTTTCCCAATACAGTTAGCTTCTAAAACTGAAGGAAAAAATCAGTATGTTTCCCCCTTTTTTAAAATGTATTGTGAAAAGGCTGAGACTTTAAAATAAGCAATGTTTTATGAGAGGATGGATGTGTCTATAACATTAAAAAAATAGATAATTGAGTTATTGTTTCATTTGTGTGTCTTGATACTATCCAATTTTAGCCTGTTTTTACAGGCACTTTTGCATACTAGTGGCTCTATTTCCCAAAGCAGTTAAACAGGAATTAGTGTGATAACTTAATGTGGTACTTAAACAGTTTGTGTGGGACTTGGTTTCCCAGATCAGTTTCTTAAGGCACAAAAAGCCCTTGTTTTGGTTTGCTTTGTGACTTGGTCAAAGCATTTCTGTGGGATTAAAATATTTTCTAAAGATGATTCAGCAAGTTGGTGGTGGTCTTGTTCTTTTATTCATAATGACTTCTTGGCCTGTCCATGGCAAGGGAGGAAAGTGTTCTCAGCAATTCAAAAAGATGATAGTAGTCATTCCAATGGATACCCCTGTGAAATGTGGAGAAGATCTCTCTGCATCTAATGTCCCCTCCCTCTCCTCAACCCCTGGCAACATCCCACAGCCAAAGGACCAGCCAACAAGTTGACCACTGATGGGGAGGAAAGTTAGTCGTGGCAGAAATGATGAGGCAAGCAGTCACTGTCACTTTTCTTTCCCTATTTTTACTGTAGAATGAAGAAGGTTTCCTGCAGGAGGGAATGGTGAATAATACAAATGTTCCTGTGGATCCTGAGAACGAGGCTTACGAAATGCCTCCAGAGGTAAATCTGCTGTGGTGTTTGCTGTGAATGCACATAAGAGGAGGGCACAAGAGGAGGCTGCATGCTTGAGTTATATGAGCCTGACCCAGGCTGATGCTGGGAGCTGCAAGGGCACAGCAGAAATGTGGCCTCCTTGGCCAAGATCTGCCAGAGGTATCATGCTGGGAATCAGAAAAGTAATTGCTTTTTTGATAGTAAGGAAGTTAAATGGGAAAATACTGTGTTTCGAAACACTTGTGCCTGGGTTTTGAGGAATCCACGTTAAACTTTTATCTTTTTTGTATGTTTAATAGGGAATACAGGATAAACTGCATCTTCATAGATCGTTTTAATAGCTTGGCATTGACTTACCAATGCATCATGGTTTGTGAAACATGATCTTAAGTTGATGCAATTAGGGGTGTAAATTGTTTTGTTGATTTTTATGAACCAGCTATCTAAAATATTACTATGATGTCTGTCATGATGCATTGAAGTAGCAGTTTTATGGTAGTGCAGATAATTGGACTGAAAATGAGAGGTATAAAAAATTTAGGCCATGATCCAGTAAAAGCCTTAAAGGCTTGAGTGTAACATCTTGAATATCACAGAAATTATGGATGCTGCTCGTGTGTCTGTAGTTGAACACTCCTTTAATTGATTTACTGACTTATATGAGGATCTGCAGCACCTGGAGTGCTGTTCAGCCCAGAGGCAGTCCTCCTTCCTTTGCAAGTGAATTGTCATGGGTGGCCTCAGGAGTTCTGGCAGCATTGGCCGAATAATCTGTTAATTGCTGTAAAAGTCTCAGTACCATGACTTGTACAGAATCTGGAAAATGTGACAAAATAGAAATAAATGTCATATCCTGGTCATATGAGAACCCACAGTGTTTTGGCATTGAATCTACCAGGAGAAGAATAAATAAAGTAGGATGTCTTTATCTAAGATACCAATAGCACTGATTTCTGCTCTCCTCAATAGGAAGAGTATCAAGACTATGAACCTGAAGCATGAAAGTCCTTTTCTTCCTTTCTATCACCTGAAATCTACTAACTACTAAAGACGTCCCATCCTGTACAAGTGCTGAGTTCCAATGTGCCCAGTCGTTAAATTTTTTTACAGTTTTTACGGTGTATTTTGAAGTCTTCCATCAGCAATGATTGGAGTATCTGTGACTGCATCCACCTTGTTTCAGCATTTCCCTCCTGCTGAAATGAAAGCCGGTTGGCAGGGTCATTGTTGTGCTGTTGATATTGTGGCTTCAAGTTTAAAAGTTAAAAAAGAAAATACTCAGTAAAACCACCTAAGTGTCTACTGCATATTTCTGATTCTGTACATGTTTTGTTGATAGGCTGTCAGTAATTTGATATTGTTTATGATACAGTTTTTATTTGTTTCCTATGACTATTCTTTCTGTGCAGATATGACTTATTGTGAGAGCTTTATATATATGCGTATGTATTATACATATAAAAAAGTAATTGAGCATGAACTATGCACCTATAAATATTAGCTGTTGAAATTTTACTGTTTTGTGATGTGTTTTATTAACTTGTGTCTGTAAATAATGTTGTTCAACTGAAGCAAATAAAACGTAACCCATTAAAAATGAATTTTAAAATTAGTGATGATTTCTAACACCACCTTTCCCTTCCAAAAGCCTCTGTTGAAGTATTTAAGCTGTGTTGCTTCTTTTGAAGAAACAAAACTAGCAAATGTAAGCCCAGTCTGTACAAAAGAACATGGTGAATAATGAGAAAATCAAGGCTGCTACCTCAGCTGGGTGCACTTTGCTGACAAATAGATTCATTTGTAGGGCTAATAAACTTGCTGTTGTAAGGACAACCTGAAAGTGGATGAAGCCATTAATAAAAGGCTGCAGCACATTATCAGGAAATCATGAGGCCCTTAGAAGAATTACTGTTCCAAGATTGTTAAAGTGCTGGGATTTACAGTGATGGCTTTGTTGCAGGGAATTTGTCTTGTGTAGAGTACCATTTTGCAGCAGTACAATCTGCTGTCTGTTTTTAGACATGTGCTACCTGGATATTTTTCCACATAGTAAAAAGTTTTAAATGTGAGATGGTTTTACTTCTACCATGTTTGATTATTTGTTATTTTGGATCAAATGTTGCCTCTAACCTGAAATGGTTTTATGTTTAAGGTTCTCTAGCCTTGAGTAGGATTTTGAACTTGACTTGCAGCTACTCTTTTCAGTGTTCTGGGTAACAGGTAAATATCATTGTCTGGTTTTGAAAGTGGGGAGACTTAGGCATGTAGTGCATGCCACGTAGTGCATGTTACTGATATGCTCAAAAGAGACCCAAATCTCTGGAGGATGAAGTCTCCAACTTGTTCTTGAATTGAGCTCCTTTCTGGTTTTCTGCAACCTTCCTGGTACTAGCATGCCCAACATGAAATAGATCTTTCCAACTATGTTCCCATTCCATCTGTATACAGTGGGAGCTGATGTAGTACTGTAAAGCAAAATCTCATAAACATGCTGATTTCATGATGCTTAGAAAACTAGTACTTTAATTTTCCATGTCATACCTGTCCCAACCCAATATTTCTCAGGAATTTAATTTATTTCAAAATTGCTATCAAGCTTTTTTTTTTTTTTCTTTTTTCTTTTTAATTCAAAGCAATAAAAAAGCCCCTTGATCATTTTGAATAACTTTCAGGTATTTTCATCAATAGTTTAATTGCTTAATGGAACCTAAAGTCCTGTGCTTTTTTGCAGAAATCTTTCTTGGTAACCTGTAGCAAACCACCAACAGTCTGCAGTCTCCTTCACAGGTGATGTGTCATATCATAAATGTTTCTTGACCTGGACATCTTTACTGTGAAAAATGAATACCTCCATGACAAATCTATTGATTGCATTCTTGGAAATCATAACAGGACGGGGTACAATGTAAGATACTTTTATATATATATATATATCTTAATCTTGTTTAAGGATCTTTCTGTTCTAGGAGAAGGATTTGGGAAGAAAAGCCCAGTGCTAAAGTGTGAGTTTATTCCCAGAATGGCAGCAGGGAATCATCAACTGAAAGCAACAACTGAGATGAGTCTCATGCCTGATACTTCAGAAAATAGCACTGGAAATAGCAGTCTAAATAGAACATGTGTTTCTGTTGATCATCTTCTACAGCCCACAGGTCTTGATTGCTCTATTGTTTCTTTTCTAGGGAATCAGTTTAAAGTGGTTGCTCACATGTTGCAAGTAAGTTGAGCACTACTTAAGTAAGCTGTGGAGAGCATTATATCATAAAGAACAGGAATAAGAATAAATTTTCTCCTGAGAGTGGTCCATTGTCTGAACATGTAAGAGTTAATTAATTTCATTGGTAGGATCAGCAAATCATTCAGAGTTTCTAGGTCATTTAAAATGTACCAAAGGTGATCAGTTTGGTTCTTGTGCCTCTTGCAAACATGCCCTCAGATGGCCCCAATAGTCCATGGGACTCTGATTACTATGGCAGCACAGTGTGATGCACTGCTGTGGTAACCAGCTGCATTTTAATGAGAGTCCTTTAAGGGCTGCCTGACCATTCTTTCCAGGTAAAAAAAGTGCCATTGTGTCTTACTTTTTGCAGTGAGATGAGTGCGGGCATGCGGGTTGCAAAAGTCAGAACTGTGTTGGGTGCTAAAACTGAACTGAATAGATATTGCTGAATTCAGCTTTTTTTTTTTTAATGTCTACTCTGGGTATTTAAAAATGCTTCCACTGTTGTGCTAAAATTTTTAAAAACAATGTCTGCCAGAGAGGAATATAACTCAGAGCTCTTTTTATAAGAGCTTGGATTTAACTCAGTGCAAAAGCAATCTTCTATTGTGTATTTAAGAGTTAATAATGAGCCTCACCGTATCCTACTCCTCCAGGGGAAAAACACATGTTGCTCTTTTGTTCTATTTTGACAACTTTAATTGGTCTTGTAATGGTTCCTAATTAAACACATTTTAATAATGTTTTTATTACTGTAAATCATAGTGTTAATACTTGTGTTACATGACTTTCATATAATGAACTTAAAGTGTTTCTTCTCCCCACCAAGCCTTTCCTTCATTCCCTCAAGACGGTTGTAGGCAAGTTAAGGTAAATTGCAATGTCATAAATACTTCAAAGAGAAGTAACATGCCAGTATCTCTTGAGGAAGCACAGATTTTATTCATCCTAGTTTTCATAGCATGGATAGTCTAGGCTCAGGGATTCTCTCATGGAAGAATGAGACATGAACAGTGGGTCAAAGAGCTGCAGCAAACTCAGAGTAGAGACCTCTGCCTCCAAGGACTGGGAGACTGGAAGATCCATGTGCATGGCTGTGCATTTAATGGTTATTCCAGGAGCACAAGGAAAGACAGGTACAGAATGGCTGCCTACTCATAGTCATAAAATCTTAATATACAAAGTAGGACTACTTAGTTAGTTGCCTCTAAGATTTGATGCAAAGTTCACTGAAATGTGGGAAAACATTCCTACTGGCTTCACATGGGTGTTTTAGGACACCTATCACTCCAGTATACATTTGATCTTCTCACACAAATTACATATGGCAGTCTGCACTGATATGATGAGTTTCCAATTCTTTTCTGTATGCTTTTTTTGGGAGAAAATAACTGCCAAAACCCTTGATTCTAGAGTTTCCTGAGGCACTGGCTATACAGTACTTTTTTTGTCAGACAGATGGTATGTGATGGAGGTGATGCCCCCTGATCCCTGACTTGCTGAAAATAAAGGGAGTTTTTCTGTTGACTTGCATGGGTTTGGATGATTCCCAGTGCCTCTCTGCATAGAACTAAGATGGCAGAGATCAAATGATCAAGGTTCATTTGCAGAGTATCTAAGAATAGCAAAAGTAGCAGAAAAACAGATATCTTAGTAGTCCTACAGCTACGTCCTTACTAGACATTTTCAGCATAGCTCTGGTCTTATATGCTGGCAAAATATACCTCAAATGCTGGATTTGAAAGGAGTGGTTGCCCTTAAGTATTGCAACCTTAGAGGTAATTTATCTTTCAGGTAATTGATGCATATTCACACATTAATTCAGACTACCTCTTTGTGTTCTGCTCTAAAATAGCTTAGGAGGTAAGTGGGAGAAAACCACCCTGATAGTGGTTTTTATTTCCAGTGATTTTAATTAAATTATCTGGTAACTTTTTGTCTCGTAGCTTGAGACTTTTGGTATTACTAGAAAAGACACTAACAATGAGCTTCACAGGGTATGGTTGTTCTGCTTGAATATATGAAGGTCTGAAATGATAGCATCAGTTTTCACACAAGCAGACCTGCCCTTGAGTTACAACAACCAAATGCAAATGACATCTTAGCCTTTAGTGTCTCCATGATGCACTTTTAATGGAAATATCATCTGTTTAAACAGTGACATAAACAACTTTTCTCCAGCCCGCCTGACATTTAATGTGTAACTCAGAAGGTTCCTCTGATACAAAAAAGACTGGCAGATGGAGAAACAGCAGGTGGAACCTCAGATGAGACAGCCAGGAGGTAAGAAACAGAATAGAAAACTAGGTCAGATGAGATTTCTTCCATGTTGGAATAAATGCTTTCCCAAATGCTTCCTCCAGTGGATGCTTAAAAGTTGGTTTTGATGATTTTCCACTAATATTTGCTTCTCTGCATATGCTGGTAGACTCTGGTAGGTCAGAGTCTACCAGCAACTGATACATCTACAGGGTGCATTTCTGCAGAAAAGGTGAATGTCTGGGATTGCAAGTGTACTTTTTTCAGTTGCAGCATAGGAGAGCTCTTCACAGGAGGCCAAAGCACCCTTGCACTTCTGATGATTAACCTGAGATTTAACTAGGATAATGTTTTTGTGAAAAGGCAGCTGCTGCGATACCTCAAATTCTTTTCTTGTTCTTTCTACTCACCACTCTCCTGTCTCCATTAACCTGCTAAATTTTCAGAGGGTCAGATCTTTCCCTGTACCTGTTGCTGAGTGTCCATTTTATTGCAAAATTTTACTCCAGCCACTGTGTCTGGTACATTGTGGTGAGGCTGCAAGGATGCCTGGAGAGCTGGGTTTTTTAGTCTTTGATCCTCTCTCTGAAAAGAGGACAACTAGTCTCCTTGCTGTGCTCCATCACTGCTGTAGCCAAAGACACAGCAAGGCAGAGGCAGTGCCTGAAGACACTGAGTTGGAGAGGGACAGTGGCTGTTCAAGAATGACAGAGGAGGCTGGAGAAAAAAAAACAGGCATGAGAGCCTTGCTGAGAATTGGCTGGCATTCATCCTGCCTCCCTCCCCTGGGCACTGCTGCTGGTGTCAGAGGCTAATGATGGAAAATAGCCCATGCTTTACAATGCTTCCAGGGACTGGCATCTCGAGGAGCCAGGTAAACTAAGAACAGGGATGCTTCACTCTACGTGAGGCAGAATTCCTGTGCTGTTTGAAGAGACCTAGCTTTTTGTGCTGAATTTCCTTTTCTATTTTTCTATTTTTATGAAATCCTCTGTACCAGGAAAACAAAAGCAGTTGACTGAGGAGTGTGCTAGATTAATAAGTAAAAAACAAAGTCCAAAATCTGATTTTTTAGTCTCCTGAATAGATGAGGGGTCTGCACAATGACCATAGGATTGTATCCTCTGTGTTTGGCCAGGCATTTTATTCATGTGAATTTCAGTTGTAAAATTCCATGAAGCCTTGCAAAAATAACAAAGATGGTCATCTAATGATAGCACTTGGTAAGATAGCATCCTGCTGAAATGGCTACATTGCCTGCATCCCAAAACCAGAAAAATCTCAAAAGGAGCAGCCTTTAGCAAGAAAATGTAACAGTGCTGTTGAGTAAAATAGGGAAACATGTTAATGGTGAGAATATAAAGAGCAGTGATTTATAAGCAATACATAGTGAGGCCAAAAAGAAATTAAATCTGTGATATCAGTCCTCTAAACAAGTGTCAGCTTTCCTTGGCAAAGGGAGGTGATGGCATCTCTGACAAAACCCTTGAAACAAAATTCCTATTTATTCAGCTCCCTCATTCCAAAATCGAGTTCTCTTCTGGCCCAGATTTGCAGCAAAAGACTGATATATTTCATTTGAATAACTGGATGTTACTAGGTGTGAAATAAATTGACTTTTGAAAGCCTTCAATTTTATGAAAGCTCAACAAATTCAAGTATGATGATAATTCCAGTCTGTTGCAGTCTGTGCAAAGGCAGTTGCTGTGCACTAGAGCAACAGCTTTCTTGTATTCTACATTTCTCAGGCAGATGAGTTTTTCTTGCCATTAATTGCTGTTCAGTTTGTGTGGGCACTATCATTAGATACTATAAGTGATACTATTTTAATAATTGTCTTCAAGGGTGGGGGATTATCCCCAATTCAAGGAATGCATTTTTAAGGTGTTTAATTTAAATACTAGGTAATATTTAAAAGCTGCCAGATTCAGGCCTCACAACTGACAGGCAAAACCTACATGAGCAGAGTTTTGCAGGTGTAACCACAATACTGTATAAATCCATGTGTGGCTTATTTTACCTACAGTGCAGCATTATTGACGTTATTTGTTCTTTAACAGTGAAGTACACTGTGTAATAAAGATGCACTGTTGCTACTGCACATCTGGACTAGGTGTTCTTCATGGTACAGCTCCATCAGTCGGGATTCACATTCTTTCTCCCCCATGTTGTGCTTAGTGCTCTTTCTGAAGCACTTGTCACAGTGCCAGTTCCACTTAGCTGAGCATGATAATAAAAGCAGCCTACTCAGAAACCCTGGCATTTCCTCGTTACACACTGGATTTTTTGGCAAACCTTCTGCTCCTAAGAACAGCATGGCTTTTCTGAGCCCGAGTGCCAGTGGGACATTGGCTCCTGTGTGACTGCCAACAAGCTCTTCCTATCAAGGGTAGATCATCATACAAAAATCTTGTTAAATCAGGGTAGCCTGTCTCTCTCTTGTAATGAGGTAACCTATGCTGCTTAAATAAAGGGAGTTATTCTAAGCTTGACTGTACAGCTGAATAGTTAAGTGTTAGCAGAGCAGCTCTGGTCTGGAGCAGCTTAATAGTAAGGAAGCTCTGAGAGGATGTTAGCTGACTAATGCGAGTCAGTCTAGAAATCAGAGCACAAGTGCTTCCTCCCTCAGGAGGGTGGGTAGATCTGAGAGATGAGAACTGGCAGAGAGAGGAGAGCTTTTTGGGAGAAACTGCATTTAGCATGTTGATAAATCGCCCATCTGTTTTCTCTTTAATCACTTTGTCTTCTCTTACATGTTACAAGGTTGCTGGAGGGAAGGTCATTGCCTCTTCCATGACTGTTCGCTCCCTTATAGGACAGGATCTCAAATACTGCTGAAACTTAAGTGAAGTAAGAGGATAATACTGCTTAAATTGGAGGTCAGGAGAACAGAGTCAAGTGTGTTGCCTGTGGAGACCCTTCTGAAATCTTCAGGAAAATTGTATGAGTGGAGTTAGAGCAGAGTTCAGCTCTCAGTCCCTGTGGGCTACTTCAACTCAGTAAACTACTGCCTAAGTTCCTGCCAGGCTTCTCCTTAGACAAAGCACAGGTACTGTCATGAAAAAAGTTTTGAGTTCAGCCAATAGAAAAGAATTTTGTATTGTTTAAAATTATGTACCTGTGCCTTACCAGCTCCATCTCCAGCTTAGAGCCTGAACCAACTCCACATCCACCTGGCTGACAGGAGAAGATGCTGACTTAAAACTGGGATTTACTTTAGCTCATCACAGCAATTGAAAAGGGAAGGAAAGGAAAAAGGGTGTGTATGTTGCAAAAAGCAGATGCTTTCTAGAGGTAAGTGGGAAGTATTGCTTTGCTGTTTCTTTAGTACCTGCAGAAGCAGTGCAGCCAATGTAAGGCTGTGCTTTCAGCTTTTTGTGTCTGTCATGGGTATGAAGGGTTACAATCAGGAAACTAAATCAATGGGCAAGTACAGTTCCCACAGCACTGAAACAACATGGGTGTCCTTTGGAAATGTAAGGTACAGAGGCAGACTTTAATTCAAATTCTGCTTTTGCTTGGAGTGTTGTGGTAGGGAAATCACCTCAGCTGAATTTATGACCCCAACTGTAAGCCAGAAATAGCCGTAGTTGCAAAGTGCTTGCAGATCTGAGAGGTGTTATTACTGCTAATTCTGAAGCTACTCTGACTTAATTTAATAACATGGACATTATAAAGCAGAAGAACATAAAGAACTGGAAATTAATTTGTAGCTAGTTGCTATAGATTGATGTTTCTTTTCCTCTGCCTTCTCCTGTATACTTTTTATGTCTTTTACCAGGGCTAAATGGCACTCATGGCTTTCAGAAACGCAGGTCAAGATCAAGACAACTGAGCTGGAAAGTGTAAAAGAATGAGTTTGCAGGTTTCCCTGTTGTCATGCAGATATTTCTGTTAAAATGACCGAACCATACTATTTATAGATGGCTGACTTTTAAAAAAAGAAACATTACCACAAGGGTTTTTTTATTACTATCTTGCTTATCATTCTATGGTGGAAAAGAGGAACAGCAGATCTTTTCCTCTAACTTCTTAATTTAAATTGAAAGCAAAGAATGGGCTCAGTTGGATGTAAAATGCGAACAGTTCTCTAGTTTTTCCATTAAAGAAACTGAAACATGAATATTCACACAGATACCATCGATTTGCACAACATCAGTTTGAAGCAAAGATACCTGAAGATAATTGTTTGTCCATCTTCCCTGAGTTGGGATCATAGCCACATGCTAACTCCAAGACTGCAGTTTGTCCTGCAATGACACCTGGGCTAGAGGAGACCTGTGACTTGCTCTGAACAGCTCTGAACTTGTCAACTGGGGCAGCAAGAGTCTGGTCTGACCTCTGGTACTGTCTGCCCAAGTGTCAGGAGTTGGAGTGCATCCTTCCTAGACTTTTCCTTCAGGGTTTGGGAAGAATTTCACTCACACACTGTTTCCGGAACATTCTTGCCAAAGAATAGTCCATTTTCTCTGTTAACTTTTATCCTTGTCTTTCTGCTGATCTTATAGTGTTCAGTTACAAAGCCCCAGATATGTTAACTGTCAGGTCATAGCCTTGCACATCCCTGATTCCCAGAGGAATCTCTTTGGAGACATAATGTACAGAAAGTGCAGGGTTAGTGCAATTGGACATGGGCTGGTTTCTAAAAAAGAAACATGCTGGGTTTTTTGTTTTCTTTCCCATTAATATTATTTCGAAACTAAATGGTTATGAGCATATTCATTTTTCTGGGCACATTACTAGATAAATAAGTAGGAAGCTTTGCTGCCTGAGGGGAAATAGAGCAACAGAGATAGAGGATCAAAACCAGCATTGCAGTGGCTTCTCCACAGGTATTTTTCTGTGTTAGTTATCTTAGTTACATGTCACAATGTAGTGGGATTGGGTTTGCAGAGCCAAGAGGGAACCTTGGAATAAATGGTCCAGGTGAGAACCAGGTGTGAGCAGTCACCAGAAGAGCAAAATCCATTTTCAACTATAGGGCAAATTAAAAGTCAGCCAGACCTCAGAGTCCAGATTTAATTAATCTGCTCATTGCAATCCAAGTAGTTTATTGCCACGCTTGTCAATCTGATTTCCTTCTCCAGAAGGGGAGTCACCTTGCTGTTGCTTTTGAATGCCACTTTGCACAGTATTCTGCTACTTAAAAATCTCAAAAGGAGTAATTTCCTCCTCCTATTTCACATTTCTGCCTGCAGGCTTCAGATTTCTGCCTCTCTCTTTGCTGGTGCTTATCAGATTTACCTTTAAAAGTAACTTGCTACAATTTTTGTGGGTATGCAAGGCTTCACCTATCACTTGAGGAAAGCTTGCTGCAGCACAGAGGGACCTATCATTTTCCTATTGGCTTTTACCCAGTTTCACACAATGGTGTATTTCCAGTGCCATTTTTAATCATACTGGTTGTCAGAAAATCAGTGTTTGTGACTGTCATGTACAGTTTATCAGCCAGCTTGCTCATGTCATATCTGTGGTTTTTTATGAGATAGTGAATTCTCTGGACAGGTTGGCAGCCTGTCTCACCTCTCACCTTCACAGTAGTTACAGAAATCCCAGGGGCTTCAGTTATTATTTGTTGCTGATGTTAGGAGAACATCCTCAGGCCCTAGACATGATTGGGCCAAGGAGCTTTAAAATACCAGGCTGGAGATAAACCTGAGAAAGAATATAAATGCATTAGCTGCTGTTTACAAAGCTGAAGGGAGCTGAGTTTTTGTGGCTTTTTAGAACAGCTGTCATATCCCCAGTGCCATGCAAATAAACAACAACATTGCAGAGAAAGAATGTGAAATACTTTCGTGTTAAATGCCAGCAGTCCCCTGTTTGCCACTGATCGCATACGCTTGAGGGTGAGGGAGATTGTTTTTCAGAATCAATTGGAAAAACCCTGGTTTGTAGACTGCTCTTCTGGGGATTTCGTTCTGACCCTCCAGTGTAATGTTCTTGCATTGGCTGATGAAGGGGTGGGGAAGCTGAAGAGTACTGCTGGCAGTTGAACATCAGGGATTGAGATTAGCCAGCACCTAGCATGCTCCTCGCTTGGTTAGGATGCCACCACAAGGTCTTCCTCCCTTCACCACCCTCCCCCAGCAAATTCTGGTGGTATGTAGATTTATCACTACTATTATTTTATGTGAATGACCCCATCAAATGCTGGGTCTAACCTTGCTGTGGGGTATCTTTAAAACCAGCATCACCTTTCAGGGCCATGTCTGAATATACTTTAAAAACCCATTTTAAAATGTTATTCATATGTCATCACTTATGTACTGTTTTTAAATTTATTCTTCTTAAAAAGGACTTAAACACCAAAACCTTGTCATCTGATTTGTAGCCAATATGCCTGATTTTTCTTAAACACAATTTGCCATTCAGGTCATCAGACAAGGAGCTGAGGAGCATTCAGGCTGTTTAGATCTGAGACCTTTGAACAAGTGATTCACCAAGTAATAGTATGCTGTTTATATTCCAGCTAATCTAGTGCCAGAATGGTATAAAGTTAATTCCAACCCAGGTGAGGCAGTGAGGCAAGGCAGTGCATCTGAATCACAGTGCCTGCTCATCTCTGCCTGGCTGCTGCTGCTCCTGCTGTACCATTTTCTCCTTCCTTTGCCACATGTGCAGATGCAGCCTGAAGTCTCTTGTGCAGCTGAACAGGCTGATGAAGCCTCGGGAGTTTCCAGGGCAAGGCTTTAGGTCATGTGCTGATGGACATGCAGAAACACAAATGTCAGGGTTACAGAAAGGTACACTTTTTTGAGTATTTTTCCAGGAAGTGAGGTTTACTGTGCTAACACCTAAAATGTTTCACCTCTTCATTTAAATAGCAGCTTTTTACAGACACTAGTAAAAGTCTGACCTCACAAGTATTTAGCTTTATAGATGTCAGGACAAAAGTCAGTGTGATGGACGTGATTAGGAAGATTTTCTTGGTTTTTCCTTTTGTTTGGGAGCAGGTTTTTCTCTTTGCAGCCTGCCTGGTACTTTTGGGCAGTCACACCACAGAGACTGCTCTTGATTTTTAAATTGCTATTGATTAGAAGTCATCATCCTTTTGTCACTTGTAGTCTGTAACACTGAGGGAAAACAACATCTACTAGAATGGAAGAAAAGAGGCATGTTCTGTTTAAGCAGTTCTAAAACCAATAATTTAAATTTGTACCAGATATATCTAATTTCATATTAGTGAATTGATATTTCTTGCATCAGCTCTGACTTTCAGGAAGCCTCTTCCCCGTCACACTCACCTTGGACTACCTCAGCAGTCATTTTACAGGAGACAGAGGGTGTATGCTTTGAGGTAGGGAATGCTTTTGATTTGCAATTTTTAATTGAGTTTTTAATTTATTCTTTCAGCAAAAACCCAGTGGCAAGTCCCCAAGGAAGGTGTGGGAGTGAAGGCAGTTCTTTCTCCTCCAGTCTCTGGAAACACTATAGAAGTGCCCAGCAAGGGACATCTTCCAGTCTGTCCTTTCCACACTGGAAGCCTCCTTGATTTTTTATGTCTAACTGTGCACTCCCAGTTTCTCTTCTTACCCACCCTGGAGCTCAAGGCAATCTCAGATGTTTGGGGAAGGTCCAGCATTCACTGATACTTCACAGTATTCTGCTGTGGCTTCTAAAGAATGGCTTTTAGGTCTTGCACCAGCCATCCGAAGGCTAGGACAGAGGAGACGTGCAGAGAGGATGGTAGTGAAGCTAAGAAAGGATAACAGAAATGCTGAAGAGAAGGTCGGGGGGGGGAAGAAGAAAAGAGAGAGAGTGATAATCTGCTTCCTTTTCTGACCTTAGGTGCTGGTTGGTGTGCTCTGCATGCTTGAAAATCTGGATTTTCCCTCTCAGAATAACTGTGACCACTACCATGTTTAGAAAGAGGGAAATAAGGGGCTGCTCAATGGCAGCAACACTGACAAACTGAGGCAGGACTCAAGCTGAAGCCTCAGTGTAAAATAGCCTACTGCAATTATGCCCTGCCATTTGTTTGGAATCCACCTGCTGCTGCTCATTGTTTATTTGTTTAATATTGCTTTATTCATGCATTGCACTACCACCCTTATCATCCTTTGCCAAAATTATATTGCTAATGATTAACTGCATGTGGCACTCCTGCAGTGGGCTGCTCAGTGCTGGGTTATTTCATGCAGTGCTGTAGTGAAACAGCAGGTGAGAAAATTCAAACCTAGAAAAGCAGTAATTTGTTACAGTAGAAATGAGCACAGAATGAGTCACACTGCTGACAGATTCTGACATGCAACCAATCTATTGGAGGTTTGTTTTTCTGCAAGGCTTTTCTTCCTCTTTTTCAGGTGTGCTCTTCATAAAGGCTGCACAGACAAATATTTGATGCACAGACAAATATTCCTTGTCTTGAAACTTTCTGTCTCTTATCTACAAAGGCTTTTGAAAAAAGACCCTAAACCTGAAAATTGTTAAACGTGTGAAACTGTAGCAGGACTTTTCTTATGATGCGTTGATATTGCTAGTAGAGGATGAATATTAACGACAAGTATTTAAGGACTGTACAATACAGCCTGGAAGAGATAACTGCCTGATCTGTGAAAGGCTAGTTATGTCAATGAATTTTTTCCAAAAGGTCTGTGTCATCATCAGTTTTCTTGGACTTTGGGGCATTTGCTTAGTTCCAAGATAGGAAAATTTAGGTTACAGAAGCACTTTAAGGTACATCTTTATTCCCAGATTCATACTATAAATAGTAGATCAATCATCCTTTACATCTTAAATGTGAGCAGTCTTCCTAAAGAGTAAGGTATTGAAACCTACTAATACTTTCCTTAGGACTGGAGGCTTTGATTTACAATGTGGTTGACCATGCACTGAAACAGGTTGCCCAGGGAGGCTGTGGAGTCTCCATCCATGGAGATATTCAAGAACCCTCTGGATGCAATCCTGTGAAATGTGTTCCAGTGGCACTGTTTGAGCAGGGAGGATGGACCAGATGACCCCACTGATGGTTCCTTCCAGCATTTCCCATTCTGAAATTCTGTGATTAGAAGCCTTGATTATCTCCCTGTCTACAGAATATTCCTTCTGTCTTGATACAGAGCTGACCAAAGGGGCAAAAGGCAGTAATCTTCTTGTAGAAACTGCTGCCACCTCCACAGATAAATGATAGGTATCTTGCATGATTAGTCAGTCTTCTGAATCCAAAGTACAGCTATATTTTGCACTGTGGGCTGGAGGGGGGCTCAAGAATGAGACTGAACTTCATTAGTAATCCTTATGTGCAAACAGTTTATGAATCTCAGCAGGAGTTGCTATGAAAACAGTATGAAATAATACTGACAGTGACAAGGGCTGCACAATATTCTGACACTTCCTCAGCCCTGTGTCATTCCTTGAAGAGAAGGAAAAGTAGCCAAGGAAAATGGTATATATTTAATTCTGTGCTTACAAATGTCGACAGAATATTGAGAAACTTAAATCCTTTCAAGAGAGAAGAATGGGTTCTGCTTTAAATTTAGCGTTTATCTTCTAGCTTTAGTGGTTTGTCTGGAGGAGGTAGGCTTGTTGTCTCCTCTGATGCCATCAGAAAAACTGGTTGCAAAAGCTGAGATGACTCAAACAGATAAATTGTTTTATAGGTGCCCTTAACAGAGGGAAAGAGCTTTCATTGCATATTACATCAACTTTGTTTTGAACTTCTATCTTAACCTGAGCTGCAATGCTGGATTTGTAAAAAGCGCTTCTCTAAGAGTCTGAATAATTCTAAATGTTCTTTTTTGTGTTTGTTGGGCTTGGGTTTTTGTTTGTTTGTGTGGTTGATGAGGATGGTGTTTGTTGTTGGTGTTTAATATTCTTTCCCAAGAGTTTGGTCAAAAATGGGAAGAACAGTTTGTAAAATGTCAGCCAGCCTACTCTAATTAGCATCCAAAAGCTTAAATTTTAGGTTGATGTCTGGCAGACTTTTATTGCAAATAATAAATAGGATTGCACACTTCTCAACTGTGCGCCAGAATCATAATGAGTCTTGTTTCTCATAGGACAAATGCAGTTTAATTCTTTTCCCAAGGAAGAGAACAGTGTAGCAATGGTGCTGAGGGAACGTGGGACTTCCAGGGATTTACTCATCAGTTTTATCATGTAGAAAGCAAGGAAAGGGACAAAGATAAAGCCTGTTAAAGATGCTACAGAAACTATGTTTGGGGCGTTTCATTTCCGTGATACAAACAGTTACAGAAATGAGCACAACACAAAAGGTCAAGGGCATGACAGAGTCTGAGAGCTTTTTCAGCAGAGACTTGACTTAAGGGCTTTGGTGGCTGGAAGATAGGAGGGAAGGCAGCTCCTCACATCTGCTGTACAATATGTGCTGGGGGAGTTCAAAGAAGAAGGGGAGGCGAAGAAGCAGCAGCAGGGATGTGCCCTGGCATGAAGTTGTGGGCAAGGTGGAGCCAGAGCTTGGTTTTAAAGCTCCACTACTGCTTACATGGAGCTGTTAATGGGCTGTTGTTTGTGTTTGCTTTTTTTAAAAAATCTTGTTCCAAGAAGACTGTCTTGTTGCCAGCCTGACCTTACTGTCTGGAGAGGGAATTAAGGGAATGCTCACTCTGGCAGATACAGCTGGTGGTTCAGACAGGCTTGCAGGAAAGAAAACTCTTGGCTTAAGCTGTTTCATCTGCAAGGGCTTTGCTTCCCACCAGAGACCTTGGGTGCACAATAGTTTTTAAAACTTAGCTGCATTATTAACAATACCAGAGTGTAAAAGAAGAGGAAGCAATCTTTACACCCTGGCATGCTTGGTTCTATGTGCTCTGAACTGGGCCTTTGGCACACATCACCTCCTGCTCTTAAAGCACTGGCAGACTTCCACGCACAGCACAGGAGGGGTTTTAGACTGGCCTTGAAATGGCATCTCTGGTATCCCTGCAGCAGAAGTTTTATGTGCAGTCTGTGCTTTCAGCTGCCTTTCTGTCTTTCCCTAGGAGGTGGCAGGGTGTTGGGTGAGGTTGCCTGCATCTCTCCTACTGGAGGGGTTTCTGGAGGGACGGAGAAACGGGTACAGTTCTGTCCATCACTGCCTACAAGACCAGGGGGTGGATTCCATCCACCAGAGCTTTATCTATAGTGTGGTATTATTCCTGAAGAGTGGTTTTTTTAACTGCAGCTAAAAACGTGAGAATTGGAGACTGGAAAATACTCGTAATGAGCAGGAAGAAAGGTGTAACTGTTGATAGTTACATGCATATTAGCTCTCAAAACAGCTTGATGTCTGCACCACATACAGTTATATGACTGGAGGAGATACTTTAAGGTGGGTAATGAGTATTGGAGCAATACCTGGGGGGTGGGAGAGCTGGAGAAGTGCAGGGTGCCCAGAACGCTGCTGCGTGCACCAGACAAGGTTTCCACTTACAAGCGCTTGTAGGAAAGGATTAATAAAACTGACATTAATTGCTACACTTACTGGCTTAGCTGAACACACAGACAAGGCAAATGTTTCCCTCTCTACAGAAACGAGCTGGGGAGCACAGGCAGAGAGAAGCTGCTGGGGCAGCGAGGGTGAGAGTGACCCTACCTCTGCTGGGTGTCCTTTAGTGACCAGAGACTGATGGCATCAGAATGTTTCTAGCATTACAGGAGCTGAGGTCAAGTCTCTTTGGTGTGCATCTGCATTTAAAAAAAACCCAAAAAAAAACCCCAAAAACCATTTGTCACTTACTTCTGCTGCCAAGAGAACTTTCTTCCCCCATACATGCATATTCAGATGATAGTTCCTTTATTTTCCAGTAGGGAAGCTATTATACAGGCATCATAATGGTAAAGAGCTTTAGTTTTGTTTTTAATTATCTTTGTTTTCTCACTGCTGCCATAAAATTCATTATTTCTTCCCCAGCTTTTTATGTCTCCCTTCTGAAGACAGATGCTCTTTATGGGTGCACTGTTGTTCTCCTCCCCCTTTATACATTTTTATCACTATTTCCAGTTTCAGTGATGAAGGTTGTTTCCATCTAGAGCAGGTGCAGAGGGCTGGAGAGTTGCAATAAAAATTTGCCTTTTGATGTTTCACGATTGAAAATTTGCTGATAGAGCATTTCATGTCTCAGCTCCAAACTGAGTTCCAGTTTGGTGTAAGAACTCAGTTCTGGTTTTTGCTTTGTCAATGCAACACAGATTTCTTAGTATTGTTTTCAGTTCTCAGCAATGCCTGGGCTGGAATTCAGTTTAGAAAAGATGGAAACAATTGCCCTCTATCCTTTCTGCTCAGGTTTATAGCCCTTTCACAAGCTACCAGTCACTGTATTACATTTCCAACCTGTGTGGCATCCTGAAAATATAAGAAAAAAGGAATGATGTGATTAGACCACCTACTGGAACACTGCCTATAAAGTATAAATGGTAAATCAGCTTTCCAGACAAAGCCTCTGTAGAGTAGAGCCTGCTGCTCAAAGCACTGGCATGGTGCTCCTACTTGCCTTTTTAGCTGATGTGATGTTCTATCTTGGTTGCTGGTATTTAATTTTTTTTTTCTGGATCTGTTTTTCTCTAGTTTTTTTTTTTTTTTTATGAGAGAGATCTTAATCAATTGAAATGCGTGGAATAGTAGCATCAGTCACCGTTATTTTCCTTTCTTTTCTTTTTAAAAACATATATTTCACTGTTGGCTTTTTTCTTTTTCTAATTAAGATTCAGTCATTAATCAGCAGTTTGTTCGTGATGCTCAGCTTCAGCTGTTTTGGAAGTGCTTGAGTTTTTCTGTGAACACAATATCTTGTTCTGTGCTCAGTAATCACCACCAATGGGTACTTCCCTGTTTGGTGCTGGATGAAAAGTATTCCTAGTCCAAGACCCTTAAATAGTTAGACAATTCAGAGCAATGAAATGAGAAGCAGACCTGCTTGCCACTCTTCTAATACAGCATAACATTTTTCAAAGGAGCTGACAACAGTCAGATACTCACAGGCTTCATACTGCAATTTGTTTATTTTACTCCAGCTGACTCTTCAATCTTCTTGTAGTGCTTCAGACACGACTCCAAGTCCAACATGAAGCGATGGCATCTGCCTCTAAGGGAACTTGAATCAAGGCAAGGAACTGATTTTATTGATGGTAGTGTCTAAAAGTGAAAAACGACAACTCACTTTTAATCGTCCATTTCTTTTTCCCCTACCTTTTGTGGAAATGTTTTCTATTCGTAAAGTGTATTACTTGTGCTATACAGGGCTTTATTCTACTGAAAAATTTCCATAACCTCTGGTGTTTAAATTATTACTAATGTATTTCTATGTGCTGTCTGTGGGGAAAGAAAAGTACGAATTATTACTGGGATTTGAATGGAGATGTATGTAACTCATTAGGCATCTGTTTTTAAAATCCAGCTGCCCACATGAGGCCTTGCACAGCTCTTGGCTGTGTGCACCAATCTTCTACCCAGGGCAAGATGGGGAGCTGGTATATTGATACTGTTTATGTGTGTATTTTCCTGCTCTCTACCCTTTAAATCTCTTTATGAATAACCTGCTCCTCTGGTCTGCATGTGTTCTGTGTCATGTGGTGCTGACCAGGGAAATCCAGGAAGAGTGGGGCTTTTGAATCCACTGCTCTGAGTGGGGGTTCCTGTGCCCAAATGTGTATTTCAAGGTGAGGGAATGTCTTCCCTGCTTCCTCATGCTGAAATTGGAATCCATATCAGAAGTTTGTCTTCAAGTAGAGATATGTCAGTATTTCAAAAGGCAGAGTATTGCCTAGGATTTAGATAATGGAGTTATGTCCTTGTCCCTATATATCAGGTTTTTCCACCAAAAGATGACTGAATTATATTCTCAGCCAGGATTTTGAGGGAAAATCAGCACAAGATCATATGAGCACAAAAAATAAATGCCTTCAGAATCACCAGAATGTTTTGTTGTGAAAAATTTATCACCTTTGCTGAGGAATAAACCCCAGTACATGTGAGGAAATTTCCAGTAGCTGTGAGAATAAAATAGCACAAGCACAATCCAGCAGAGACCTCTTAGGTATGAACACAGCAGAAGAACTTCAGGGAAGGTGATCCTATGAGAAATTGTGGATGCAGATTTCTGTCAAGAGATGAAAGCAAACCTCTCAGGAGATGGACTGCATTGTGGGGCAGGAAAGCAAAAGTGTTTCTGTCCCCTCTTGCTCATTGCCTTCCTGAACAAGCACTGTCATTTCCTGAGCCTATCACCCTTCTATTAATTTTATCCACAGATGGTTTAAATTGTTCCTTTTCTGATCCATAGAGGCACTATGAGTACTCTCAGGTGTACTCTCACCCACTCAAGCGTCTCCATAAACTGGAACTGTACACAGAGTTTGGAAGGACTCAGGACCTGGGGGAAGGGACCACCCTCCCTTAGGTTTAAGAGAAATACAGACTCAGGCACAGGGATACATGCTCTGATTCAAAGGTACCAGATGGTAACCTGGTGATGAAAGCAAGTCCAAAGAGGATCTTTCTCTTCTAGATGCATCCCTGCCTTGGCTGGTGTATAAATTTTCAGTGAAGAATAGCACTTTTGTGGTCTTCTGGCACTTAAATTGTTTATCTTGATGTATTACAGTAGAGCTTTCATTTTCAAACCAGACAAGGAAGCGATGTTGTTTCTTGTAAGACAGAAAGCTTCTGCTTTTAAAAGATTTTAGATTTATAACTGTATTTATCCACCTTCTCTTTGTTTGCTTCATTTTTCTTCTTCCCGTCTTTTTCGTAACTATGCTATTGGAAACATTATTATTGAAGGTAAAGATCAGTGCAAATGCTAATGCATCTGTATTTCCTGATGCTTGACCAAGCAAAGCTTTCTCCCTTCTTCTTTTTAAAGAAGTGTTATTTGTTTTAGTAATTAATTTTAGGCTCATTTCCTTTATGCCATTCCCAGTTATTGGCTGCTGTTCAGGAGGGCGTATTCGCCATTTTCGTATATTTCCATAGCAACGTGGTTAGCTTTTGTTTTAATTCTTAGTGTTATTAATTGTTGACTGGCAGAGTATATGGGTTTCAGCCTAATCAAGCTTAAAATTCTCTTGTGCTAGGTGCAGTACATAAATACACATTTCATGTCCCAAATACCTTCTAATAGCTCCTTTGGGTTACTGTACAGGTGAGTGATAACTAAATTTGCTTACTGCTGTTGTTTATTTCAGAGAGATTTTTTTGAAGAGTCAGGTGCTACACTCTTAGCAGGAATCAGGTGATGGCAGATGTTTACTGTTCGTGGCACTTGCAGGCAAATGTGTGTTCCCACATGCTGTTGTATTGTAACACTTTGAAAAGGAAGGAATTTGTCATACCAGTCTGTGTGCACAGTAAAGGGGAATGTTCAAAAAGTACATGATCACCTGGTTTCATTTATTGAAGCTCAATGGATTTTATATAATATATAAATATCAAATGTGAACAAAGCTGCAGAGCTTTTCTTCAGGAGCTCAAGGTTTGATCTCTCCTAGGAAGCTGGATGCTCAGTGTCTCCGAGGAAAGGGAGGTGTTGCAGAGCTTGGTGATGCCTCCCTTGGATAAGCGTTCCTGCTCTCTGCCCACAGCAGACACTGGCACTCTGGGTCATTGTGCCTGGTTAGGACTTCTCATACTTCAGATTGAGAAAAATATGTTCATGCAATATTTATGGAAAGGCCTCAAATGCACTTGATATGTCAGTTCTGGCATAGGCCTGGATTTGGTGTTGGGCTATTGTTGGTGAACCTTGTGAATTCTAATGGAGAGGGAAAATCAGGCATCAGTACTGATATTTTCTGATCTGTCATCTGCTTAGAAGTTCAGGTATTATGAGATATATGTGACTGGCATCTGGATCACTTATCACTGTCCCTAACCTGTCACATATGGGGCTCTCACTGAATCATATGCAATCATGTGTATGGAGAAGGGATGAAATATTTTCATGCAGAGACCTGGAAGCAAAGAGCGCAGGATTCAGCTCTGTCCAGGAGGACAGTGTCTTTGCACATCCCCTGTCTGGGCCCAGAAATGAGTATGGGCAACATTGTGCTTTCCGAGTGGCTGTCATAGATGGGGGAGATTGCATAAGGCACCTTCAAACATTATTCAAGACAAACCTGACACAGTGCTGCCCTGCTGAATTCACTGACACAGGTGAAAGCCAGAGCTTGGAGTTTGGGAGACATTTTGTGGCGCCCTATTTACAATACAACTGCTTTCTTCTACTGTCTGCAAAATGTATTCTGTGTGCCTGAAGTAGATAACAACTTGGGTCTTTGTGAAACAGAAGAGTATAGATATTAAACAAGAATTTGCAAATGTTCTTGGCTTTCCAAAGTAAACATTTTGCTGGCGTCTTATTTTTTGGTGACTTTTTCAGTAAGAGTATTTTTTCTTATTCTCCAGCTTGTTTGTAGAGGCCACAAACTCCCACTGGTACACATGGTATGACATGAAGAATTGTTGCATTAGCAAAGGACTGCTGACCAAAAATTGAGTTTGCAGAATCAAAACTCTTCTAGGTGTTCCAGGGACAGCAGCTTTCCCAATCTTTTCCTATGCTGCAGGCAGATCTTCACAGTGAAGTTTGTTTGTGGGAGGGGAAAGAGCCATTGCTGCCTTCCACCCCTCTGGCAGGATTCCTGAAAAAGCAAAATGCATTCATGCCTGATCTCTCTGCTTGTCCTTTATACTCATCAAGGTGGCCTTTGGAGCACCACCAGCATACTCCTACTAGTGTAGGACTCCAAGGAGAAGACATGTTAGGATGAGTAAGACTGGGATGGGAAAGTGTTTCACACAGATCTCAGATCTCTGCTGCTCTGTGGTCCCTTGGTGGTTACAGGTTTAGTGGTTGTCACAGGTTAGAATGAGCCTGGATTGCTCTTACTATTAGCCACGGCCAGGACTGCAGCCAGTGGCTGAACGCTGACCCTGAAAACTCTCACTGTACTTTTGCTAAGACGCTGTTTAGTCAGGATCAGATCTAGCTCCTGCACCTTCCCCTGGAGAGCAACGCAGGGAAACTTTGCCAAGGAGGGATTAGCCAAGGGGTTGGAGGTGCAGAAATAAAAACAATGCAGTGCAGGTTAATACAAATGCATTTAATCCATGAACCTCCTCTCAGCATTCTTCATTTCCATCTGTAAGTTGTGCTGCTGCTGCTGTCAGAGTTGATCCTTGTCCAGCTGGCTATTGCTACTTATGCAATGATGCCAGACCTTCCCAGAAGCCAGGATCATTAATGCCATGAATCACACAGCCTCAGCTGGCTCCAGCACCGGGCTTTGTTTCGGGGGCCTTTGTGTCTGCACAATTTCTCTTTTCTTGCTCACCTGGAGAAATGCAGCAGGGTTTACACTGTCATGCTTACCCTTTTCACCATGTGATGTTTGATTTGTTACCTGTTTTGCTGTTTTAATTGGCATCTCCAGCAGATCCATGTGAATGCTACAGGAATGTGTGAATGCTTGTTTCCACTTGCCAGTAAATTTGCATCTCTTGCATTTGTGCTCTTTCATTTCTGGGGGTAAGGGATGCTGCCTTTTATGTTTATGAAGCGTGGAGCTGTACAGAATGAGGTGTTCAGGCCCTTGAAGTCTGCTGCACACCCTGTTTTTCTATTATACTATGACACAGAGACCTCAGGGTGGGATTTCTGGATATTGTAGCAGAGTCCTCCTTGAGTTGCTACTCCAGGATGGATATTGTCATCTTCTAAGCTTGTTCTGTAATCTGTGTGTTTAGATACAGTGCTTTGCATTGAAACCTGTTAAAATGAAAATTTCATCCCTCTCAGAGTGTCTCTGTCATTTTCTGTGACTGCTTGTCTGTCTTAATATTTTCATTTCACTCATCTTTGTCATCTGAAAATCCAATCATCAAAGTTTTTAAAAGTACTTCTGGATCACTGATGAAAACTATTGAGTTGTATCAGATCTAATTTACATCAATGCAAAAAAAAAATCTCTAGAAACAATGTGATTTCAATTATGGTTTAATAAATTTGTGTCTGTCAGTCTGTCAATTAAAATCCATTTATTTGAGCCAGGTTTTATCAGAACACACTGTGAAGATTACCTTAGCACTTCAGCAAGGTCTGTGTACACTACACTACACTACATACCTGTAGTTTTTCTATTAAACAAACCATAGATCCTCAAGGATGTTTTCCATAAAACTCTGTTGCTGGCATTAATTATATCCTTCACTGACTATCAGTTGAATATTGTATTAGTTTCCCCATGATTTTGCTTGGGACTAATGTTGACTTGATTTCCCTATGTCATGTCCCTTTTTCTTTTTGAATTTTTGGATGGGAAAATTCACTAAACTTGCCTGCCAAAATTAATGTATAATTTTTTTTTTAAATTTCTGTCCCATGTTTTATCCCCAGGTGTAACTTGTTTCATTACTCACATGAGTCCTAAAGACACCAGATGATTTCTTGCTTCTCCTGAAAAAAGGTACAAATGAACACTGTTGCTTGATAGTCAAACAATAGACATGTGTTTGTTTATTTGTTTAAAACTACATCTGCTGGATGTATCCATTCCTCTTTAGGAGCTGAAAGAAAACTAAACTCTTTGTCAGCTGGACACTTGGTTCTGTCCCTTTTTTGTATGCCCATGTTGTTTTCTTCAGTAGTTCTTTGACAGAAGTTGTCAGGAAGAAAATAGTGGCAGGGGAAAAAAATTGGGACACTGTAGGGTCAGCAATAGCTGCCTTAACTTGCAGGGGGACAAGTATGCTGTTCGTTTTAAATTAAGAATATTTTTGCAGATAAAAATGTATGCATTTTAACAGTTTTCTCTGTCTTTTGGTCACCAAAAAAGATTACTTCTTTATCCTTAGATTTAAGAACCTGTAACATTAATGTATACATACCTTTGCACTGCCTATTGATTCTGCTGCCAATGCAAGTCTCTGATCTCAGTTGACATTGGGCTGCTCCTGACTCGAGGTCATGTTATACATCAACAAATACAGACTAATCACTGTATTTTATGGGGCTCACTGGAGACTCTTTAGGGGTTTCAAAACTTCTTCCCTCAACTCTTCTCTCTTTTTTTCCCTTTTTTTTTTCTTTAAATAAAAGGTGAAAAAATATTAGTACTTACACCATTTAATTTGTTCTGCTCCAGCTCTTCAGCTTTGAGTTGCTGTAATTGGGTTTGAGAATTGAAGTCTCTCGTGCTTGTATTAATACGATTTTTCACTTTGGTTTTGTTATTCCTCACAAGCTGGTACATGCAGGAAAGAAACTAGATCATAGAACTAAAAGTATAATCTGAAATTTGCAGAACAAGGATGGTATGACTTGCAAACAATCTAAATCTTTCTCTTTGTTTCCTTGGAGTAACCATAACTTGAAAATTGTTTGTAGCATCATTGGCATGCAAATGTACTGACTAGAAATTTTAAATGTGCTTAATGGATAGAGCTTGACTGATATTTATATTCTCCAGGTTTCTTGGACAATTTCCAAATGATGAGAAGGTTTGTCAAAATGTGCTGGAGGTGTGTGTTTATGTTCTGGAATTTAATCCTCCTTTTTGTTTTTTCCCCTGGTCTGACTGATTCCATGTTTTGGTATACTCTGTACAGTGAGGATCCTCTGACTCTGAGCCAGAACTCATCAGAGTCCATTCCAACATTTGCAAAGACCTTCAGGTGATGTTCTGTTTTCCTCCAAATTGTTTTAAAGGTTAGTAAGAGTCTTGGGTATGACATAGAAATTTACTTCCTCTGCAGATCAGAAAAACATTGTGTATTCAGTGTACCTGCTGCATGTGAAAGCCTTACTGAGCTTTCATACTCCCTCCACAACCCTCCTTTGCATTCTTCAAATAATCAATTTGCAATAAATCGGACAAAGTTCACATGTCTTTGGGCCCAGAGCACTCAAAAACATCTTGGGTCCAACATACCTCAATATTCAAGAGGGATGTCTTTGCTCTCTTTGTCATCTTGATCCATCCTCTGGTGTTTTACGGTTCCTAGCTGAATGATCCAATTTAATATGGATCTGAGAAAGAGCATGAGGCTGCTTAATGCCTGGGAATAAAAAAAAAAAAAAAAGGGGGTGCTTAAAAGCCTGGAAAAAAAAAAAAAAAAAAAAAAAAAAAAATCCACGACGTAGAGTGACAATTTAAAAAAAAGGAAAAGAAAAGAAAAAGGAAAAAAAACCCAAACAACCAAGCCACCATTGCTTTGGCTTGTACTTTATCTCACTGCTACCAGCTCTTGTTATACTCAGAATAGGCAGGCAGCATGTTGACACAGCCCAGACTGCACGTTCTTACATGAAAAAGCAGCATTTTTAATTAAACACACTTGCTGCTTTTTTCATAGTGACAAGCCTGCTGCAGTTTATACTCTTATTCTTTCTATTGAAAACTGAATTTCTTATCTTTATTTGCCAACTAAGAGCTTTCGTTCTCAAATTCCTAATTTTCTTTATCTGCAGTATTTGCCTTCGTTCACAAGGACAGTGTCATATTAAGTTTCTTTAATTTTCCCTAGAAATTATGTGTCTGGTGATTTTTCACTTCACCCATTTCAGTGAGTCGCTGGTCCAATGTCCTCTCCTCTCCAGCATAAGGAACACACGTTATCTAGTGAATATAACCAATTAAGTTACATCAAAATATTACAAATTGCAAATATCTTAACAAAGGTTATTATAATTATATTAGAGGCAGATGGTCAATTAAACTATTAATAGGAATAATGAAATGGGAGAAGAAATACCCCACCCTAAAACCCCTTTAGCATCCCACAATGTTGTTAAGTTAAGATTTAGCAAGCAAGTTGAAACATAGGCAGAATGTTTATGTCCTTCTGTATATTCCAGCTTTTTAGCTACTGCTTAGGGATTAGCAATGAAAGCAATGTCTCCTTTGATTAATTTCCTTTAAATTATATTAACTCTTTCTTGGAAATGTTTTCATATGAGAGTGATATTACCAGTCCCTCTCTGTCTTTTGTAATGAAGTAAACAAGCCCAAAGACCACTCTCAGCTGTGCAAAGGCTTTTGAGAAAAACATTTTGTAGGCTATCTGACATTTTCCCACCGCTGAGCTACCAGGATTCATTTTTCTCAGAAAATCTGGAGTAAATGCATTGCAATGTTGTTCGTTTAATGTAAGCGTGTTTCTGGGCTTAAAAGTAAATCCAACCTCAAAACAGTATTGATAAATCATAGTCCACAGACGTCTGTGTCAACAGGGAGGCAAAGCTGAGCAAAAATGCATTTGCAACTTCTCTCCTTACCTCTTATTTATATAATTTAACAAGTGTTTACTAGAGTTTTAATGGATCTAGGAAATCATGCCAAAGATGCCTATGGAGCTAATTTTCTAAAGCAATTGGAAATTAATATCTCATTTAGTTCTTTGTTATATCACTACTCAAAATAAAGTCTCCAGATTGCCATGGAGATATGGAGGAAATCATCACCAAAGGCACTGGGTGATGTTCCTGCTGGAATCAACTTCTTGCTTAGGGGTCCAGGCACCTCCTGGCTTCAAGGGTGTTACATCCCAGCAATGTTCACTGGCCCCAGTGTCTCTGAGCAATTACTGGTGTTGTTCACCACACACCTTCTCCAGGCACTTGCAGTTGTGTTTGTATGGGGCCACTGTACTGTCAAAACCTTTCCAAGAGGACACACTGTGGTCAGAAAGTCAGGTGCTCATCAGGAAGGCTGTTTTCTGATATAAGCAGTAGGAGCCTCTTCTCCTGTTGGCTCCAGGAGGAATGAGCTGTCCTTTCTTAGGCTGCAATAGTTCCTATCTGGCAAGGAGAGATTGAGCAACACAGTATGTATTGGGGCAGACTCAGACCTTCCATGAAAAAGACCATTTCCCAGTCCCACTCCTCCCACCTATTAAGTCAGCCTAAACTTCGAGACTTCGAGGTCTGGCTTTTCAGGGCTCCTCTCTTACACTTTCAGTTTTCAATTAAAGAGGAGATGGGACAGTAGTATCCCCTGGATGGAGAAGAAGAGCTGTCATTCTGCATATGTCACTGGTTTTGTTCTTAATTTGGTTTTGTGATTTCAGAGGCAGCCCAGTCTTGACCTCTGCTTAGGCTCAGTGCATAATTGCATTGTCTCTGCTGTCTGCATTGTCTGACACTATCTTAGAAATTGTTTAACTGGCTGCAATCCATCTTCCCAGGACCTCTGGAGTATTTTCTGTTGAATTGTTGTTCTACACCTTGAAGTGACCAAAGCTAGCCTGTGGTTAAGGGCCTTACTGACATCTTGTATCTTAAATACCTCTGGAAAAGACTGGGCATACCCCTGGGAGTGGGTTTTTTTCCAGTTCTTTTGGGGCACTGGTCTTGCCACTGGCCAAATTCTACCTGCTGGTGAGAGCAGTTTTGCAGAGGTAAAACCAAACCAGCCTCTTCCTCCTTCTTTGCTTTGCTAATGATTGCTGCAGGTGAAGTTTTTAAAATTAATACATTATTTGAGTGATGGAGCAGTGATGGACCAGAGCTGGAGTTCTTTCTACTCCCACTTCAGATATTGTTGTAAAGATTCTTGCATTGATTGATTTTGGCAAAATTTGGTATGGTTCTTTCTTGTGCAGATGTTAAGGCTGCAGTTACTTCAAGCTATTTTGGAACTAAAGCAAGCTGTAATACAGCTATACCCAGCATCCTTGTTATTGATTAATCCACCAGCAGAAAAGCAATGGGAACTGTCCTCAAATAAACTTTTACTCTGGAGAACAGTACCACATGGAGATCACTGAACAGCCAGGAGCCACTGTTTATGAGACATTATTTGATTATTTTAATTTGATTTCTTCTATTTCAAGGAGAAATCTGTGAACCAGAAATCAAAGAAAATTTTATTTCAGAAGGACCTGAATTCAATATATTTGAAGCAAAATATTTTACTCAGCAGCTGCTCCAGAGGATCATAATATTCCTGTTGCTGGCCACAAGGCCTGTGAAGCAGCAAGGGAGTCCCTCGTGTGTCTGTCCCATGGGCAACCCTGCTGTACAAATTGCTTCAGAGCAGCCAAAACTTTCAGCTGCTCCATCCCAGCTCTCTCATGAGAACACTGGCAGTTTTAGGAGCCCTATGTCCACCTCTTTCAGGATGTTATTACTCTAGAGGCTGGAGCAGAGTGTGGTCAGGTTTTGAACCTTGAATTCATTAACTAGGTACCCAGGGACCCAGAATAATATCCAAGAAATAGAAATCTCAAAGGAACTGGGCAAAAGTGAAATGTCAGACTTACCTTCTGCATAACTTGTTGTAAGGTTTCTGCAGACAGCATTTTAAATTATTTAGCTTGGAACAGAATAGAGATGCCATAAAAGGGGAATGGTTACACACTCTTAGACATGTCAGGCATAGCTTTTTATTTGCAGAGAGAATTATGAAACCAGTTACCTTCAAACATGACACAGCAGTATTGACCCTGAATAGTTCCAACTCATGCCTAGCGGAGTTGACTTTGATTTAAAAGGTAGCTCTGAAGAATGGTTTAATTTGGGTTTTCCTTTCTGTGGCTAGGCTGGAGGTATCTGACAAAGATATTCCTGAGGTAAATGTTACTACTCACAGTGACTGTGTTCTCATTGCAAATTATTTGCCTTTGTGTATATTAAGGATGGTAAAAAACTATTGGAAATGGTATGAACGTTTTCTTATAATAGCATTGTACATCTAATTCCTCTCTTCCTGGTGACGTTCTCAGATGTGTAAAGAGACTGGATCTTTTCCAGGCCGTTTCATATAGCTTAGAGAAATCTTTCCACCAGCTCATTACTGAGTTACAATAAGCACGATACACTGATTAGACTAATAGTTGGCTTGGACTATAACTTACAGGGTTTCCTACTTTAATTTAGATGCATGCAGTATGGAGTGTTGCAGCCACACAATTACACAGATTCTTTCTTAGAAATTGCCCAGCAGGGATGGATGATCCCCATTCAAATTTTCACTTGAAAATTACAAATATATGAGAACTGCAGTTTTAATTTCTTTTTTCTTTTCTTTTTTTCCCACCGCTGAGGAATATGTCTGTAAGCCTAAGGATACATTCACCTGTCTCTGAACTTAACTTTTTTTTGTGTGTTAAGAATTCGTCTAGAGAACCAAGTTGAATTTGCACTATACAATAGGACTCAGAGATATAACAGTACTGATCTCTGTTGATGTCAAGAAAAGTCCTGCAAATGCCATAGGACTGAGCTCTGAATAGTTTGGGGGACATTCATATAGTTTCTTATAGCAGAAATTTCGAGGTAAAATCATAGTCTTAGGAATAAGAATTTTACTGAGTCCACACTGTAAAACTACTGGATATTCTCCTTCTTCAGATGATAATACTTGAATATATATCTTAATTTTCAGACTAGAATGTTCACAAGCCAGCTAGCGAGCCTGCTTCGGTCTGATTTAACCTGCAACGTCTTTCACCTATTTATTATTTCATAGCTCAGGACATATTTGTTACCATCATCTTCTGAGAGTTTTCATTTTGGTTCTAGACACAAATGAAAAAACAGTCTTCCAGCAGCAAATCTGATGAGCCTGATACAATTTAGGGAGGGACTTGGACACCTAGTCTGATTTACCTGCAAGGTCTCACCTGTGTATGCTTTCCCAGCTGAGCTGGGCTTATGCTTCTAAGCTGTAAATGCAGAGCAGATATTTCCAAGAAACTAATCCATAACCTATAGGGGGATGGGGGTCTTCCCCTTTCCTTTACATATAGTCCCTCATTTCAGTGATGTGTCCTTCTGTGATGTTCAGCACATAGTATCCTGTTTTATCTTTTCAGCAGTTACCTGCTTGATGGTTTCCCATTGCTCTGAAAAGGCTAAATACTTTTTTCTCTCTCCTGAGACACTTTTAGTTACTGTATTTTCAAGCTGCTTCCTTGAGCTGAAATGCCTCCGGAGAGTTCTTACAAGGTCAGGTCTGGTTTATTTTAAAAAATGCAGTATTCAGCTAATTCCCAACAGTTGTTTAACACTTGTGAACTCTTTTCTTTTTTCCCCCCACTCTACTTAGGCCTGCTCAGGCGATTTCTGTTACATTTCAGTCATGGAAATGCTGAAAATCTGGGGTTGGCTCTCAGGTTGCACCAAGAGCAGGTTGTGACATGGGTGTTCATCAGATGTAGGTGAGGCTCACAGAATAACTCTCTTCACCTCTTCTGGGATTCCCAGGCCCTGGAAGCATCTCCCTAGTGCTCTATACAAGTGATCTAGAGACAAATTGTCTTTAGCTGCTTATGCACTAGGCATAAGAAAAAAAAAATAGAAAAATACAAAACAAACCCAACAATTTTGGATTTTTGGGAGTGACTCCTGATTTTTTTTAGGCATACGAAACTCATTTCTTTAAGGTAAAATAAACTTGGGAATTTTCATCTTCTGCAGAGCATGTAAAACTATAGTGCACTTGGAAAGAAAGAAAGAAAGAACATTTCTACTTCTAAGTCAAAAACTAATTAATTTGAAGACCTACACAGGGGGTCACAGCTTGAGGAGGTGAAATGTTGTCGTGGTCTGTGTTTTCATGCTCCATGATGGCATTTACAGGGCCTGGGAGGTGGATGTACCCGCTGGTGTCCCAGATACTGGCATGGATAGAATTCAGGAGGAGTTCATACATACTCCTGGATTCTGACTAGTTACTTTGATGCTGGCCTAGAGAACAGTTTGGGCTTGCATTTAAGTAGAGCTGTAATTATGAATACAGCTCTGTTAGTTAGTTAGGCAGATAATGGGCTTCTTTCCCTCCTTCTCCTCCTCTTCAGTAGAATCTAAACTCTCAGCATCTAATGAGCATCTGCTTGTTCTTCTTTAAACTCTTTAAGATTTCAAGGTAGGTGTAAGTTTGCCATCATGGCAACTTCTGGATTTAATTAATTCTACTGACACAGACTGAGGCATCATGAAGAGAAACCCAGACAGACACTGCAAATATGAATTCTCTGTCATGTTAATGTTCTTTTTCCTGGTGTCATCCTTTTCTTTCCCCACCTGCACCTCAAACTCCCACTCTATAGAGGCTCCCTTTGTGCATGATTAGTCACAGCTTCTTCCTGCCAAAATAAACCTACCTAGATTTTTCTTGTTATGATATCTGTGTGCCCTGAAATCCTCTCTTTCTTTGTTTGAGCAGTTCATCCCTTCTCATTCCTTTCCTCCTTCTCTGCCAGAAAGTATTCATTACAGGGTTTGAGAGGCAAGGAGAGGTCAGTAAAGTTGTAGGTGCCCTTTCAATCAACTGTTTACTAATGGTAGGGAACATTTTTGCAGAACTGCGCTCCATATGAAATCTTTTCAGGGCAGCTTTAGAAATTGTGCATCTTCTGTGAATTTCACAGCAAAACTGAAATGACTAATGAAAATATTTCATCCTGTAACTCTGACATTTCACCAGTCATGTGGTTTTGAAGGCAGTTTATGGTTATGAAAGTACTGCAGAGCCATACTCCCTTACAGAATGCAAGAAAAAAAAAGGCCCATATTTAACTTGGATAATATTTTCTTCTAAATATTATGAAAATCTTTTCTCACTTCCATCCTAAGAAACAGCTTTGAGTGTTCAAAATGAATTGCAAATAGTTTTTGTGCTGTAAGTAGACGGAAAGGATGGGCACAAGTAATAACACAGCTACAGAAGTCTCTGTACAGAAGTAGTAGACTCTAGAAAATTAATTGCATCCTCAGAAGATAGAGGTGGAATCTACATTAACACTTTTTAATTCACTGATTTTTTTCTCAAAGGGGATGATTTCTGAAAGATCTTCCAAACTTAGGTAATGTGGTCTGAGGTGACTGAGCCTTTTAGAACAGAGACTGAAAATCTCCTTATGATGGAGGATGGTTGTCCCAACACACAATCTAAGCAGCTCATCTGAGAGCACTGGAGATCTCTGGTTGTTGCAAGTTGCTTCAAGATGACTGGAACAGTCATCCAAAGGAACTCTTAAGCATGAATATTCTTGCTGCCACATCTCAGCTGGCCCAAAGGACTGCACAGAGTCACAGAATAAGCTGAGTTGAAAGGGACCCACAAGGGCCATCGAGTCCAGCTCCTGGCCCTGCACAGGACAGTCCCAAGAATCACACCCTGTGCCTGAGAGTCCAAATGCTTCCTGAACTCTGTCAGGCTGGTGCTGTGACTACTACCCTGGGGAGCTGTTCCAGTGCCCAATAACCCTCTGAGTGAAGAACCCTTTCCTGATATCCAACCTAAGCCTCTCCTGACACAGCTTCATGTCATTCCCTTAGGCTCTACCACTGGTGATCAGGGAGAAGAGATCAGTGTGTGCCCCTCCTTTTTCCCTCACAAGGAAGTTGTACGTACTTAATGCAAATATTCAGACAGGGTGTGTGCAGGAAAAACTGCTGTATTTAGCAATGATTTTTTTTTTCTGGTTATGTTTTAGAAATAGATGAGAAAATAAAGTGGGAGACAAATGTAAAGAATAAATCTTGTATCTCCCCGAACAGGAGCTGCAAGCTCTCACAGTGGTGAGTATAAATTTACCCACTGGATACAACAGTGGGGACAGGGGAGCTAAGGAAGGAAATACCCGGTATGATCCCGGTATTTCCCCACCAGAAGTGCTCGGGGGAGGGCGGTGCGGATGCTCCCCAGGCAGGGCTCATCTCCCTCGGGGAAGCTGTCGGGAGCGCTGGGTTTCGCTGGGTTTCGCTGGCCGCGCATCGCCACCTGGTGCCTGGTGGGCAGAGGAGTCCTCAGAGCATCCTTCATCACCTGCCCGGGCACCTTCTTAATCACATTAAGAAATTAAGTGAAATTAGGAAAAATTACGTCGTCATTCTGCTGATGCATCACAGCTGATGGCACACTGCGCCAACAGAGAGAGCCAGAGCCCCAGTGACTTGAGACAATTTGACTGCAAGATGCTCAGTCTGACAATGGTAGGTGGCTCTTTCTGACTATCAAAAAGACTCAGGATGGTTTTGGTTTGTTCAGAAATAGGAAGACAAACAAAAAACAAAAAAACCAGCCCAGTACTTGAACATGTGGAAATAAAGAAATAAGTCAAACTGGGATGTATAAAGGAATCGCTAGAACCAGAAAACACTCCTGACACTGCGGATAAATAGAAATGACAACAAAGACCTTAAATACAGTAACTGACTCAACTGGTTAGTTTTGCCAAAGTATCTAATCTTTGAGAATGAAGGAAAAACTCTTTGCAGAGTAAAGTTACTACCTGTTAGAAGCACAACTGTAGGTATAAAATACATTTATACATCGATTAATGATTTTATCTAGATAAAGAGTAGTATGAAAACTCCTGGTGTTAATTGCACTTCAATTTGAGCACAATAATTACACTAATTAGAAAATCAGCATGATACATCATATAAAAATGTTGAAGCATCTTTAAAAATACATTACTAATTTAATATTTATTTTATGTTAGTTTTATATTAATATTTATTATAGTAAATAAATCATAATTTTAAAAAATTGGTCTGAGCCCCAGAAAATTTAATCTATTGTAAAGTTAGCTATGACTACAGATGTTTAGCTGTAAGGATTTCCCAAAAGTGCAACATTAGCAAATCTTCTGTCTTTTAACCTATCTGATGGTCCAGTAAACACCTGCCAGTACAATGCTCAATACCCGCTGCAGAACAAGGTTAGAACAATGGTCAGTGTTCCATACACCCTTTAGGAAATCAGAACAAAGAAAAACCATTTGCACTGCTTGTGTAAATACAAGGCTGCAACAGAAGACAGTTGTATTGTGAAGAGCTAAACAGAAAAAAACAGTCTTGGAGGAGGTTAATTCTAGACTTGATGACTGAACTAAGAAACCATCATCTGTAAACAATATTATTGCTTGCAAGAGAAATGCATCTGTTCATTGCCTAGAGGCACAAACAAGTCATATTTGTGGTCAGAAATCTGGTTATGTAAATAAAAATAATCTTGGACCAGTGAGTAAAAAGCCATGGCTTTTCAAGAAATCTACATAGTACTGTAATTCCTACATGTACTGCTTAATTCTGTAAGCCCTGCATTATTTTAATGGGAGATAATGAACTCAATATATGAAAGTAACAAAAAGCAAAATTATTTTTCATTCCATAACTTGCAAGTCTTAAAGTACTCGTAGTATTAAATTTCAAAGATTTGTAACTACAAAACAGCCTCTGTGGAATAAAAAGAGCTTTAAGTATTCGCAACGACACTTGTCTTGCATTTCTTTTTACAGTTCTGGTTTTTGTAACTAATTGGAGACTACTTCTTTTCCTCCATACAGAAGACAAGAAAAATTGCTTCTGCAAGATACCTTCATGATTAAAGGTGAGTGAATGGATGATCAGGGATGCTCCAGGGACCTGGGTGAAGGTCACCCATCATAGCTTGTCGTGCACTAGGGCACTTTTCTCAAGATCTGTCTCCAAACACTGCAGAGGTTTAGTAGTTGACGAAAAAGAATTAAAAAAAAAAAAAAAAGTAAAAAAAAACCCCAAACCAAACTCTGACATGTAGTTTATTCAGCAAGTTAGTTCATTTAAACTACTGAGTGCTAGACGCAACAAAGCAATATTGCCTCTCTTTATTTCATCTTAAGCTTGTAAGGCTGCAAGTATCTGCAGTTAAATTCATTAGACATTAGTCTTAAATTCATTGGATATTAAATTCAGTTAGTACCATCTTGTATTTGCATTAAGGCAAATGTAGGTGTGGGTCATCCAGTCTGAGCCACCTGCTAGGATCCCCTGTAACCAGAGTCCTTTCAATTCCTTGGTTTTACAGCACTCAAGCTGTGACTGAAGCATCCATGCACAGAGACATCCCACCTCCTCCAGGAGAAGATAAAGTGATTACACCCAGAAAGACACTTTCTGCTCTTAACAGTAGCCACAGCCTGTCATTTTCAGGTAGTTTTGGCTGCTCAATTGCCCAATCATCATGAGCCTAACAAAGTGGCAGGGGATGTGTGTTTCCTGGGCAGAACCAGATGTGCTCTCCTGGACCACTTGCTGTTCTCCATTTTGCCTTCTCAGTTGTTTTCCTTTCACTGCTTTACTTTAAGTGTAATTGGGTTTTGCTCTCTTACTGCTCTCTTACCAAGGAATGGAAAAGACGTAGCAAAACCAAATGAAATAGCTGCTCAGAAATGAGACTACAAAGTTCCTTTTCTTTTTCTTTTTTTCAGTTCTCTCCTAAAATCAGCTCCTACTGGGTAAAGTTTCAAGAACAAAAACACCAGCCTGCACAAAAAGCAATTTTGGCTACTCTGTGTAAATCTCATTTTAATGTGTGGAGAAAATGTCATTTTAGCTGTCCATAGACCCATGACTCTTGCTGTTTTGCTGTTGGCAGATCACTCACTCATGGTAGCTTTCTTTTGCAAAGACCAGAGGTACAGCATTGCATGGCTGTGTCATGGTGTGGCACAGAGCCTGCAACCCTCACCTGGAGAAACAGAATTGCTGGCCAAGGAACACTGGTGGATTATCTGGCTTTAAAAAAATCTTTGCAGATTACTACAGCTAGGAAGGTTGTAGTTTCTGTGGCCTCAAACCTGCCTTGATTTTGGCCTAGCACAAACATTTATGTGGTCAGGTTTCAGGTGAGACTCTGGGAGCTGAAAAATAGCCTTGCCAAAACCAGTGAAAATATTTATTTTTCAGCACACTCAGTACTGCAGATTACTCACAGAAAAGCTCATGCTAGCACAAGCAGGGAGTATACAAAGAAAGAACTGGGGAGAAGGGCAGGATGCCTATGAAGGGTATCCTACCTATGCTTAGATTGGCTGCAAGTGTCCTCTGAAGTACAGCCAAAGGCTGTCATCCTAAAATGCTTGAGTCACTGCACAGCCCAGCTTGATTCCCTCTCCTTTGGAAAACATAACTCAGGCTGTCAGTGCTGTAAGGGAATATAAAATTTCGAATGTTTCTCCTGTCTGTATACTTACTTTGGGAGGTAATCTTGAGTAAGTTTGGGGAGAAAATAATCAGACTGGGTGACACACCATCACTGTTGGTTGTGTTAAAGTCTTTGTCAGCTTAGCATAGAGAGGAACAGAATCCTTGAGAGGTTTGGCTTTGCTTGCCAGTGCCACTGAAATGGGAACAGGCTTGTACACACCAGGATTTGCTTTTGGCAGCTGGCTCTTAAGGCCATGAAATCTTGACTCATTTCTCTTGCTGAAATGGGTAGGGCAGGCTTATGTGCGTGTTTCCTCACTGAAGAGAAGGAGCTGAGACACAGACATTGGTCTGCTCTTATGTCAAGGACTTATTGAAATATCTGCAAGAAAGCTTTGACATTATCTGTGTCATTAACACAGAGGTACTGTAAAAATGAATGTTGATGTCTATCCACCACAAACATTTTTTTTTCAGATGTACTGATGGGATTAAAGCTTATAGCTTCCTTTCAATAAGCAAGTAATTTGTTCTTGCTTAGACTGTAGGAGTGCCTGTTTGCAGACAGCTCTTGAAAGTGTCACCTTTAAAGGGTGCCCACCACCTCCTCTGTCCAACCTGAGAGATTATCAGTATGAAAGGAAAAATACAGTGCTAGCAATGTTTTACTGTATGACTTTGTGACCGGACCAAAGGTTTCTGCTGAAGATAATCAGTGTTATTTTGTAATAAGTATCAGCAATGAGCCAAGCAAATAATGACTGACATTAACTGGGGCCAGTCTAACCTGGTGGTCAGCAATATTTAGCAGATCACAGCAGAAAGGTTGCCAGGGGTGTGGAGGGTGTGAAACAGCTGTCTGATAGACAGCAAAGTGCAGTGGCAGCAGCAGCTGGGAAAGGCACTGTTTTGCAAGCACTGGTGAGGTCTAAGACAGGCTGTAGACATTTATAATGAATTAGTCTGGGATGAAGAGATAAAGAACACCTTGTAAAATCACTTCAGAAGTCAGAACAAACCATTCAAAGGGAAGCAGTACCTGCGAGGAGTGTAATTTTAGCAGGGAAAAAAAATCAAGGTCATTCTATCTTTGCAGCAAAGGTTTCCTTGTTTCAAGAAAGGCAGCAAAATAACTTTGTGTGGGAAACATGTCAGAAACGTTTTGATACAAAGCGTGAAAGGAAAAGGCTGTTTGCCTTGAGCCAGTGAATAGGGACAGGACTTATGAGATCAGTATTCATTAGCTACCATTATCGAGGTTAAAGTAGGATCAGAAGTGACAGAGCTACACAACTATTCACCATCCACCACTTGAACTGTGGTAACTCTTGTGAAAATTGATGGACATCATGACCGATGGAAAATAAAGCACACACAAAGACAGTGAGACAAAAGGGCAGAAGTGTAGCCTCAGCAGACTAAGCTTGAGCTGTGTCCTTGGGTGCTAACTAACCAAGACCATTGTTTAATATTCTAGTCCCATTGTGATGATTTTCCCATTACCTTGAGAGTTTATGGTTTAATTGTCTGAATATATAAAAGCATGCAAATCTAAAGATAAGGCATGATTTAGCCTCAGGGCTTCTCACCAAACATATGTTCTCAGTAAAAAGCAAAAATTCAAACTAAGTTTATGTTTCAGAGCCTGATTTGACACTTGACTCTTGCAGCACGTTCCAGTTCATCAGCCAAAATATATGACTTTCAGTTGTCTTCAAAACAACCTGTTTAGGAGCTTTACAGATTTCCAAAGGTAACAGAACTTTAATGATAAATGAAATATATATTCAACTGCCGCCAGATGAAAAGGCTGGTGGTGAAGAGGGAAAAGGGTNTCATTCTTCTAGCCCTAGCAAGAACCACACTGGTATCCAGAACAGTGCAGCAGGATGTGTCTGAGAACCAGGCTGCAGAAGAACATCAGAATGCTTCCCTTGAGAGGAGCACAGGGTGAGACAAAGCTGTTCATTCATTACAGAAAGAATCAGAGCAGGCTAAGCTGGAAAAACTATAAAATGTGAAATTATATCAAATTAGGTGCAAGTGTTAATCAAGAGCTAATTACCTTCTGTAAACAACTGACTCACAGATGTTCTGAGGCTTACAGAAAGAGACAAGAATTTGTAAGGCAACAACAACAGCATAACAAAACCTGTGTTAGTGTCTGTTGCAGTTTAGAGTATTCATGTACTTGATTTTTTGGAAAGCAGAACTAGTGAAAACAAAGTTTGTTTTCATTTTGCTACACTGAAGAGGAACCACCAGTTGCACTTTGTGGGTGAGGTGGCTGATGGATGTGGCCAGTCCAAGGCTACACAGAGAAATGCAACTGTGGAGGCTTTTATTTGTCTTTTCTGTTTGAATGCATGGATTTTCATGTAGAATCAGAGGAAATTTCAGCACAGGAAAAGGAACTGGGCAACTGATAATGTGAGCTAATAGATCTGGAGAGGATTTCCAGTCACATGGTGTTACAACTCTTCAGGACAAACCTTTTACTACAGTGTAGCAAGCACTGTTTTAATACTCTCTGGTGGGTTATCCCCATGCTGCTGTTGGGAGACTATTCTGGAAGCTCAGACCCAGCACCAAACCCTCAATATATCTAGGTGAAATTAATTTTTAACTGGCTGCTGCTTGTTTGATTTGCTGCCAGGACAGTTCAGTAGTTTAAACAGCATTCTGCATTTGCAGCAGGTACCATCTTGCAATTTTCCTGAGGAAAAACCCTACTCTCTTCTAGCTTTCATTTTGCTAGCTAAATAAGCTGTGCTCTTTCAGGTTTTTTCCTCATAGGTTGCCTGCAGGCATGTAAAACTTCAAGCAAAAATACAGGGAAAACACTGGGAAAGAAAATTTCTATGCAGAGATAGAGGATTGGAGGGTTTATTCCAAAGGAAGTAAGAACAGAGGAGAAAAGGAAACAAAAATGTCTGGACAGAGTAGTATGAGGCAATGTGCAGCTGACAAATCTGGCTAGACCTTCTAACCTGATTTCTTTGTAACATGTTTACAAAAACAAAAAAAGGAAGAAGAAATTTTTCGATGTATGAATCATTTTTCATTAAATTGGAAGCAGAATTGTGAAAAACTGTTTCTTTTCATCTTTGAAGGAGGGATCTGCATCTTCTGTGCCATTTTGAAAAAAACAAATTTCCAATCACTTGCTCAGAAGACTGCAGTGAAACAAAAATATATGGGTGTAACTAGAAATAGTTGCTCTCTGCTTCTGTGCAGAAAACTCTTGTCCTGTGCTTCACCAGCACTACTGCACTCACCTGCCAGCCAGAAGTGCAAAATAAAGAAATAAGTCCATATTTGGAAGTAAATATATAATGTAAATAGATCCATTTAACTCAGAGACTTAAATTTCTGGTTTTTTGCACAGAAGTTAACTGCATCTTAAATAAATTACATCCCCAGGCAGAAGGTATGTCACAAATGCAAAACTAACAAAGTGCAATTTGCATTTTGAACTGATAACATGAAAGAAAAATTGCATTTCAATGGCTTATTCAACCTTCATCAGGTCTTTTGTAGCTCTGCAGACAGCATCATTGTAACACCATTATTTTCTGTAAATGTGCCATTTTCCTCTGCAGTGATTACACAGAGTTCACAAGAGAACAACAAAATGATCTTAATATTCCTCTTGCAGGCAGTGTTTTATTCCACCTTGAAGCTGCTCACTGGATATAGATGGAAAAGTGTGGATTTTGCTTTCAGTGTATGTGTATTGAGGTTCTGGGATTTTCCATAAAACCCGGTAACTAATTTCCTTTAACATATACTTAAATGCATGTCAAGCAGAGCAAAAAAAGCCATTCCAACCTTTCTGCTTTGAGGAACAACTACAAAATCTTTGACCATCTGTATATGTGGAGAGGATTCCTAACCTGAACACTTGGTTGAAGGAGATTGGCAATTTGGAGAAAACCAGGCTGATGCCAGCAAGAATTTCACACTAATCTGTCTGGAAAATGGCATTTACATTTTATTTTAAATGTATTTATCTGCTCATTCTCTTTATAAAATTTATAAATTTATTATCTTTATAAAATTTACTAATAATATTCCAATTGCTATTTATTTTAGTAAAAAAGGATAATAAAACTTGCACTAGGGGATATTAAAAAGGATATTAGGCGATTTTAGAATACTGATAAAGTAAAAATTGCTGCTGCTCAGGCAGATATTAACCACACAAAGGAAATTGGAACAGTGAAGGAAAAAAAAAGAAAGGGGACAGTGGTGTAAAGAGACTGGGATTAAATTCAGCACAGTTTGCATCAGTTTTCAATGAAGATTGCAGCAGAGGCTTCTCTGGCCTATAGAAATAGTTGAGCCTTGAACTGGGTAAAAAAGATTCTACGGGTTAAAAAGACAGAGGGAAATAGGATATTCTCCATCCCAGAGCTCTGGGGCAAAGTGTCAAAGATTTAATTTTTTATTTTAAATGAACATCGAATTGAGGTGCCATAAATACCATGACCACCCAACAGCAAATGAATAGCTTTTTTTTTAAAGAGAAAGATTAAAGGATGAGTTTCACAGATATTGCATCCTGATATCTGACCTCAGAATGCACAAAATTCTGAAACCTGACAGAGAAAAATGGAAACTTTGAGCGGTGGTTTAGGGTAGGTAGAAGCAAAATCCATGAGATAAATTTTTTTGGTTTTTAAAGAGATTAGAAAGTAGAACACTTTTCATCTACTTACACTTATAGCACAGTATTTAATTTTTTACCACCAGAAAAAAAAATCTCTATTTAAACCGAGGGACACATGATTAAAAAAAAAGTAAAAAAAATATAAAGTGGATAAAAAGCTGCTCAAAGGACGAAGGGCAGTGGGCAGTCAGGAGACAGCCTGGCTGGGGAGGTAAAAAGGAGCAGGTTTGGGGATGGTGTCTGTGGGCTTTATGGCTGTTCAAATGAGCTGTTATCACATAACCTGATAATTATTGCTAAGCATTTGGCACTGCATGACATGGACCACATTTTTTCTGGACATTTCTGAGTCCAGAGCGAATGCCAATGTTGAACAGCCAATCCCTTAAGCTCAGAGCTACTTTTTGAGCTCCATGGTGAAGTTGAGGAATTCTCAGGTGAACAGGTTCTCTCTTAAGACAGATGAGACAGAGGTGACTCTGAAACACAGCAGGCCAGCACTGTCACCAGAACATTGAGCTGCACACATTGCAGGGTCTACACTCAGCATTTAAAGAAGGCTTTGACTGAGCTGCTCAGTTACTAGCATCTTTGTATGACTGCTGCCCCTCAGCGAAATGAGACAAGCAGCTCCCTGGGTGTTGTCACTTTTCCACACATTACAACAAAGCACAAGATTTCTACTAATCACTTCACTTGGCTGAACAAGACTACTCCAGTGAATGGCAAATAAACAGAACATAACAAAGAAATGATTCTGTAAAGCTATTATCACTGAGCTCGAATTTTAAGAAATGTAAAAATGAGGAAAGGCAGACTATTAATTCCTTCTAAATGACTGGCCTGATTTCTATTCTAAAAATCTATTTTAACTCCATGTAATCACAATACTGTGTTGATTAGCTCACTGAAATTTAATCTTATTAGTGGTTCACAAGGTTGCATTTAATCTAGCTGATTGTGCTAGTTCATCTCTGAGTAGTCAGTACTCTGTTGTTGTGGCTCCTAATGAACTGACTGTGCATTAAAATTCACCACATAGAATTACTACCTAGCCTATTCTTATTTGTTCTAGTGTTCTGCACACACACCTCATTTGTCCTTTATTTGAAGACTTATGTAAAATGTCTTTTGCTAAAAAGCCACCACATTCCTTGAAGCATATGCTTTCTGTATGTCAGCATGTATTTGCAGTCTTCATAATTAACAACAAATAAACAAACAAACAGGTTTTCTTCCCATAGATACCAGTGTAGCTTGTTTCTGCACTCACTCTGTTGATTACCTGCTTGGTGAAGAGTGCCTGACTTAGTGGCTTCACAGTTCTATTTGCAAGAAGAAATTACAGCTGCAAGATCGGCTTTGCAGCCATTCGCTTTCTTTCAATACTTATTTCTTCTATTAATCCCTATTAAGACAAGTAATTGTTTATAGAGAACAGCTTTAATAGCAGTGCTAAGCTTTTCACTCTGCTTGTGTACTGAAAGCCACTCAACTGTGAAAGATTACATTTCCATCTGCAGCCTTGTGCTGAGACAAAAGGAAGGTCATCCCTTGCAAATGGACAACAAAAGCACTTCATGCAGCAATTGCTGGTTTGCTACAAGTGTTAAAAGCCAGGACAATGGAGCTATGGCTGGTTAGGAGAAAGAAAATGTGGAAAAAAAGAACAATTTTAGCCTGGTTATGAGGAGGTTGCAACTGAAGCCACTGCAATTACACCAGGGCTGAGTTGAGCCATGCTTTCTTCAAAGAAACAAGTTGTATTTGGGAAGGATAGGAAGTGCATTAGCTGAACGGTGACATCTTTTGCCATCCCTCTCTCAGCACCTGATACCACAGACAGCTGGGAGAGTGTAATATATCCATTTTTCTGCTGCCCTCGTCAGTACTTGTCAGATTTACTTTCCTGAATCAGGAAAAGAAACACTTGCCCCTACCCTGTCCAGAATAGGCTCAGCCTTGCAGGTCTCTGTGAGGAAGGAAAGTGCTGTAAATCTAGTGCAGTAGAAATCAGGGATGTCAGTACACATTTCCCAGATGTTTATTGCCTGTGTGTTTAAGGCTGCGTTTGCTGCGTTTCCTGAAACTGTTCCAGAAATACCTGAGGGGATGAAGAGTTAAACATTTAAGAGGCAGTCTGCAGCCAATGAAGAGGGGGAAAGGAGAGGGACCTGGGGGAGGGGGCTAGTTTTGAGCCTTGAGGTCCACCTCAGCTAACAGTGAGAGATGGCCTAAACTACTTAGCATTTCAGATCAGGGGAATCCTGACTGTGAAACACTTCCAGATGCTCAGTGCACCCTCTGCTCACTTGCTAAGATGAGGCATCTCTCAGCAGCACTAAAACTGCCCAAATGCTGTGTGTCAACATAACCTACATCTGGCACCACCAGGGTGACTTGTGCTCCCATGCACAGTGGCTCTGTGGTGTTCAAGAGCATTTCAAGTGCTCAGACTTTTTTTCCATCCATCTATCAAATTGAGCGTGACCAAGAAGGCAAAAATCATTACAGCTGTTGTTCAGATGGCATGAACCTAGAATTGGAACTAAAGGACATAAAATTGCTTGAATTTACTGCTTGTAATTATTCTGTAGTTAAAACAGATGCCTTACACTAAAGGGTGAATAACAATTTCATAATGTGAGCTACCTCAGGCTAATTTTATTTCTAGCTTATGGTGATGGGAATAAGCAGCCAAACCCAGCTGCCATCTCTGGGCCACCCTGTATAGATACTCTGTGAAAATACTGTGAAGATACTCTCTCCTTTCCCCCAGAGTGAGCAGACTCTTAGATCAAGTGCAGTATTATGATATTAGCTATAAGCTGCCTCTGAGGTCACGGTTTCTTGACAACCTTACTGAACCAGAGGTTCTCTGTGTCTTAGGAACAGCTTCAGATGGGAGCAGACAGCCCAGAGGCTGAAGAAGGAGCTTCTGCTTTGCTATCTACAGAGAAGCAGCAAGTGGACACAACAATAAACAGTAATAATCTTGTTGAATAGCAAATCACGGAGTGGCTGAGGCTAGCAGGGACACATGGAGGTCATCTGGTCCAATCTCTCCTGCTAAACAGGCTGCCTGGGATCACATCCAGATGGCTTTTGAGAATCTCCAGTGATGGAGACTCCACAACCCCTCCTAGAAAACTGTGCCAGTGCTCGGTCACTGTCATGCTAGAGAAGCTATCAAACTTGGCTTCTCTGTACTGGGTCAGATACTTAACTGGAACCATGCTTGAAGTTTATGTATTCTGCACTCCTCTCTTCTGCTCTATACTGAGTCCTTTCAAGACCCTGAATCTGCCATTCCCTTCTGTCTTACAGGTTGCCCCTGGCTGAGGGGAAATGCATGTTTTCAGAGTGGAAGAAAACTTTTGCCTTTTTTTGCCCTCTTCCTACATGTTTTTGAGAAAAAAATCCCTAAAAATCATGATCCGAACTCTGGGTGGCACAGTGTGGTGCCGAGTGGGGAAATCAGTGCACCTGACTAACTCCCCACAAACTGCTTCCTGAAGCAGCAAGGGAAGGTCTGCTTGCAGTGAGTGTGCAGCTATGAGCACGTCTCTCCACCCTGATTAAATGCCTGCTTTTTATTCATGGCTCCTTCCTCTCTGATAAACATCAGCAGCAGCCTAATTATGTTTTTCTCTCTGCCCAACTTGTGTTCATTAATCTTATCTACACGTATCTCCCCATTATACCATAGAGACCAGGAGCCAGATTTTTCAAAGGCTTTTAAGCACCTCATACACGATGATTTCTATCAACTGTGACATGGGCAATTTCCATAAATTCTCATTTTCACCAGTCAATGTTAGGAAAGGAAGTAGCCTAGAAAAACACAACACAAATCATCTGAGAAGTGAGGCAGAGAATGGAAAATCTGATTGTCTGTGGTTTTTCAGATTTTCAAATTAAGTTTCATACTAAACAGAAAAATAACCTTGAAACCAAATTGATTTAAACAGTCTGTATTCCTCTATACCATTGGAAATTGCTAAATAAAACCCCTAAAACTAAATTCTTATGAAAAGTGGCATGTTGCATTATTGTTAAAATTCTTTTCCTCTCAGACAGTGTTTTGGCAAATTAGTACAATTTCACAAAGTTCAGTTTCAAGAAAAACACATTTTCAAGGGAAATCAAGATCCCGATCACAGCACAGCCAGCCTCGCCTGAACTGATTTTTGTATCAGTTGAGCATGTCCATGAGTTCTTTTCTGGGTTTCTAATGAAAACATGACTTAAGTCCTCCCTCTGGGATTATTTGGAAGTTTCAGCTCCAGTTCTGTATTTTGGTATACTCACTGTGCAAATATGGACCTTCTTTTCTTTCTACAGAATCTTCATCTCTAGAAATACCCTGAATAAAGTTGATGTGAAATTTTCTTTTTGTGGAGCAGCCATTAGGCTAAAGCTGCACATCAATTCCATCATATCTGTAATATCCAAGAAAGCAGAATATAATTGTGTCTTTTCAGATCTGCAGACTTTTTAATAGGGCCTGTTGCTATAGGACAAGTTTGGGTTTAAATGGTAATGGTTTTAAAGTAAAAGAGGGTAGATTCAGGCTAAGGTATAAGGAAGAAATTTTTTACAATGAGGGCAGTTAAACACCGGAACAGTTTGCCCAGAGAGATGGTAAGTGCCCCATCCCTGGAAACAGTCAAGGTCAGGCTGGACAAGTCTCAATTGGCTCTAACATGAGGGTTGGACCAGATGACCTTAAAAAGTCCCCACCAACCCAAACTGTTCTATGAGTCCACATGCTCCAGAGATATGTGACTGAGAGAGATAGATCTTCTCTCAAGTGTGGCTGTCAAGATGATGGATATCCTCTGTTACAGAAAGGAGGAGGATCACATGGACAAGCTGCTGCAATGTTTTTTTGCCTGCCAGGAGAGGCTTTCCTGCACTGTTGTTGGTTTATAGTTGATTTTATGCTGGAAATCTGCTCCAGGAAGGGAATTAAGTGCTACCAAAGGATATTATATTTAGTAGTATGGGGTTCTGAAAATCCTGCTACCAAGCAGGAAAATAAATAAATAAATATGTATTATTTGTGAAGTGAGACTTTCATGAACTGGGAAAAGCCAAGAGATCTAATACTGCTAAGGCACTGAATATGGCAGTGATTATCAGAGTTACCATTAACATTGTATCCCATGACCTTTTAATAAATCTGATTATCTTCACCTACTTAGAACAATTTTAGATTATTTTCTATCTTCTGAGACAGCTGCATGACTGTTAGCAAACCTCTGTATTCAAAGTGACTTTCAGTTCCTTTAGGACAACCATTGTTAACACATAGCATGGGAGTCTGCACTGGAATTTAATTCCTGTGTAAAGACCACCATTTGATCTGTTCACAAGTATATCTGGATGATGGAGATGTTTAAAAACAGGACTGATGTAATGGATGCCTGTATTAAAATGGCATTGGCAGGACTGAGGCCACTGAGAAACTCATAGCCAAAATGGCGGCAATGCTAAAAATTATGCTACTACAGCTGAGGCTGTTTCCAAATATGTTGCTTTATTGGAAATTTTGTTTGTGGTTGTTTGTCTGCTTTTTTGTTTGGGTTTTTATCAGGACGGTGGATGAGGGTTTTTTACAATTTTTTTTTAAGATTTTACATCATAGAATTCAGAAAAAAATAAAAACAGGCACACAGCTATGTGCATGCTTCAGTGTTAAGGTAAAATGTGTACATAACACTGAGTCACATTTTTATAATAATTACATAAAATTACGTAAACCAGGAACTATAACAGCAATTTCCTGAAAATTTGACTCAGTGATGGGCATGACAGGTTGTCTTTCTCCTGAATACTTACATTTGAAAAATCTATATTCCTGCACATGCTGCTGTTATAAACTATGTGCAAAGTTAATCAAATGTCATTAATTGGCAGTGTGGTATGTTGCACCCACCACAGAATTACCAATGCAGAAGCATTGGCTTGGTAGAAGCCCAAATAAGCAGATATTTACACAGAGAGAGCTTTCTACAGCCCTTAAATTGCTTTCTTGAGACAGCGTCCTGAGGACACACTCTTGAGGCAGCAATTTCTCCTAATGAAATCCTAGCTTACAGATTTTCACTCCCCTGGGTCCCTACAGAGTATGTTTCTTTGTGCTTGAGTAACCCAAGGAAAAACTGGTCTCTGTCAGGAAGCCAACAGACAATTTAATTTAAATGCACCCCAAGCAATACTGCACCCCTGACTCCTGCTTCATCTCAGAGCCATCTGCCCTAGCCTCTGTGTCTGGCAAGCTGTCATGAGTGTCCAGGCTCTCCACATAATTCCAAGCTGTGGTTGATGTGGTGCCACTGGGGAGAGGAACTCGCATGACCCATGACTGGTTTTGTTCACTGGCAGAAGCTGTGAGCTCATACCTCACACCTCAGTGCTGAGGCTTTAAAAGCTAAATTACGTGTTCCAGTAATAGAATTAAACTTCCTGGCGCTGTGAGTCAGGAAGCAGGAAATAAATTAAATGCACACAAACTCAGAGGATCCTTACTATGCTCAAAATATTGCTGCAACACGATGCCAGTAAGTTGGAAGGACTATGCATGCTGTTTAGATTTAGCATAAAATCCAGATTCAGTGCTAGATGTGGCAGAGATGATGGACTTTGGAAGGTTTCTTGTCTCCAGGTTTAACTCTGAAGTCCCAGACCAGGGGAAGGCATTGGAAGGATACCAGTATGATTCACCTGAAGTCCCAGGGAAGTTTGCTGCCAAGGGAGAGAATTGCCTGACTGGAAAATGAGGTGCTACAAGTCCCAGTTACACAGTGACCTCAGTGACTGAACTGTGGTTTGCTGACAGCTCTGTCTCCCATTTTAGCCCTTTACAAAGGATCCTAATAATGATGTTGTGGCGGAGATGTAAATTCAGCAGTGGAAAAACTGCTCTAACAGTTGAGCAAGGCCTAATATCACCTTGAAAGTTGCTGGCATAATCAGTCAATTAGTGATTAAAATGCCATGTGTTTGGACCAGTGCAGTGTCCTATGTCAGTGAAAAAGCTCTGTATGTTTTTAAACTGCTCTTCAGCTGAGCCTTACATCTTCAAAAGAGCCTCCTGGTGTGTCCACAGCACTCAGAGCACTGAGGAAGAAAAAAGAAAAAAATTAAAGGCAGTAGAGATATGTGGATTTGATCTGCAAGGAAAGAAATCCATGCAAAACCTCTAGAGTCGAATGAGGACTCGGTGCTTGTTACTTGTTCATTTTGGGGGTTACAGCAGTTCTCATGACCAGCAAAGGCAGGCAGATTGCCACAAGTGCACATAGATTTTAAATTGTCTCTCCAGTGAGAAACTGCAGAGTTACAGAAGTAGGGCTAGGAGCAGGATTTATCTCACATAGCTTTCCAGGGAGCAAGGAGAAAGCAGTTGGAAGACAAACAAGTGGCAGCAAACAAAGCCTCCGGAGGAGGCTGATGTGTATGGATTGCCACTGCTGTTGGCTCAGGAACTCAGGCTATGAAATGGAGTGATAGGACACAAATCCAAATCCAAACCGGACACATATTATTTTGCTTTATTAAAAGAGATGCTATTCAGTCTACAGATGCATCTCAATGAGAAGTAGGAATGAAAATCTGTCTTAAAGTGGCTTGTGACAATGGACAGAATAGTTGGATATTTTATACCTATCCAACATTCTTGCTGATGTCTATCAATACTGATGCTTAGTTCTTTGAATTCCTATTTATTCTGTTCTGGCATTACTATCTCTCCATCATTACCAACAAATGTGGAGTTAGCCATCTGGAAAAAAAAAAAAAAAGCATATTCTAAGTTATATTTCTCTCTCTACTGTTATGTGAATATTAACCCAGATAAATGAATTTAAGCTATTCCTGGGTCCATTATCAATCTGCTGGACAATGACAGTAAATGACTCTCTGACTTTTTAAAAAAGATTTTGAGACTTATCTAGTGAGAGCATCAAATACTAATTCACCCTTCTGAAGGATAATACCAATCTTTACAGCACCTGTTCTCACACTTTTATCTGTGAGTCAGAACTGCAGCTTGCCACAGCTTTTCCCAATGATCTAGAGGGAGAGGTATTTGGGGGGAAATGCTTTTTTATCATTATGAAATGGGTCATAATTTTTCTGTCAGCTCTTCAGAACTGGTATGAATTTCTTTCACTGCCTGCCAGATTTATTTTACTGCTGACCACACATAGATGTTAACTGCAGCTTGCCAGCATGTTTTTGCTCAGATGAAGAATAGCCTTCAATGAGATTCCACAGACACAACTTTGAAAAGAAGTATTTTATGATTTAGCCAATAATTTTGGTAGAGAAAACGAAAGGGTTGCATCTCATTCAGTTTAAGAAACAGGAAGTCTGCAGAGCTTTGAAAAGTAAGGGAGTAATACTGCAGTTGTCAGATACAGACATGTAACAAACCTGCTGACTCAGAAAAGCCCATTTTGAGACACTTAGGTTAGATGAGTATTTGGGATGCCAGTTATTTGAGTCGTGCAGATTTTGGGTTTTTTTTGCATGTACTTCAGAGAGGTTCTTTTTCATTGACATCATGTTTAGTGACAGGTGTCTAGATTTCCTTATGAACTATCAGCCAACCTTTCAAAACTGAAAATGGGCATGTTTCCCTAAAATTAATAGCTTTCTTTTCCTATTTATTTTCCTTTTGTTCCTCTTTGGGGAATATATCTTTTCCATATATGTTTTCATTTTAGATATACATATAGAGACAGTATGTATAATAGAGGGAGATTATATATTTTTAATAACCTAGAGCATATACCTTGTGTATACACTCCCCCAAATGTAATGCTACAGTGACTTGGGAATTGTACAAAGTGGCCTCTAGTTCTAATTTTAGCAAAACCATAAGAGCTGGGAAGAAAGTACAAATTGTAAACCTAAGGCATCACATTCCTTTTCCCTTACATATCCAGGCACTTTAAAGGGCCTCCAGGGCTCTGCACAAAATATTTTACATAGGTTCTGACATGAACTCTGCTGTAAGGAGTTATGAACCTTGTAGCAGTTTGCTCATTAGAGATCAAAGCAAGGGGAGATGCTGTGAAAGTTTTTCTATGAGTCCTACCTGCCCTGTCTCCATAGATCTTGCCAAAAGGGAATTCATCATTTAAGTTAATGTAGAAATAGATAAATTGCTATAAACCACTATTTTTAACACTATCAGAAATCAACATCATCTTTTGCAAAATTTGGCCCCTATCCCGAGACTTTCTTATTTTATGAGGAGAAGGGAAGACGGACTTTTTCTAAAAGCTTGTGTCTAACTCACTCCTTAGATGGTAATCATCCTCTTGCCCAACTGATCTCTGCTCTCTGTAAGCGCAGAAAATCAGTCAGACTATTTATTTATGGAGTACTCAGTCTTTTGGTGGATGTATCCACAAGACAAACTATTTTCTGGCCTTAGTTTTGCAGCAATATGATGAGAGCAACATTTAGTCCCGTCCTCCTGTCAGGGAAAGCAAAAGTAAATAAAGAAATAAAAACTCCTCCATAAGTCAAAGTGAAACTCCTGGTAAACTAGTAGAGCACACTTAGTGAATATAAAACCACGCATGTCATTTCAATCATAGCCATATCTAGCATAAAAATGCAGAGTTAAAACACAAACCATGAATTAAATCATTCCCTATAACTGAGTTATCAGGTCCTGGGTCCTCTCATAAATCAAGGGGTCCTACAACAGAGCTATGAGACACCCTCTGCATCCCAAGCCTTTTCTTCAGGCTGTTCTTTCTGTTGAAAGAGCATGTTTCATAGAGCACTTCTATTCTCTCCTCCATATAAACAGTGGGCATTTATTTTTGTTGCTGGCAAAAGCAACAAATTTATTTATTTTTGTTGCTAGTGAAAGGTAAACAGCTATTCTCTTTCATTTAGTGGAAAGAAAGCATGAAGAAGCACTATGATTTAGCCCTTCTATCTCTGCACTAGATTAATTAGAGCTGAAATTATCAAATTCTCAAGTTCACAGGCAGCATTCACTTGAAGGAGAAATAATTTCTCTTTCTGTTTGCTTTTTGTATGGAGGTGTGCTAACCAATATTTTTAATATTTTATATTATAAGTTTTTTTTTTTATAACAGCAACTTGTAATAGTGAGAAAACTAAGTGAAGCAGTGCCAGTTCATTTCAAGATAAAAACTCTAGACTTTCAAAGGGAAATTATTGAAAATAGTTGTGTCTAATAAAGTCCTTCAGGTGCTAAGCCTCCAAGATTTTTGGCAACTTCTGAAGATGATGAGTAGCACTGATTTTTTTTTTTTAAATTGGCTGGGGAAAGCAAGAATGACTCTGTAGGCAACTGGCTGCTGATGGGATGAGAAGGACATACTCTTCAATTGGACTCCTTGTTGATGCAAAGTTGTTAAGAAACATGATTTATTCTTGGCACTGTGACTTGCTCCCACCACGTAATTCCCATGTCCTGCCTAATGCCTGAGGAAGGAATGAACATGGTGAGTCTGTCTGTCTGATGACTGTGCAATTACCATTTGCAAAATGCCACAGCAAGAGAAATTAAGGCAATTCTGCTGCAGGGTGAGATAGGGAAATGTGCAGAGTGAAAGCACCTCAAGGAGGGGAAGGAAATGCAGTTGAGCTTCTGGCAACCTGGACTATTAAAGCAGTAGCTGAACGGCCGAGGTGTTGTAGGATCATCATCCTGCCTTCATAGAAAGCTTTCCTTGTCAGAATACATGCCAGTTTTCAGTCCAGGGAAATGGAAATGAAACGCCTAAATGTGGATTTGGGGCACCTCACTGCTCTGCACTTCAGAGTCTGAATTGCACTGGGATTTCACTGGTGGAAGAAGCCTTGATCTGCAGGATCCTTACAAACCTCTGCAAGGCGTGTGGTCAACAAGCGGGAGAATGAGGTGTTGACTTTTCAATTCACACTGAGCTTTTAGGCAGTACTACAGTTTGCAAATGCTTTTGTAGATATAGTCCTTCATTAAATATGAATCATGTATTATAAATGGGGTTTAAATTCATATTTGGATAATAGACACATTATTATAATTGATTTAGGGAAACTGCAGCCCTTAATAATAAATGCTGTCTGACACTGTAATATTAAGATCTTTAAATTAGTACCTCATCTCCAATCCCTTAGAAGGGTGTGCAAAAAATTTCTATAACCCGTTATTTTTAAAACAAGGTTACCAAACAGGAAAAATAAATACATGTATTTTTCTAATTCTAAATGACTAAGACAACTTCTACATTTAAAAAAAAAAAGAAAAGGAAAATCTCAATCTCACAGTCAATAATTCTACCCTGGGAGAAAAGGGAGGCAGAGATTAATATGAAATTCTGTTAGTAAATGCCCATGTACATGAGTGTGAGAGTAATTACCTCCTATAATGAAACCAGACTAAATTACATATTTCTGCACACAGTAGATGGAAAAAAATATGTCTCTTATTCAAATAAATATTGTAAGGCAGTAAATTAATGCATACCTAAATAATGTCTGAGAAATATTTCTCTATAAGCTAGTTTATCTTTTTCTTCTGTTATATTTATTCTTGCAGATTTCCCTGTACATTGTGTAAATGTGTGTATCCAGTTTATTTGTAAATTTTCCTATTCAGAGGAAAGAGTCACATTTCTGAGCACATCTAAAACAACTATCCAATCCGGTTGTAAAGGGTACCAGTTTTTTGAACTAGATAGGATGCAAAAAATAAATGGTGTGTGTGAATTCCCCTTTTATCCTCTTCTTACAGTTTCCTGCTTCTCATATAGCTATGGGATGAATCTGAATATAGAGAGAAGGAGAAGATCACAGTGCAGGACACTTTATTAACCAAATGTGTGTCCCAAGTTTGCCGTGCCAAACTGAGGACTCCTGTATCCCCTGAGGCTGCCGAGAATCTATCCAGGTCGGTATAAACTAATTAGGTTTTTTAAACTGTGTTGTGGTTTCAGAGTAAAAAAATCAGCTATAGTGCCTCTCTATTTCCATGGAACATGTCCACAGAGTTCAAGACCAGACAATCAAGTTCCTCTTCCAGCATCAGCTGGCTCCCAGGACTGGAGCTGATTCATTCCCTGCTGAGCACAAAGGCTGTACAGAAACTGAGATATGGATCTGAAGCATTTCCAGTGGAGCAATTACCCTCCATGCCAGGGCGACATGCTTCCTCTTCCCTTCATGTTTGACCCTAGTTGTCATTCCTGGTGATATTTCCCAGTCCAGCATGAATTTATTGTTATGTTACTGAAACATGAGGGGAACAGCTGAATTAAATCAGCTCAGATTGTTTGCACTAGCCTCTCACCTTTCAGCGGGTTACTTGTAATCACTGCAAACACAGAAAACAGGCCAGCAGCCATGACACACCTTTGGAGTCAAGCATGCTTAGATTTTACTCTTTTCCCTCTGTTTTCTTCCTGACCAAGGGAGAAAAAATGAAAAACCAACAGAAATATTTTTCTCTGTGTTGGTCTGCTTGAAAGAATTTTGGTTTTTGCAGTTCTCACAGGATATTTAAAAACCTTTCCCCCCAGCTAATGGAGCTGACAATTGCTGAGCCCGGGCAAAGCACATGTGCAGTTAAGTTTAAGCATGTATCTAAGTGTTTTGCAGGATCAAGGATACAAAGGATAACAAAGTACCCAGTCCAGTGAAGGACCATTGAAAATTCAGGTTTGGGACATCCACTCAAGAGCAGCCAAAGGAATCAGATTTTAATGAGTTGATCCTACAACACATTAAGATGCAGAGGGTTGATCTGTGTATGGGAAGCAGTCCAAGGTGTTCTCCCAGAGAACAGGAAAGGGTTTTCTCTGAAAGCTAATGGCAAAGAAAACCATTCATGAGTTTTGCATCTCCTTCTGTAGCATTGCAGGCATTCATGGCAGGGCTCAGTACCAAAGTCTCGACCGTATCAGATGAAATTAGAACCAAAATGCACTGACATTTTTTACAGCCACAGGTTTTCCAAATGGGTGTGTATCCATTGGGACTACCAGAAAGAGAAGCATGAGCTTTCCATTCTTCTTTATAAAAAAATTTAAGTCACCTTAGAGCACTTAAAAACCCCACCCAATTATTTTTCTTCTTTTCCATTTCTATTGCTTTCAAACCCACTTGATGCTAATAATAAATAATTCTAACGTGGGCACATAAGAATGGCTGTCACGCACAATTTTGGAATTTTAAATGTTCCTTTCATGGATTTTTCACAGGGGCTGAGATGGGAATAGATAATAAACTCTCTGACTCTAGAAATTTTCTGGCAATGCGTTGCACGGTCTATAAATTCTTGTTGAACTGCAGGGATCAAAAGTAATTCAGGAATACAAAAGAGCTACTTACTTTATACTCCTGGAATTCATTTTCTTGCTCCAAAACCCTGGCTGAGAACCAAGGCTGTCATTTGAGGACACTGTAAGGATGAGACATATGGTGAAAATAATTATTTATGAAGTTTGTGATCTGGAGGGAATTGCATAGTATATACACACATGTTTAACACTTAGTTTTACATTCATTTTTTCAACATACGACCACATATAAATTCTAACTGACTTCTAAGGCTGCAAATCAAAAAAAGAGAATCTAATTAATTGTTTTAATGCATATCCATCTGGTCTTCATGCATCAACCTAAGTACGAATAATAATAATCATGTAATATTATGATAATAATAGCACTGAACTAAAAGGCAATCTCTAAAAACCATTGTCATTCCACAGGCTTATAAGAATATGCTACTTACGATAAATAAGTGTAAATGATAAGTTAAATGTAAATGGAAGTCACCAAATAATTTCTAACCACTGCCCAGCCTGAGAAATGGAAAGTATGGAGATGTTGATATTCTAGCAAATATTCTTCCTGGCTTTGCTAAATACAGATGTTCAAATGGGTACTGATGTCACTTCCCTAGACAGCTAGGATCTTGCTTATTCCAGGATATCTTACCTGATATGTCCAGATATACTCTAATATATAACTTCTAGTGTAGTGATTTAGATTTCTAATATATCTGCACAATTAAAACAGTCTTTTTTGTCATTTGATAAGGTCACATTTTCTGGAGATTCTTGCATCATTCTTAAAAGAGGCTTCAAAAACATTTTTAAATGTCTTCCATCAAACGTGTATTTACTCAGGTCTGCATTCTATCTAATGTGGCCAGTTATCATATGATTCAGAAAACTTATGTAAACTGGTATAAAGATGGTGCACAGTGTGCTGGGTTCAGCTCTTTACAACGACAGACACACACTCAGAACAAAAGAATCAGTTCGGAAAATTTCTTATAAAATTTTAACATCTGAGACAGTGATCTTGAGAAGCTCACAGGTGCCTGAAACCTGGCTGCAGCCCATCCTTCGTTTTAGGAGGTAATTCTGCAGCTAAGGCAGCCTCAGCTGAAGCATTTAGATTTCTTTCCAGAGATCAGGATGCAGTGCTGTGATTTAAGCACGGGGGAAAGCTCTCTGTGCAGTGCTCCGTGATAGCTGTTCTCCCTGCTGAGAGCACAGAACTTGTGAGACAGCACAGAACTGGTGGACCAACACATTTACCTTTCATTTCATGTAGTTAGATGTCTATGACCTCATTACATTCTCTACAGGAACCCAGGGACTATAAGCACCTTTGAAAATTAGGCCACGCTACTTTTCTGCCTTTGAGTGCTTAATCAGACTTGCTTGAATGGATTCCTAGAACTTCCCTGAGCTTACAGGAGAATTGGAAATTACAAAGGGGAAGGAAATTCTCAGCATTTAAAGATGATGCAAAGGTCACCATCGAACAACTTGCAAATTCAGTGGATTATCCCACAAGAGAATTGTTGGGATGGGAAGTCTACCAGTCCCCTTCTTCCTGATAGTGCACAGGACAAATGTGCATCAAAGCCAGCATTTTCCTACCATGTTGGCATTTAGTTTGGACACAGAGGACATGTGAAATTCTCATGTGGGATTCCTAGAAGCTGGAAGCAATGGATCATGCATAGCTTTTAGCTGATCTTCTGCTCTAACTGAATTTCCATGGAGAGATACCAGAGACAGTAAGGCTCTCAACTCTGCCTTATGTGACATTATCAATAGCTGGTTTTTGTCATCCATAAGATTTCAGAGAACATGTTCATGTCGAAGAAAAAGAACAAATGGAATAAAGGCAATTCAGTGGCTAAAACCTAAGTGCTCCTGATCCTATCTCTCTGTAGCACCTGCTGCTCTGTGCCACCAGGAGTCATTTAAATCATTTATGTGCCAACATTCATTTTACTAAAATATATCCTTAGAGAGATAAGGCATAAATGCTTGCAATTAATGAAAAAAAATCAGGATTTTGTGTTTTGGTTTTTTCCTTTATAAACGCTTTTATAATTGTGGGCAAATTGGATAATTTTGCTTGCAATCAGGGAATGCATCAGGCTGATTTTTTTTTGGCATTCACACCATGGGTTTTTGTCAGAGAGTAAAAACAGTGAAACAAGAAGAAAAAACTAGTTTTTCTGAGTGAGAGGTGAATTTCACTTGGCATCCAATCTGACCTTCACAACTAAAATATCTAAGTGATTCACATTCTTTAATACATTTATTCTCACAATGAACCTTCAAGATAGGAGCCAATCTCTCTCTCTGATGGAACTGTGCTACAGCAAAGTTAAAATACTGCTCACATTTAACAGAGGAGCCTGCTGTGGATTTATTCATTATATCATCCTAATCACTTGGTGAACTGGTTAAACCCACCCTAGTTAAAGCATTTGAACTTCCTTCTGCAAGGAATTACTCTGGTATCACTGAAAGACAAAATTCCATGAACAATCATATGCTCAAGAAACAAATGGCTTTTTTACATATTACTGAACTTTCACTGTTCTGCTCCATTTGTACAAAGCAACACTTTGGCTTTGCAGACCAAGGATTCTTTGCCTTTCTCTCACAAATGGTAATATCACAGGAGAGGGGAAAATCTGCCTTTATAACATCAACATTTTGTTCTTCCTATGAGAACCGCGACCACCAAATACAGATCAAGCAACAGTGTTAGAATAGAGGATAATATCTAATCTAGCATCAGAGGACAAATATTTGCCCATAAATATTTGCCCATAAACTCGAGTTGTGTACATTGTCCTGCAAAGTCACCAGCACAGAGTGTGTTACAGCAGATTTTCTATTTTACAGTGACACCTGCAGTGTTAGGAGGAAAGTGCCACTAGCAAGAGCAGTGCTGTTCTGTTGTTTCCCATTAAGACACATGCTGATTAGCTTGGAGGGCAGGCTGTGATCCAGCACCACACAACGTCAGGCTTGGAGGACATTTTCCAAAAAGCACAGGTCCACCTGTTCATTTAGGGGCTCAGTTAAGAGCACAGGCTGATTGCTTAGTGTTACTAAGGAAGCCACAATTTTTCCTTTCCACTCTCTGGAACAGGGGAAATCACATCTCCTTTTGAATGTTCCAAGCCTTCCTGAAGGATTTCAGCCTTCAGATATTTGACTAGAATCACAAAATGGATGAGGTTGTGAGGGACCACTGAGGATCATCTAGTCCAACCTTCCTGTTCAAACAAGGTCCCCTAAGAGCACTTTACTCAGGAATGTGTCCAGACAGCTTTTAAATATTTCCAGGGAAAGAGAACTTTCAACCTCTCTGGGCAGCTTGTTCCAGTGCTCAGTCACCCTCACAGTGAAGAAGTTCTTCCTCATGTTCAAGTGGAACTTCCTGCATTGCATTTTCTGCTCATTGCCTCTTTTCCTATTGCTTGGCACCACTGAGCAGAGCCTGGCTCTATCCTCTTAGCACCCTCCCTTCAGATACTTGTTGAGAAGATCCCCTCTCTATTCTCATAAGAGGGATCCTCCACTCCCTTAATCACCTTTTTACCTTCCACATGGACTCCAGGATCTCCATGTCTCTCTTGTCCTGAGGAGCCCAGATCTGCACACAGCACTCCAGGTGAGGCCTCAGCAGGGCTGAGTAGAGGGGCAGGATCACCTCCCTGACCTGCTGGCATTGCTGTTCCTGATGCACCCAAGTAACCTATTGGCCTTCTTGGCCACCAGGGCACTGCTGGCTCATGCACAGCTTGGTGTCCACCAGGACCCTCAGACAACAGAAACAGAGAGATTACCATCTGAAAGTTTGCTGGAGAAATCAGTGCTTCAAAACAGATGTTTCAGGCCAGAACATGCAATTCACATTGTGCAGCTGCCCAAATTTCTCTCAAGGGACAGTCTAGCTGTTTCATCTTCATGCTGGTTCTGTGAGAATTCTTTCTTATGGTTTTCTTCTCTAAGGCAAGCCACAAAGCAGTAACAACTCCTTCATATCATCCAAAGGAGGTTTGACCAAGGGGATAGAGTCAGGGATGGGGGGGTTGGGAAGCTTGGTCATGCTTCCTGGCTTTACTGCCAAACCTGTTCATTTTGTTGAATAATGCCTTTTCCCCTGCTGCTTGCCTGTCCTGTTATCTCCATTGCCTGTTCAGCCTGCAAGCCCCAAAGGTCAATGATACCTCGTGTGTTTGCACAACACTCAGCATTCTGCAGCCCTTATCTCCATCTGTGTTGTGTGATTCTCTACCAAACACAGAGTTCATTGCTTATCTGCAAGAAATTTCTGAGGGCGGTTTGGGCAAATGTATACTTCTACAAGGTGTGAAAGGGCCTGGTTTAATAGCACTTTGTAAGAATTTTCCTGGTTTTCCTACATTAAAATTTAGTAATTCTTGTCCAGACTTTGATCAGCTTTCACAGCTGTACTCTAAGCAGGGCAGCATCTCTGTGTCCTGCAATTAGTTCTGTGTGATAATTCAAACCATACAACTTCTGTGTGACTCGAAGAATGAACTCTTTTACATCCTTCCTACCTTGTGGTCCCACTGCTATAACTTCCATAGGCTATCCCTAACAGGGACCATTGACATGCATTGTCTTTGACTATTCTATTTTAGATTAATATTATTATTGTTATTATTGTCATTATTATTACTTTCTTTATAATACTACACATTTACTGAGAGCCGTATTTTAATTTCTTGTTTTGCAGCATGCAGTCCCTTTCACAGAACACTGGGTAATTTTGATAAATATATAATTTATCAAATTGTATATATGTGTTATCCTTGTCTACTGATTTGACTTTCAAGTCAGTGATGCCATTTCTTACCAGGCACTGACTGAACCTGCTTTTCTAGTCTACTCTAGTGAATAAGCACAACTGAGTTTGGCTTGGGGAAGACAGGAATAGCTACACTCAGAGGACCTATGTCATCCTTTTCCGGTCTGAATTCAGCTGAATGTGCATAAACCATCTGCCCTTTGGTTCTGAAATTGTAGAGGTTGGAGTATTTGCCTAATTTAATCCTTTCTAACTTAAAATATGCTCTGCTGTTTTCTATGATACTACAGGATTAGACTAAAATGTGAAACCCTTGCTGCTTAAGCAGTGCTTCCCTTGTTCCCTGAACTAGTAATTTCTGCTCTCCTGTGGAGGCTGAGGTGGGGAACCAGGCAGGTTGTGAGGAGAAGGGACAAGGGACAAAACAAATAATTCACTCTGAGTACATTGCAGAAATCCCAGAAGGAAAGAAAATGCAGTGAAAGCTCATTTCTTCCCTGCATGCTGTATGCCCATATGTGCTCAGGACGCAGATAAAAAGACAGAAGGAAGTAACTGACTGCTAAGAGCTACTGAGCAAGTTAATGACAGTCAAAAACAGATCTTGGCCCAGCACCTGGAGCACATGGGCACAGTGAGGATGTCAGCACCTCACGTGCAAGCCTGTGAGACCTGACCTCACCCCCTGGATAACCAGGAGAAAGTACATTCATCCTGAATCTGAAAAATCAGCTTTTTTAAAGTGTGATATGGAAGAGCTCTCTAGATTTGCTGCAAAAGAAAAATAAAGCTTAGAAAGCAGAGTAAAGCTTACCAGGGGGCCTCCCAAACACATGCTAATTTAAAAGAACCAAATGATATGATGCTAATGGATTACTTCTTGTGTTCTTGTGGCAATAGCCTTCTTTGTTTCCACTTTTTTTTTTTTTTTTGGATTTTAGGTTTTTGTAGCTAAACTACAAAGAGTGTGAGCTGATGGCTCTGATGACAAACATCTTACTCTGACAGTCACTGGTAACAGTCACCCCTGCCAGAAAAAAAACAGCCCTTTTTCTGGAGCCATACAGCACTGTGGCACAGATTGGTGGGGACAAAATCAAGAGCAGAGGGTATCAAAACTGGAGAGAAGTCAAAAAGGAAGTGGGCTGTAGAATTTTCATCTGATGACTTCAAACCAGCGAGAACCTGCAAAATTCCTTTATTTTTCATATGGCAAATAGGACAGGCATAATTTTTTCTATTAATTTATGGCTTACCTCTCTGATGGTAGGAATCACATAGGGTTTAGGATGCCTAAAGGAGCTGTGCAGGGCTGAGAGCACAGCGCTACTCTGGTAATGCAAAAAAAGCCATAGGCAGCCCATCAGCTTTGGATGGCTCCCAGCCAGAGGAGACAGATATGAACCAGGACAGGCTCATGGGGCAGCACAGGGCTGAGGATGTCAGGCTGAGCTGGCCAGTTCACGGGCTGAATGAAACCTGAGGTGGTGTTGAGCAGGAAAGGAATGAAGGCAGTATTTTCCATTAACTTAACATTTTTAGAGATTAGGCTACTATTTTCAGTCAATAGCAACATTCACCAACTACATACCCTGCGTGTCTATTTGTATTTGCCAGAGCTTCCACTCCCTGTTAATTAGCATTAGTGTGCTCCGTAGTCACCTCACACCAAATGTCATGAAGTCCCTCTCTGCCTGTAGTCACTGGATATTACAGTAGTTTCCGTTGTGATGCTGTACACGACAAAGTGCAAAAAAAGAGGTGAAGCCCTTATTTCATCTAGCAACAGGTGTGTCTGTCAGCAGTAGCCTGGTATTTGGGCAGGGATGTGATTTCTGTGAATCACACCTGGATGTGAATAGAACCCATAAAACACATTCAAACAATTAAGGCAGTGCATTTTAAAGGCATTTAGTATAACTCCTACAAATGCCCTCGGTGCTGTGCCTGGTGCTGTGGGGGAGCAGGAACACCTGACAGAGGGGCTGCCAGGAGTGGTTTTGGCCCAGGAGTAGGTCCTACTGCTTGGCTCCTTCAGTGCAACGCTGTGCAGCTTTACCAGCCAGCCGCAGGGCAGCCTGGAGCTCTTTGGAGAGGCACAGGAAAATGCCTTTCAGATTCCTCTAGATGGCACAGCACCCTGACAAATCTGGGAATGAACATGCTTGGCAGACAGCGAGAGCCATACAGCCTCTTCTTTCCAGAGAATGACTTTTCCTGCTGAATTGTTGTTATTTGTTCTAATTCCACTGTTAGGATGGAGCTCCTTCTTGAGGCAAGGTCGGCTTTCGTGCCCCAAATCTTGCCTTCCCATGAGCCTCCCAGGCCTGTGGGCTTTGTGCTGTCAGCTCTGTGCACTCATGCAGGGATAGGGCACATCCCACTGGAGGTCACGCCTTGCGTAACATCTGGAAAAGAGGAAGATGAAAATTTTTGGGTGGTGTCTTATCTTACTCTGCAGCTATACTCAGAATTCAGCAAAGAGCTGCAATTCAATCAAAAACCTTGCTCCCTAATACAGGCAAATTTTTCATGAGAAAACTGGTTTCATGAAGCCACTAACTGGCATTGCTGTCCTGTAAGAGCAGACCTGAGGGAGAGAGACACAGAACCAATCCTTCAGAGCTACAAGCCAAGTTGCTCCTTGAGTTACTCAGTGAAAGGGATCAGACCAAGCTTTCAGTAACATGACCTCTCCAATGCCAAATTCACTTGCACTGGTTTGCTCATCTGTTCAGCCCCATCTCTTTTTTCTGAAACTTCTGTCTCATTTTTAGGAGTGGACCATGAATTGTTCCAATTCTTACCCTTCTCCTGAGGACAGGAGAGCTATGGTTTTTTTATAACCTCTGAGCTGAGGATGGGTCCTGATGCCAAAATTTCTTGGCTTTATTAGCAACCCTGGCTGGCACCTCTGCCACTCAACCCCAGTGAGCGAGCAACTTATCTCCTAGAAAAGTTGTAGGGACTGCTCCTAATTAAACAGTTAGCAATTATATATTTGCCCCCACCAAACTCCCCTGCCAGGCTCTCTGCCTTCCCAAATATTTTGTTTACAGTTAAAACCACAGTAATCTGGGGGAAAGATCTTACCATACAGCAAATGGACTAAATTATACCCACACTGATACAGAGCACAGCAGATTTACAGAAGGCTGATCGAACTGAGATATGCACCAAAGGGGAAAGTACATTTCCCTCGACCACACAGCACTCATCAAAAGATAATGAATATGCAAACGACTTTTGACATGCACAGAAAGTTGTGGGCCCCAATTGCACTGGTTGTACTCAAGCAGCCTTTTCCTCCCAAAGTCACCTTGGCCACTTTGCTGGTCTGGGAATGTGTATAAACACAAATGAGCAAAGTGTTCTTCACCAAGGCCACTGCTGCTCTTTAACATGCAAAATGTTATAGATCATTTCTAGAACACCCCACTTGAAGCACATGGGGGACCTTAATGCAGAGAATTTTTAGATGTAATATTTCTTAAGGCGCAATAGATCTGGAATCAAAACCAAGCAGAAGTTGTTAATTTGTGATTGAGCTGGCTTCCTTGTGAGTGGCAGCTTGTTAAGGTACAGAGACTCTTGATGTGTGAGCTGAAGTGTGAACCAAGATCATCACGCTGATTGTTTCTAGTTTACTGTTTGCTTATTTTGCACTAAATGTGCTGCTGTACAAGCACAGAGAAAATAAAGAAATTCAGAATGGGCAGGAGAAGAGTGACTAACCAAAGTCTGTCTACAATGAGCACTTGCAGTGTTTGAAGACTCCAAGTTTCAACGCACATAATCCTCCATCTGAGTCAAAATCTTATTACCATTTGTGCTTACAGCTTGTAAGCTAAAACAGTCATGCATTTTCCTGTATGGTTTGCTGTTGTCTGGTTGTAGAAAGCCCCATCTGCTATAGCTTTTTCCCTTACACCACAAAATGATGGTGTATTAGTAATCAGAAAGCAGCTATGAGCTGTCATTCCAGGCACCACCTGTTTTCAATCACGTATAGGGAAGTTTTGTATAAAATGAATAATTTAAATGCTCATCTTCTTGTGCACTGCAGCCACCAAAGTCCTTTCTCTTTAACCTTCTTTCTCAAGGTGGCTAAAAAAAGGAAGACCTTCCAGTACTTACAAGGGTCTTAAAAAGAGAGGGACTACCTTTTTACATGGGCAGACAGAGCTAGAACAAGGCAGAACAGTCTTGAACTAAAAGAGGACAGATTTAGATTAGATGTTAGGAAGAAATTCATTACTGTGAGGGTGGTGAGGCACTGGCACAGGTTTCCCGGGGAAGTTGTGTATCCCCATCCCTGGAAGTGTTCAAGGCCAGGTTGGCTGGGGCTTTGAGTCCAGCCTGGGCTAGTGGAACATGTCCCTGGACACTCTATGATTCCATGATTTCTGCATCAGGACTTTCGGCAAAGCTGCATCAGCCCTAGTAGTAGCAGAGATTTTTGAGGAAAAGCACATGTGTTTGCAAAGTTTAACCATGTCATCCTGCTGCTGTGTATGCTCCTGCTCTCTGTACGCTACCCCCAGTAATTCTGAGAAGTGAGGAACAGGGTGACTTCACTTGTAGGATTTGTTTTGCATCCTTAATTGCCCACGTTGTGCATGTACAGAGTTGGTCCTACAGCTTTGGAGAGCTCAGCCCACCATCTCCCTGGGTTATTAAAGGTTCTTGGGGGTTTAAAAACAACTCTACTGCCAGAAAGCTTTGCACCTGTTATTGCCTCAAGGAGCAGCTCACATCACCCAGGCAGGCCAGCAAACACTGAATCAGCCCATGTCAGGCTCTGGTGAGTGAACAGATGGTTTTTAAGCCTCATTTGCCCCCTGCTTGCTGGTCTTCCACCATGCACAGCTCAGAGTGATCATACAGCTGGGACTCGGTGGTTTTATTCAGACAGGATCTAAGCAACGACACACACCTCTGTGCCGCCCCTCAAACCCACCCCAAAGACATCAAGTCAGGGTTAAGTCAGTAATGCCATTTACCTGGCAGGGATAAGTAACTAACGTGTAAAACAGCAGTGGAAAGGAAAACAAGATGGACAGGTGCATGCTGCGTTGGCATTGCTTTGACTAGAAAAAAAGTGATGCTAATCCACAAAAAATTGTACTTGCTAGCAAAGCAGTTGTGATGGGGAATGTCTATTTTGTGTATTGTCTCATTCTTTTCCTGGTCTTTAGCAGTACCATAATAAAATGGATGAATAATTAAAGCTGTGTCCCATTATGCATTTATAGTTTAAATCCTATGCTAATACTAGCAGTACAGTCTATTGTACCTGAGAGGAAAGGGGCCAAAAAACCCCAACCCTGGCTACAGGTGTCTCCTCTCGAAAGATAATTAACAGCTGGTCTCCATGGAACCTTTATCATAAAATCAGTAGAAGTGAGCTCTAATTTGCCTTGTTCTTCTTTACTTCGTGCTGTTTTCACAGTTTATAAAAATATTTGTGGGTTTGGCTGTTGGACTCTCATTGGAAAACGGAGGCTAAGAGGGTCATGTAAATTCAGTGCATGAAATCAGGTAAGTTTGCTTTGTTCAGAGAGGTTTTGACAAATCTTCCTTTCAAGATTTCACCCTACCTTCACTTCCCTGAGCTTTCTATGGCAAGCTGCCATTTTTATCTTCCTTGTGCCATCACAGAAATCCTATCAGAATTCTGACTTTCCATTGATTCTGAGATCAGTAATATAACATGAGACTTTCTTTTTTCTTTTAAGATGGCTGTGGCAGCAGCTGTCCAAAACACAAGAAGATTTAGGAATAAAACCAGTCTGAAAGTGGAAGATGGAGCTGTTTCTATAGTTATGCACACAGCCCAGGCTCCCTCTAGGACTATCTGGAAAGGATTCAGAAGTCTGAAGTGGCAGGGTCAGCATAACTTGTAGCTCTCTTTTCACATGTCTTCTAAGAAAATAGGACTAGATCTCAGATAGCTTGCAGTAAGTCCACAGAGGACTCAGAAATTAAGCCTGACGTCCCACACCTTTCCAGATCAGCTAATGATCTGGATTTTATTTCTCTCCAACCTTTCCTTGGTTCTTCTAATTCTCATTCACCTTGACCTTCATAGCTGCAATAAGAAGGGACTTGAAAGTGGAGTATGATCCTTTATCTGTTGGCTACATCCCAAGAGCAGAGCTGCCTGGGAACACAGGCTTTATGGGGTACCAGGGTATTAAATATTTATTCTCTAGTGTGCAACCTACACACCATAAAGGCTGTCTTTTCTTCCTGTCCCCCTTTCCACCTGTTTTTTCACCCCTAATAAACCTGCTTAGCTGCAAACAGGAAAACCAGAACTTAAAGCAAGCCCTGCTGCTCTTACTGTTATTGGCAGGGAGCAAACTGTTGTCAATAAAAAGCAGGAGGATATCAGGAGGACTTTTTTTCTCACATGCAGTGCACAGTGCCCTGGTTTTTTTTCCTATGGATTCTGTATCGGTTTTTCCCCTTACTGTTTGTAACAAAATGGGGAAATGAGATTAAAAATTCAATACTGAATGCAAACAGGCCATTTAGGTTATACTTTGTTCAGTAGTGCTCCATGTTTACTTTACCGATATAACCTTTCCAGACATTAGCCCCTTCTGGTATGATAAATAAATATTATCTTTAAAATAGAAGCCTTACATCACTGCATACGTAATAGGCCTGAAAACACAGACACTTTCTAACCACCATAAGTAACAAATAGCAATTTATAGGTATTGAGCTGCCTGTCAAGTCGTGAGCTTTCCTATGCACAGGGAGACAAAGAGTGAGATGAAGAGTGAGAACAGGCTGACCCAAACCTCATCTGTAAAAGCACCATCTCCATGGACTGTGAGGAAATGGAAGTTTTCTAAAGGAAATGTCAGATTTGTTTTTTTTTTTTTTTAATGTTCAGATACTTCTTGATCTTCTTTCTGCAATCCAAATAACTAACTAACTAACTAACTAAATCATTATCATTCCAGAAAAAATACAGAAAGCTAATGCACCTATTTCTAGACATATTGCTAGCTTTTGGAAGAAAAACGTTGCAGCTAATCCAACCTGGGTGTGAAATAGGATTTCTTAGTCAGGGTCCAAGCTGCCACCATACTGGGGAGCACTTGGGAATGGAAGCTGGGACTGAGACTCACTGGGGAAAATGAGTGTTCTCCTTTTACCAATTACTCTCGACCTCAGGAGTTTTCATCCCAGCACTGTCAGTCAGGAGGTTTCCTTTTAAGAAATAGAAAATATCAACAAATTAGGCCCTGTCCCTTCCGAAGTCAATAAAAAATATATTTGGATCATTTAGTGTAGCCAAGTTCTCACAATGCAAAAACTAATTGAAATTACTATTTCACTTTCATGTCAGTAAATTATGGAGTATTTTTTATAAGTTCATCTCCAAGCATGCAATTCTGCAAGATCTGAAGGCTTTTCTATACTCTTGGATGATTATTTAGCTCCTATTAATATGCAAATGTTATGTTTCTGACAGTATTAGAAGCACGATGCTAGACCAGTCACAACCCACAGTTTTGTACTGCAAATATCTTTGGCTAAGCAGGTGGCTTCTAAAGGTGCTGACTGTATAGCTGATTTTTCTCAATTTGCTGGCAAAACTGGCAAATGACTGATGAGATGGAAGAATATTAGCAAGAAATGCAGCCTAACAAAAAAGACTGAGCATAGTGATCTGCAGATCTCACGAACAGAGGGAAGTTTTTCTTTATTTATTCTAATTTGAATATGATAGGGTAGCTACTCCCCACACATTAACTGTATGAAGTAATAGAATCCATTTTCATGTCATGGAAAGGATGTCTTATTCTCTTTTCTACTGAAATAACTCTCTCTCTACTTTTTTCCTAGTGAAATACTCATCTGTGCTCTGTTTCAAGCCAGGCTCTAAGAAGTAGATGCTCCTTTGGAAGGGAGAGGTTCTTTATTCTTCCAATTCAGAGTGTTCTGTAGAAAGAGATTTTGGATTTTTAGTGTGTAGCTTCTGGTTTATCTATTAATTCAGCACTTCTGTGGCGAGTACCTGGGCCAGAATCAGCTATGCTGTATAGACTTGAATCCGTTTTGATATGAAGTTTGCACTTTGATTAATTCCACTCATGGATCCTCTGGCCTTAAACACCAGGCATGAGATGAGATGAGATTGAAGGTGGTAAGTGACAACATACTATTGTAGTTGTTATTTTTATAGCAACAGCTAAGTGAATTAGAAAAGCAATGGGAAATTAGATGGAACTGTGCAGAAAAGGCAAAACACATTTTTATCTATTGGCTCCCTTTCAAGATTTTCCAAGGATAATTTTAAAAGCAATCTTTACTTACTGCTTGTGTACAGGGGCTCATGTGGGTGCCTAGGGGAGTCCTCTTAAGGCAAAAATTCATTTGGATATACAGTTTTGTCTGGCTATGAGACTGTTTTATTTTAAACTAGTTTGGCTGGAATGCATTAAGTCTAATTTTGAAGCAACTATCAATTGTAAATGAGATTTTTAAATGCCAGGACCACATGTAAACTCTCAATCCAGCATGATTCTATAGCTCTTCAAATAGGAACCAGCAAAATAAGTTTAAGCTTATTTTGCTGGTTCCTGTTTGAAGAGCTATAGAATCATGCAACCCCAGCCTAGGAATCAGTTTGAGGAAAAAAAATCCTACAGCTAATAATAGAGACTGTCAAAGAAGGCATATTATTTTCTTTTCTCTTTTGCCCCATCTATGATCATTGAAATACTAACTATCTCTGTGGGAAATTGAAGAGATTTTAACAAAAAAGTCTTTTGCAAAGGTCTTCTTGTCAGCAAAATTCACTATTTCATAATCAAATTTTATTAACATGCAATATTTTAAAATCTTGAATAATCTTAGGAAGTATCAAAAGATTCCCATTTTCATGAATGAAGTAAACTACTAAAAAGCATGGAGGATGCAATGTTTCCATTAAAAGTTGTTATGAAGATTTAAAGAGCAAGGAATCTCATCAGTACAGGGAAAAGGGAAATTGCAGCGCATTCCATGCAGTTACAATCCTGAATGCCACAAGGCTTAGATTGGAAACTAAAAATATTCTCAGGTTAGAAACTCATTTCAATTTTCTCTCCTAATGCTCTTCTTGACAGGGTAAGTGCATGCAATCGTGACAGATTTGGCACTTGAGCAGGTTTTTGAAACGTCTAGGAGATCGGTTGATATAAAGACCTTTTTCCTCATATATCTCTTGTTGCATACCGTTCCATTTTTCCTGAATTTAAGTATAAATAAAGTACTAATTAATTTAAATATAGTCAAGTCTGTCAGCTCATCTGTGTTAGACTCTGTTGGTAGACAGACTTCTTTTAACAGGTGGAAATGACAGTCTTGGTTTGATCAGTCAGAAACACATGTACTTTTCATCACGCTGCAGTCATTGATCTGGGGGGAAAATGCTGAAGACATAAGCTCTGTAGTGCTTGTGGCCATCATGTGTTGTGGGGGGAAAAGCAAACAGGCCCTGAAATAGTATTCAGATTAATGGGTGCTCTTTAGTTGAATTTCAGGGCACACATGTAGAGTGAGAAACACCCTCAGTTATTGCGACTTAAAATCTCTGTGGGTAGCTAAAGTCGATTTGGCTGTGCCACCTTGTGCCAATAAATTCTCTTCTCTGTGTGGAGATACAGAATAAAATGCCTTGCACATAGAGAGAGCCTGTAAGGGTACACAGGAAAATAATTGGAACTGTGGGAAGACTGTAAATAATTTCAGGAACTATTCACTGGGAAATAGAAAATAATACCTCCAGCTCATTATTTTCAAGCAATTGCATGCTGGCTTGTAGAAAGATAGGATATTTTTCTTTGAAGTCCTGTGGCAGTACTGTTACACCCACCATATGCACTGCAAGTATCAGAGTAAATATTTGAGAGAGTAATTTAAAACTGGAGAACTGAAAGTTTTTCTGTAGCCTTTCTCCCTTTATCTGAAGCTAACATATTTTCAAAATTCAGATATTGATAACTAACTAACTGTTTGGCATCCTATCATTCTTACTGGGGAAAAGTCAGGTAGGTCACTTTGCATGGAAACTGTATCTGCTAAGTAATAATGTTCATTAAAAAAAAAAACAAACCAGTCCATATTTCACTCAAGGCAGTATCTATTTTGGGTATTCATATTGGCTTAGGATAGCCTAACACACCCACTCCACCCGACCAGAAGCTGCATCCTTGTGAGACTCTTACCCAGGTAAAACACCTATTGAAGTTGAAAAATAATTGTGTGAATTTCTGGGAATCTGCAGGGCTTTCTAGGATCGACTCAAAACTCATCCCAGTGACTATGAGAGACATGTACACAGTGATGAATAAGCAGTTAGGGATCACAGAGCCTGATTTGGGACAGCAATGGGTGTCCCCTGTTTGTCAGGGAAAGGGATGTTCTGTGCATTGACTCTATGGGAAGAACAACATTCTCTGACATGGCCAATTAATCATGCATTCACTGTGATATGTTCTGGAGTGCCAGTGGGATGAAAAAAGGGCATAAACAAAACAGTCTAACACCTGCACTACAGCTCTTTGGATCAGCTAACCCGAGTAACCTGGGGTCAGAGCAGATTCCAGCAGGGAGAGCCTCAAAACCAGCAATTACTTCCTCTCTTGTCCATGAAGACTGTGCAGGCACAGCTTGGTCCTGATCCCAGTCTCTGGCACGCTGGTCTGAATACACCTCATAAGGATTTCTTTAGCTTCCCAACTGTCACACATGAGTGGCATCCCATGGTGAGGAGCTGGCAGAGGAAACTGAGGCAGATGGCTTCTCAGACCCTTCCTCATCCAAAGGGCTTCAAGTCCTTGTGCTTCTCTGGAAATCTGTCTGCATTTGCATTCCCCAGCAGGGAATAAGGAGGAGCATGGCATCTACAGTTTATTCTCCCACGGCTGTGTCCCCTGACTGCTAAAGTCTAAGGGCAGAGCCCTTTTCTTTATCCTCCACAGAAGGGAAATGTGTACTGAGGCCTCCATCTCCAGTGTGTCTTGTTTCCAGCTTACACCTTCCCACTCCTTTTCCAGCTTTGTAGAAACACTTCAAAACCTGTCTCATCTCCGTACACCAAGTGCACAGCAATGCCAGGACTGGCCAGGGTTAGCAGCAGGAAATTTCAAATCCTGCACCAGATGGCTGAGAGAGTCTAGCAGCTCCTAACAGTGGGGGAGGCAGAGGAGTGACAGCCTGGCACAGCTATAAGGAAACATTTCTTTGCTCCCCAGCACACTTGTCTCAGCATTTGCAGAGCTGCTAAGCCATACGGTATGCTGTGAGGAGAAACAAGCTGCGGGGAGAGAAGCAAGGAGCATCCCGTCAGATGAAGGGCTGGCTTCCTGCACACAATTTTTACTTCTCTTTATCCCATTGCCTTCCTTGCCTTAATGCTGGCTGTTGTTGAAGCAAGGGCTCGATGAAGGAACATTGCTTGTTACCTAAAATTGGGGGGTTTTGTTGTTCTTTTTATTTTGTTATGGGCTACTTTGAGGCTATTTGGGTCAAGTTTCTAAGTGCTAGGAAAGAGGCTTGCCAGTGACAGTCATTTTTTACCTTTTATTAGAATAGCTACCAGAAAGGGGTAACTGATTCTATACTCATTTTGTTCAGCCTTCAAAGCCTTTAAACTGCTCCATCTCCTGCCTGTATTGATGAGACAAACTGTGGCTTGTCCTCATTGCTTGAAAGTGACCTCAAATACATTAAAGCAGACCATGGTATCCCAGAGGAGCTTGATCCCCACATCACAAAGCCACTGTAAAACGCCAACCCTTTGTGCCACTGGACTGCAGAAATGTAGGAAAAGTGTGTGCACACTGCGGAATGAAAGATAATTGAACAAGATGAGACCCTGCTGGCGACATGTGAGCTGTAGAAGCTCTGTGTTTCTGGCAACATCTGCAGCTGGGTGAGGTTGTGCCTCTGCAGCCTATGCAGAGATGGAAATAGGAACTCATGCTCCCAAGTCCTGGCTGGTCCCTGTGCTTGACCAGAAAGATGAAGAACATTGGGAATGCCAGAACTTCACAAGGCTGCTGGCAAAGACTGTGCGACAAAGAAATGGTCTCCCAGTAAATTCAAAAGAAAACACTGCCATAAAATGGAAGTTTTTCTTTCCTGCAGCAGAGCCTATCAATCTGACAATGCATGTAACCACATTTCATTTACGTTTCCAAGTAAACTGGCATTTAGAGCAATTTGCATGTATTTTTTCTAATTGGTTGCACAACCCTAATGTGGACTGAGCACAGATTTGACAGTTTTTCGAATAAACAGGCTCTTTGCCCTGAGAAAAATCCGCGACAGAGACTGAGACCTGCATAATTCAACTGCTATGTTAGAGGAACTGGAGGTGTGCTCAGCTCAAGACGTGCAGTGCTGTGGCAATAACATCAGCAGCTCCAAGCCGAAAAGGTAAACAAAATGATGAAACACTTTGGGATGAGCATTAATCAAAGCTCAGGGAAGCTGGGGCAGGTTCAGAGCAGGATCCATGCTCTGTGTCTCAGACCCCTTCTGCCAGCCTTGGCGCTGCTCCCACATAGCCATATTGCAGCCTTACAGATCATCTGACAGCGGAGGATGTCAGACAAGCACAGCCAGGAAGAACACTGCTCCCTCCCCGAAAGATCATGCAATTCATGCTCTTCTCTTAAAGCCTGCCACCGCATTCCTGTCTCCAGCATGGAAGTGTCTTTTGTGTTGAGCCTCACCAGCCCAGGATTGATTTTCTACCATTCTGGCCTGCTTTGCTCCCAGGATTTCTCAGCCTGCAAAACGTAAGTGTGCTGAGATAGCAATTCCCACAGGGAATGCCTTCGCTCCCTGACTGTGTACTGCAAGGGAGCTCGGCCTACTGCCTAAGCAAGCGCACTCTTGGCACAAAAATAAAATTTACTTTTCCCTGGTTGAGTCGCCAGGAAAAAGCAGAGACCTGTAGCTCCAAATAAGTTGTAGAAGCAATCCCCCAAACCATCCCTGTGCTCTCTCCCACAAGTGACAGAAGTGTCACTGGGATCAAGAATCCTATTCTGTTTCCATTCTGTCCTCCGAGTTGTTCAAAACCCTATTAAAATTTTGGACTGGCAGTGGTTTCCCTACATATCTAACCAGAAAAACAGTATTTGTGTATCTTGAAATAGCTTCTATTCTTTACCTTTCAGCATTTTTTTCAGACAACCAGAGAATTTAAACAGTCATTTGATAGAGGGGATTGAAACAGCCCACCTTGCAAACAGAGAACAGCTGGAGCAAATAGCACACATTCAAATTGTAAACTGGGTTAGGTTTACATTTGCATTTACAGCTGAAAACAGTTGTCCCTAAGCCATTCATGCACAGAAGAAAAAAATTGCTGTCACACGTATTATTTTCTAGGGAACACTTACCAACATTTATTTTAAAAGCAGTCTTTAAAAAAGGAAACACCCTAAAAATGTGAAACACAGGATAAGGGTAAGTAAAACTTATTTGACATTGAAAGTGTAATTATTGTTATTTTTCTCTAGGTATTTATTACATGTTTAAAATAATTTGTTTGCTTCCCTTTAAGTCATTGCAAAAACAAACAAGGGAAATAGGTGCTACTATTGCAGTAACAAATACAAACAAATATAAAGATCTCATCTCATTTTAGTTAGCTAAATGAAGTTTGTGGTTAATTGCTTTTCTAACAAATTTGGACCTAAGAATGATAGTGTTGGTAGAGGGAAGGAAATCATTCAGTAGATGACTGCTGATTAAATCATTATAATGCTTGTGGCAGCAAAAAGAGCTTATCCTGTAATAAGTATACCCAAAATATGCTGAGAAGAAAAAACACAGCCCTGGATTAGCTTGTTCCTGCTTGCATTAGAATTTGTGGTTCTGGCACACCAAGGTGAACTCAGGTTTTTTGCAAATGGTCCTGTTTTGAAGGCACAGGTTGAGGCACAGTGTCCCCAGACCTGCCTGGTGAGCTCATCTGGGAGCAAAGAGATCTCTCTGGTGTGATGTAAAACCAGCCAGAGTGGGGCAGTGGCAGGGAATCTCCTTCTCCTTCTCCTGCTCATCAAGGCCCTGGGAGAAATCACTACAGGCTCTGGGAGACTCAGGTCAGTTCTGGGGAAAAGGAACTGTAGCCATTTTATTCCACTGATAACATTTTATTCCCATCTCCAGCATACCACCCTCATGGTCTGCTGTCCTGGGCTATCTTGTTTCAGGATTCCTCTCTCTAACTGGGATCACATCAAGTTATGAACTTAAGCCCAGCTCCTTCTGAAGTGTGAGGATCTGATTGCTGGGCTCAGTTTGTATCATACTACTGATGCAGTCCCCAGCTGGGAACCAAATCCCTTTTTTTTTGCTGAGAGCTAACCAAAGGAAAATGTGCTTCCTTTCCCCGCATGCTCTCTTCTTGAGTGGAGTGGTTATATTTGCTGGAACATGCAAAGAGTAAGAACAAATGTTTTCAGATTAAAAAGTAAATGTATCAAGTCTTCACTGCCATTTCTTAATCAGAGACTGAGGTTGCTGCCACTTAAGTGTTAAGGGGAAGAGACAGCAGAAGAGCAGTGAGGGTGCACTGCAGTATTTACAAACTGCTATGTTTGTGTAGATAAGCTCTGCAGGCACCTACACTGTTGTTTCATTCTGCACTTTGAGATGCACAACACATCCAAGGGTAACACATCCAAGATGGTAAGAGAAGAACTGAGCCAGAGACAGGGGTTTTCGGTGCCAGAAGCACTAAGAACAAGATGGCCTTAAATTCTGCTGCTTGGCTCTAGTCATGCCCATGGTGGAAGCTGTGTTTTTTTTTTTCTTTTTGGCCCCTTGCCTATAAAAACCAAATATGCAATTAATATTAAAAGGAAAATGGGATCAAACCAAGATCTTTTCCCCTGTGGACTTTAGGATTGAGAGGTTCCTGCTCTTCTGTTGTAATAGACTCTGGTGCGAAGCCAAAAATATAACAGGCCACTGATGTGGAGCAAAAGCTTAAGACTTATAATTCACAAAGTAAAAAAGTTTAGAAGTAATATGTCCTTTTTTGTATCCCTGATTATGCCTAGAGATGGGAGGCTGGCAACAGGGTGTTCATTCATAAAGACTGGAACCCCTCTTGCAGATTGCATCTGTGATTATTTAGCATCCATTGCCTTATTTTCATCTTCAATATCATGCTTTAATGTATTGCTTGTCAATGCCAGGGTTGTGGACTTCCTGCAGGTGAATGCTAGCAAGTGTTATGTATTTCAGCAGTGATTTATTTTCATTTTAAAGTATGAAAAAGGAACATTGCCTGCTAGCTTTTGGAAAAAGAACAAAATAAAAAAGCTAGATTAGATTAAATCTGACTGGAAACACTCCACAGTTTCCTGTAGAACTTACAATCAGATACATCCTTGTTTCTATTTCATTTGCCCACAGTGATGTAGGACATCACAAAACATCTTCACATTCTTTGGGCTAAAGGAATTGAAATACAATAGAAACAACACACAAAATCACCCATTCCATTCCTCTCCCAGTGCCCCTGAAGACCCACCAGCTGGAATTTCACCTGGTCTAAGTGGGGATGTGTGGCTCTGTCCTGGCTGCACCAAAGGAGGGCGAATGGCCAACGGTGTCACTGGCACGGGGTTAGCTGAGGGAGGGCAGCAGGGTAGCTGTGCTATGAAAGACTGAAAGGGGTCAGAACAACGATCCAAGTACCTCATGATTTGCAGAACCAGCTTTTCTGAGATTCTCTCTACCCATCTTTGGTGCCTAGAAAAACCTATCATGGACCAACAGCCTGGTTAAGGCATAATTTTATTCATTTGGTTAAACATTTGGGTTGTGTCTCACTGTGAGGCTCTTTAGCTTTAAACTAGTTTAGCTGGAATGAATTAAGTCTAATTTTGGAAGGAACTATCAATTGTAAATCAGATTTAAAATGCCAGAAGCACAGGTAAACGCTCAATCCAGTTTAAGTTCATTTAGTTGGTCTCAATTTGCACTGCTATTTGCACCACTATCACCCAACCACAGCCTAGGAATCACTTTGGATAAAGATTAAAGAAGAATCAATTTAGGCCTTTTTTTCAAGATTGTCTTATAAGGTATTTATATAAAAGGCAAATTGCCAATGAACAGGCCAGTTCTGAAATCAGCCAGGCAAACCCCAGCAGTGATAAAGTTTTAATTGCATAGGAAAGCATGTAGGGACATTTGGTTTTCCAAGTCAAACTTCATGTGCTCTCCACTAAAGATTTCCTGCAGCAAGCAGTAGAGATAGTCAAAGAAGGCATTTTATTTTCTTTTTTCTTTTCATCATTGTGTGAACATTGAAATACTGACTATCTCTGTGGGAAATTGAAGAGATTTTAACAAAAAAGTCTTTTGCAAAGGTCTTCTTGTCAGCAAAATTCACAATATCAAATATCAAACCCAAATTTTATTAATATGCAATATTTAAAACTTTTGATTAATCTTAGGAAGCATCAAAAGATTCCCATTTTCATGAATGAAGAAAACAGCTAAAAAAGCATGGAAAATGTGAGGTTTCCATTAAAAGTTGTTGTGAAGATTTAAGGAGCAGGGAATCTCGTCAGTACAGAGAAAAGGGAAATTGCAGCACATTCCATGCTGTTACAATTCTGAATGCCACAAGACTTAGCTTGGAAAAGAAAAATATTCTCAGGCTGGAAACTCATTTCAATTTTCTCTCCTAATGCTCTTCTTGACAGGGTAAGTGCATGCAATCGTGACAGATTTGGCACTTGAGCAGGTTTTTGAAACGTCTAGGAGATCGCTTTGCCTGGTTCCACCCACTTTCACAGGCACCGGGGATCCCTGAGGCAGCTTTTCCAGTTTTTCTTTGGGCTTTTCTCTGCCTCTCTGAACAAATACAGTGGGGCTGCCATTGCAGGAGGAGATGAAGGAAATGACAAACACGGAATGTCAGTGTTGGTCAAAAGTTAAGGTGATCTTGAAGCCCTTTGATGCTTTGGCAGAAATAACAAAGAAAAGCCCTTCAAACAGCAGCTGGGACTTAAACAAGAGCTGCATTGCTTTAAGTGAGGATGGCAGGGAGGGCATGAAAGAGTGGAGGTGTTTCCACTGCTTTTGAATCAAGCAGACTGTCCAAACGGGCAGGCTGTCCCTCTGCTACCTGCTGGGACTCCTCCTCCATGTCTCCCTGGGACAGAACCATCTGCCTCCTCTGCCGGTGGGAGAGTCTGGCTGCTAAAAATGATGCTTCTCCAAGCATACCTAAAGGAATTTATCTGCAGGTATTAAAATGTCACTGTGCTGCAAAATGTTCTGTGCTTCTACCACAAATTATATTGTTCAAGTAATTATAGGTCAGAGTAATGCGTTATATTTTTGCTGATGCTTTTTGAGGACTACTACATTCCAGAACTCATAAAGTACCGTATTTTTGCACTTCATATCTTTACCCTGTAAGCCAAAAGGCCAGTTAGGAGGACCACATACATTTTGTCTTGTTATGAGTAAAAAGAGAATGTACCAAATAATGTTGCTGATTGTAAAATGAAAGCCAGTGTCCCCTATGCAAAATGACAGTTCAGTTTATACAATGAAATATGACAAAGGCAACAAATCTTGAGTAACATGTAGGAACTAAGCAAGACAAAGAGGTGTGTTGTTTGCACCAAAAGCTTAATGAAATTGCTGTTTCCTTCCTCTGCACAGCATGCAGACGTAGCACTGAGCAATTAACTTGATATCTTTGGATTACTCCCAAACTATATTTGACTTCGTTACACACCCACAGAGGAATGACTGCTTCTGCTTCCACTGATACCAGCAGCATGCAGCCAGATCCCACACTCACCACGGGGATCACAGACAGGTCTTTCTAGGATCTTGTGTATTCTGTAGTTGGAATATTCTCCTTCTCACAAGTAACCTGCTTTATGGCTTAGCCCACCCACAGTTCTCTCTTGGCTAGAAAGGAGTGGGTCAGCTTTGCTAGGCAATGAACCTTTCAGAAGAGATGGCAACTGAGACTTGTCTGGCTATGGCCCATATATGGGGTTTATGGAATACATGTAGGAGTCTGGGACACAAAGATTAAAGTCCTTCTGGAGTGATAACTTACTATACAAAATGAAGAAAACTCTATTTGCATACACAGGGATAAAATATCCATTGTCCCAAGATCAACAGGAGCTTCAGTCATCACTGACACCAGATTTAAGTGAGGCCAGATGAGAGCTAGAGGTTCTGCTGGCCTGCATGCCAGGATGTGATAGAGCCACAGGGCACAGAGTCCATCCTGCTGGTGATCCCTGTGGTCAGTGAAGCGTTTGCTGACACAGCATGGCAGAGCTCCAGCTGAGGAGCAGTGCAGACCAACTACCAAGTGGCAAGGGAGGTGAACAAACGTCAAGTTGCATTTTCATCTGGCAGTGGAACAGCTGGAACTCTTGCACCATAGAGCAGTGTCAGATTTGGGGACCATTTGATTAATGGGAAAGACGTCTGTGTTTCTGTCTGCTATTTTCACTGGCTTTGTTTTGCTCCAAAAAGTCATTAAAAGCCCATGGCTTAGTTGCACGTGCAAGAGGTAGGACTCTTGAAGATTCACATGACAAGAAAATGTCCAAGGAACGTTCCAAAAGTAGGATAAATTAAAGGTTGTTTAGACACAATTGCTGTTGAAAAAATAGCCTACACTGTTGCTGCATGAGGAAAGCTGAAAATTGTGATTTGAACAATCTTCAGAACCGATGATCCCATGACATAGTTTAAAGTGCTTGCTTTGCTGAGAACTTCCATTTTCATCTTCATAGAGGGGGACACTTCATTGAAGCCATGAGTCTTTTTCCCCTGTGCTTCAACCAGAGGAAAACCTGATTATATTTGGACTGTCTCCTGAGCAAGAAACACTCAGAATTAAGATAGTAGACCGCGGCCCAAGACAAGCCACAAAATACTTGTTGGTGTACTTTCAGATCATTTAGTGTTGGTGTGTTTGCAGTCAAACTTCTCCTTCCTTTTTAAGAGGAAGAGTGAAGAGAGGAATGCTAGAAACTCTGAGACCTACCAGGTATATGTATGGTTACCAAACATAACTGTCTGCAACATTTCACATTTGTTTGAAAGCTTAAAACATGATATTAATGACCATGAGGATGGAAATTCTGAGTTCTCAGAAAATACAGGAATTGAGATTATCTGTGCAATGAGATCCTTGTGTCAAATCCTCAGCACCAACAAGGAAGTCTGCAACTGACCCAGGACCTTTAATTCATTTTCTAATGCTTTCAGCCCAGAACAAAAGCCTGTCTTTGCAAAGAGCACAGACCAAATTGGAGGAGCTAGCTCAGGATACTCTGGTTGCACACACAGGTGACAGGAAGAGTTTGGTGCCTGTCATACAGTCCAGAGAACCTGCATGAGTTGTCCCATCACTTGCAGAGTGGTAAACCAGCCTGGCATGTGTCCAGGGTAACTCAGTGTCCCACAGGCAAGAGCTGCTTGGCAGGCAGTGCTAGAAACAGGCTTGCCCTACATTTGTATACAAAATGTCCATGCATGTATTGCAGTCACTACTATGCTTTAACACACCCAAAAATGGATTCCTCTTCCACACCATGTCCCTTTTTTTCTTTAAACCTATGAGCCCTTCAGGTCAGAGGTTGTCTCATACACTTGCCATCTGGGCGTCATTGGAATGCAGATCAGAATAACTCCTCAGAGTTGTGCTGACAGATGCTGTTGATTCTTGAAATCATGCCATAATGCCCAAACCAAGTTTTTAGATCCTTTCATCAAAAATCCCTCTTTCCATTCTGAGAGCAAGGCGAGGCTAATCATTATCATTATCCTGTAATGGAGTGATAAAACCCAGTGACACACACGAAGCAGCTGTCACAGCTTCTCTCAGCCAGCCCATCAACCCTGTCTATTTTTTATGACAGTTTTAATGACAGTGATGTGCTGATGTCAGGGACAGGAAGGGCTGTAGGAGGGGCAGAGCGTCACTTAGGTTGTCCTGTTGCCCAAGGCGACTGAGTGTGCCCAGATCTTTGCAAGCTGCATGAAAATATATGATTTTCATGGCCCTTGTCTTGCTTAATTATCACTTCAGCAAGATAATTTCATTTCTTCCTCCCCCCCCATCCCTGCTTATTCTTTATAAAGATCTCTCTTGTAGTAGGAAAGGTCAACTGTGAAAAAAGTCATAGCAGAAACCAATGCTAAATAAAGGTTAGATTATTTGGTTTGTCTCCTGTGTAAACAGCAATTGTGTTTTCTTCTTTGTGATTTATTAATGAGGGAAATGACAGAAATGTCTATATTTAGATTCTGTGAAAAATTTCATTAGAAAAGACTCTTGAGACTTATTCTTCCCCTGAATAAGCCTGCTGCTTGGCAGAAGGACTACCCCATGGTAGTAGAATGCCTCTGCTTTGCTTATGAAGCTCTATAGAGCTTTCACCCATAGGAATGTGTCTATCCAAAAAGGTTCCTCGTGCAAACAGGACACCTCTTGAAGTCAATAATTGAAGGGTTAATCCAACCAAAATGGTCAGCAACTTTTAAAGAGATAAGCCCTGCACTTACTGGAAGAGGACATTGAAAATTGCTTCATCTCTGTTCTTTGACATCTGATAAATGCAAGTTTTCACAATGGACCATATCCTCCATTTGATTCCTAGGAGCAACAGCAGCTTCCAGACCTAAACTGGGTTATAAAGAATATACACTTAAGGGGCTAGAAGGTAAAAATAGAAGGGAACTTAACTTCATATTCTGAAAACAGAGAGACATGCCTGGAAAAAAAATCAAGCTAAAATTTAGGTGCTGAACCCTTTAGGACTCCTGATAGTTGTTTTTACCTAATACACCTCCATCTTCCAGCCAGCCAGCATGTGAAGTTGTAAGACTTAAGAGTCTCTCACCTCTCACTCTGTGTGTTAAATGCTATGATACTTCCTCCAGCTGTCATGTCACCTTCCTTTTGGTCTATTGAACTGAACAGTTTGGAGCTCAGATGGTCTGTCACCACTCCAAACTGTCTGCAAAATAAAGCCTCCCGGATAAAGGTGCTAGAAAATAATAAAGCAGACAAGAAGCCCAGGGGGTTGGAGGAAACCACTTGCACAAGCAGAGCAGGGCTAGAGGGAGGCTGAAGGTGCAAGGTGGGAGGAGTGAGGAGGCAGTGTCATTTCAGCCGCAACAGGCTGAGTGTTGCTGATGAGCACCAGAGAGCCAGACAGTGCTCACAACAGGCTTTTGCCTTTTGCTGTCTATTTGTATGCAGCACATCACACGTTCAAGCTGGTGGAGAAAGTGACCTTACACAAGGGAAAGCGAGAGTGAGCCCAACTGCTGTGCTGCTCCAAGGCAGCCAATCCACAGCCAATGCCTTGTTGCTAAATTAAGCAACAGGCCAGGGTCTGAAGCAGACATGGACTCAGGGCTTCATAAATCAAATTTCCCTGCAGCAATAGAAGCTTACAGGGGAAAAGCAAACAGTGCTTGCAAACCCATTCATGCATTTCCAGACTGGGCTGCTTTTTTTTTTTTTTGGCCATTTCTGAATAGTTCAGAGCTATTAGTAAATAAACGTTGCAACAGATTTTTACTACATGATAATAGACCACTTATACTATTACTGAAATATTTACTGAAACGAAACAGTATTATGTGTGCAAAACCCAAATCTCATCTGCAGGAAAACTGAAACAGAAGCAGTTTAAATATTGGATCATAATTACCCTTAATTGCCAAGGCTTTGAACTAAAAAAGAATTGAATCTTTTTACTTGCTGGGCTTGATTTAGCAATTCATTAGTCAGATTTTGCACCAGTTACAGAGCTGCTTTGGAATTCAGCTGGAGTAGCACAGCAGTGAATAATAGGCACGCTTTACAGATGTACTGCTTGTGGAATTGGAGATTTTAGGGCTTCTAAGGTTAACGTCTAGAGGGCTGCCAACCAGGCATCACCTGAAGTTCCTCTCAAGGGAAGAATCTGAAAGCTTTCACTTTTGTGGGTAAAATTTGAATGGTATTTTCAGCTTCTCAAGTTATCCTGCAGGAATGCCTGACCCACTTGAAGTTCTCAGCTGGAAAAGCTTTGGTAAATTCTGTACAGACAGTTGCCTTCCCGTGGTAGTCCAATGAAAAGAAGGCAGGGCCTTGGATCCATCTGCCTGGTTTCTGCAGGAAACTTCCTCACTTTTCCTGTTCAGCTGCCCTGGGACATATTACTTATGCAGCAACAGAGAATGAGGTTTCATTGGTAAAACCTTGTGCAAATAGGGAATAAGGAATGTTGTATACCAAATGAGTAGCTATTGCAAGTTGTATGGGACCACTCAGCCTCTCCAGGACAAACTGTTTTTCTATGTCCACAGTTTTTCGTAAGTTCCCTGCTTCATTAGTGATAACTATGTGGTGAGATCCATTAAAGTATTTTTTTACTCTTTCAAACCCTGAAAAAGCCACTCTTTATTTTTAATTAAACCTTGGACTATGATGGCTTATCGTAAGAAGGCAGATTTTCATTTATAGAAACTGAAAGGCCCACTTCTTGTTTCTGAAGCAGAACTAAACACACATAACTTTTCATATCAGCATTGAAAAGAGAAGTGGTGGAGGAGTGCTAAGACCTTATCCATGGCTTAAGTACAGTTCCACAACAGCTTAGGACAAGACCATGATCTGGAGGTTTCACTCCTATTTCCACCCATCACTGAGGTGGCCAGGGGTCCCTGTACTCTTGTGGTGAGATGATTTGGAGAGCTGCTATAGATAAAATTAATAATTTGGAGCATGATATTTTCGCCTTCGTTAGCCCTCTATTCCAGCTGACCATGGAGGCAAGGGAGTGTTTATGCTGGTCTGAGGAGAGGTAGGAGGGTGCAGGCAGGACTGTAGCAACTGAAAACTGCCCTGAAACTACATTCCCCCACATCCTTCTGGCAGCCCTCAGGGAAAGACTGTGTCTGTGGCTCCTCTGCTGCAGGATGAGGCTGAATGTCATCGAGCAATCTCCATCAAATTTTGTAAATATTCGTGTCCTGCACAACGAGGTGATTGGGCATGGACCTGGAGCCAGACAAGCACAGGAATTTCTCAGCAGAGTGCTGGCTGACACTGGCAAAGTAATGAAATACATGAAGGCAAGATGCTCTAATCTAGCACCTTACATCATCCCCCTATACCCTCCAGGAGCTTAGTTCTTTGATCAGCTTAGTTCTCCAGGAAAAACATTGTCCACCTGCATGGCCTGTATTGCATGAGCCCTCTGGGCAGCATGAGGATCAGAAAATCCATAAAAGGGGAGAAAGGCATCTCAGGTGACTGCCTTTTTGCCCCCATTGAATCCCCCTCTGCACCTCTATTTCATGTGTCCAAAATGGCTGTCCTTGCTCCTGGAGCAGGGAAAAGTCCTGGAGGAGACAGGGCTAAGTCTGGGTTCAGTGGCTATAGATAGCAAGAACATTGTTATCCTCTGCAGAAAGACAATTAAAATGAGTCACTAAACAGCCCATGCAGCACATGGGAGAGAAAAATCCACACACTGCTGAGTTATACGGAAAAGCAACATGTTGGTTACTCTACAAACACACCACATCTCCTCTGTGTGAGAGACTTGAAATTAGCTCATTTGTGTCCATTCCCCACATAATTTTCTTTAACTTCTGAAGAGTCAGTAAGCTAAGCTGGCACATCAGGGCTCAGCACATGTGAGAGGCTATGCTGTATTTTCCAAAAGTTTAAACATTTGAAAAACATATGGGCTTTAATGTTGTTGTGAGACACTTCTAATGGCTGAGGTTTTTTCAGAGGTTGGCATGCTGACATTTTTTATTAGGGACTCAGTTCTTCTCTTTAGGGAATATTACAAAACTCCCAGTGAGTTTCAGAAAAGGAGGTGGCTGTCTTATCTCTCCTGAGCATGGGGTGCACCTTGCACTTTCTTTTCCCTTGGATACTCTCCCTTTATGCAATGCCAGCCTGTGCCAGTTAAAAAACTTCAAAAAAAATTTGAACTTCTTCAAACTTGCACAAAGAATTTGAACAGGGCAAATTCTGCTGTGTCCTGCCACCAGAAGGGCTCATACCTGTGATGAGGAAGGGACTGGCCCTGGAGATGGCATGGTTAATCTCTGCAGTTCTGCAGGACGGCTGAAGACAGGAGGGAATGTTGCTTTCATTTCTCTAGCCTCTTCTCATCAATCTTGGTAAATAAATAGGGTTTTCTCTTCAGTTCACTTTTAACTTAAATAAATGAGACTAAAAAGGATCTGCTTCTGACTGTGCAGACTCCCTTCTTAGCAATGACACTGAGATCAGAGGAGCATTGCCAACCATTAAGCTAGAGTGAGAGCACAATGGGATCCAGCTTTGATTACAGTTTTTAATAAAGAGTCTAAACTCTTTGATGGATTCTTTAATGCTTTTGGGATATTATTTTTTCTTCTATTCCCCACCTCTATTTCAAGAGAGCAATTCAGTGCATTGGTGATATCCAATTTATTCTTCTAGATGTGAGTAATATCCTCTGTTAGCAGTATAAATTGTACCCATTGCCCTTGGCAGAATCCTCAACAATTCTCCTGCTGCCTATTAAAGCGGTTTCATAAATAGACACACTTCATTAATATACACTTTTTAGAAGACCAATTGAATTTTTCCAATCTATCCCTCAGCAGCCATTGAATTATTTAGCTGCTGGTGGATGTGTGCAAGCTCATGGGCAGTGATGCTGAAGAGTCACCAGTGGCTAAGGCAAAGTACAGGACGTGCCCTGCTCATGTGTTGGTTGAGATGCTTCCAAAGGCCACACTCCTGAGAATGCAGGCAACACAGGGAGTTCTTGTCAGCATCAACTTGCTGTGAGAGTGATGCTTGTTTGTGGGTCAAAACACTCTTCAGAATCATCTGATGAGAATACACTGGGACAGCAAAAGGTAAACCGAGCCAGGAAAGGAAGGAACAGCAGTGGGCTCTGTGCTCAAACCCTGGCAGGGCATCATAGAAAGAAAATCTTCAAAAGGTATAGATTGCACTTTGATGGAAACCTTGGCAACCCAAGACTTCCCTGGAAGTATTCTGCAATGATGATAAATTCAGTGTTCACACACACATAACTGGCATAACTAAAAGTAAATGCAGAGAATCAGTACAGGGGGAGAAAAGGGAACCAGTAAAGGGAACAAGTAAGAATAACTCCAGCACTCGAGACAGGCACAAATTTCAAAGATAAGCAAGATAGTCACTATTCCTACATTAAAACTAGCATAGACAAATGCATGTCTGAGTCTGACAGGAATGAATTGAGAAGTTCATGGCATAGATTTATCACTAGCAGGAAAGAGCCACTTTAACAATTGCGCAAGGGCTCTCAGCATGATCCCATGTGGACTCCCAACAAATGTTTTCAAGGAACTCAGAAATGGACTTGCAGCTCTTTTTGGTGCAAGTAAAGCAGGAATTAACTTCTCTATTTATTTTTCACTTCCTCCTCTGCCTATTCCACTCCTTTACTGCAGCTTAATATATGTAGAATGAAGCCAACACAGAGAAACGTTCCCTTGAATGCCTGAGGCTTCAAAGATTTTTATTAAAATCACAAGAAAGATTGCTTTAAGCATCACATACTTTGCTCTCAGACCTGAGGATGGCAATTCTTGCCAGGAAGGACAGATCACAGGAAGAAGCAGTTTTCAATCACTCAGTGAGGATTTCCAGGGCTCATTCAGAAAATCTCCCAGCAGTCTGCCATTTACTCTAGAGAAAGGATTCAGCTTGGTCAAAAAAAAAAACAGATGGGCTGAGTAAGATGAACAGAATCAGAAGTGAGTTTTCTTCATGTGTGACTAGCTGATACTGCTCTTCAGCTAAGATAAACAGATTTTTTACATTTTTTTCCTCTTGACAGAATGAATTCTTTGTATGTATATCCATAATAGACAACTCTTAAAATAATCCTATGGCCATCAGTATCAATAACAAATTCATTAGCTTTAGTGGAATTAAAATATTGACTGTCTTCAATATTGACAATATTGACTGTCCAATACTGACTGTCTTCATTAATTACTAAAGTTGCTGTTTGATTTTTTCTGTGTTAAAGTTTGATCCTGTGCTGAGCTCAGAAAGAGTTACACAGGGGCAGAGTTTCTTCCAGAGGGAAACTACCAAAAACTACATTTTCAAATAACATTCACCATATACAAATCAATTTTTCAATTACACTGAAGATATTAGCAAAGAATTCACTGCCTTGAGATATTCTGGTTTGACTAGGAAGCCATACTCTAGTAAATTTTAATGGCTACAAGCCTCTCATACATCACAAAGTTCTGTAGAGTATATGGCTTTTATGGCAGTTATGTCAAAGTCAAGTGAAAAACTGCAGAGTCTTATCCATCCTTTGCAATCTGGCGGCTAATGTACTATAGATTCATGGAGATTACTACAGTCTGGCTTACATCTCCCAGACACATAAGGTTGTCTCACAGCTAAGTTTTTCTACATGAGTCCCTTAACTACAGGAATGTTTCCCAGAGAGCAACACCGTAAATCTTTTAGTTGGGGAATGGATAGGTGATAAGAATGTCAAGTCATATTTATACTTTTTCCCCCCCTGTAACAAGGAAAAGTGATTTATACTTAGGGAAAGAGCTGGTCTAAAAAGCCTATAAATTTAATATGTTTGTTATTCCAATGACAAAGAAACATGCTATTTTGCTGGAAGTGAGAAACATGCCCTGAGTATTACAAAAAGGTAACACAGAGAGAGAGAGTTAATTAATTTACAATTGTTTTTTAAAACAGAGGAATTTTTCTGACTGGACTTCCATGTGTCTTTCCAGGACCCAGCCTGGCTCGTGCCACTGCCTTCTTCCCCTGCTCTTTACAGCTCCCAATGCCCAGCAAAAGGAGGGCAATTTCACAACTGTGTTGTGGCAGCCACCTATTTCATTTCTCAGCGTTTTTGCATCAACCAGGAGGTCACTGTGCCTGGCAGTGCCATTCTCTGCGTCCCACAATGCCCACTGAACCCAGAGCTTTTAGCTTCAGCTAATTATGACAGCTTTATTGCTGCTGAGGATTGCTGTGTCTTAACTGTACCTTTCAGACAAGCTTCAAGGCTTTCCCTGTTGCTAAAGGCAGATTCTTACCTGTTATAAATTGCCAGAGATTCATTGATTTCAGTTTACTGATAATGATTGCTTCTTACAGTATTGCCAGTTGGCCTCACTTTGATCAAGATGCTGGCTCAGAGCACTCTGGCAAGAAAAAAAACAAGTAAAATTCAATCATTTAAATCCAACGTCAGTGTATCTAGAGGACTAAGCATTAAGAAAACAGGAGAGCTCCAGCTCCTTCCAAGCAACCAGTCATACTGCATGAGGATGTAGGCATGGAAAACCTTATCCTGGGTTATATACTTCTCTCTGTATGTCTTTGTGTGCATAACCACAGAAAGCATTGGTCATAATGGCTGAGAAATTTCCAGTTTTTCATCTATTGTATAGAAGCAATAGAGGAAAAAGTATTTTTATTTGCCTTATACTCTCACTGCTTTGGCATCCTGTTCTGTGACCACATCCAGGATCTCATGTCAGCTGAATCTGATGATGAGCAGGAAGGCAGAACTAGTCCCAGGCTCCTGATTTTGCAGTCATCCCATCAGGATGCCATCACAGAAGGGAAAAAATGTCAGCTTGACTCACAACCACTTATCACAAATAGAGAAAAAGATGGGAGGGTGAAAGATGCCATCACATGAGGGCTGAGGTCATTCCCAGTGGGAGCATGGGGAAATGTGATCTGGTGGAGACTCATAAGGGCAAGAGTGTCTGTGTTTAATAGTGGTGTCAGAGAAAAAAAAGGATTTTGTGGCTATTCTAGAAGTATGAGACTGCAGGAATTAGCAACCGGATTGGGGAAAGCCACTAGGCTGCCCAGAGTGTTCTGTCAGCCAGGAAACAGTTCTGTGCTGTTTGACAAGGGAACACCATGTCAACATATATCCCATAATACCAAGCAGCTGCTTCACCAGAGCACAGCAGGACAGATTTTGTCATGTTTGTTCTGTTGATTTGGTGAATGGGTGATTTCCTTTTGCAAAGCCTCAGAGCATAAGGCTGCCAACAGGGCAAACAAATCTGAAAACAATTTTATCAATATAAACCCCAAATCGCACCACTCTTGCGATACTTTTCTTTCAACTATTTTATTTCCTGGGAAATTTGAGACTTCAGTAAAATTGCTGGAAAACAGTAGAAATTACTGGAAAACAGCAGAAATTGGCACCATAGTATTCACAGGTAAGGAGATCAGTCAACCTTCCACAGGAAGAACGGGGGTGAAAAAAGCTGCTCTAGTAGGACAGAGATGCAGGAGATCCTTAGCCTGAGTTGTCTGGTTTCTTCCATATGTGCCATGTGGGAAGAAATGTCAAAGCCAAAGAGAAACTCTCAAGCACTATCATCCATTAAAAAGGAGCCATTTTGTATATGATACAGGTTTCAGGTACTTTCTGTTCTCGAATATCAAATTTGCAGGTTTGGCAAACCATTGACTGATGATATGGCTACCACTGATTTTTCTGTCTCTTCCTGTTTCATGCAATATTAGCTCAGGAAAAGCAAACCTAGATTGAGTCTTCTCTGTCAGCTCTGGTGATCACAGTACTCATGTATGTCCTACTCCACTGCAAGCTTGGAAAAGAAGGAAAAGAACTCTAGAAACCTGGAAGCCCTGTTTTACAGACAGCTATCTCCTTTGCTCCAAATAGCTCCCAATTCAGTTATTCTTGAGCAATGTTATTCATGAGCAATCGTCCTGTAAAGCAGAGAGAACCAAGGCCCTAAGGGTTTGACTAGCACCATGAAGGAAATCTGTGGTTATACTCAAATGGACAAAATCATGTTAGAATCCAGTGCTCCAACCACTGAACCATTTCTGACTTTCTCATATTTGTGAAAAAAAAATTCTTTCCCAAAGGACTTGAGCCAGCCTTGGTCATTTGTTAGCCTAGAAAATATTCACACCCAAAAGCACAGTGAGGCACTTGGACTCCTCCAGCTCCAAAACACTCACATTTCTGTGCCAATTGAGAATATTCTGGTGACTAATCTGTAAACTGTAGTGAAGCCTGTAAGTGCATCTTTAACAAATTTATTCTAAAATATCCAGCCTCTCTTGGATGGTCATCTAGGTAATTTGTTTCTGCTTTACAGTTTTGGTTTGGGGGCAGATTTTGCTCTTAATGTGATGGGGGTTCAGTGCTGTTGATGGTGTCAGCAAGTGCCTTTTAATATCTCTGGCTACACAGACAGCATTGATCCTAACATTCTGTAGCTACACAGAGTAGCACTTTATATTCAACTAAGAAGAAGGGCAAATAACAATAGCAAGGGAGTAAATGAAAGACAGAGCCAGGCTTGTGTATTCTAGACAATGTATTTTCTAAAATACCATATCTTTCTGGAATCTGGGGAGTTTACCCCACTACTAATACCTCTACAATGCTTCCTGAGGCCAGCACAAGTGGGGATGTTTTTTTGTTAGGCATATCATAAGAATTTACTTTTTTTGCCTTACTGCTACTGCATGGACAAAAACATGAAGTCTTTTGGTCAGCCATAGTGTCTAACTTTATTTCACAAAGCCAACAGCAAAATAATTTTCGTTCTTGTGCCATTACCTGAAATATGCCTGAAATTCTTAACAGAACTGCCAAAACATCTTTTCCATCTGAAGTAGAGAGATTATGTGATTCTTATTCCCTCTGGCAGGCTTCAGTGTCAAGCGCATTTGTATTCAATGGCCAGGTGAGAAGATTAATATCAGTTGAGGAAAACTTTGATACTGTCTTCAGAAGAAGAGGCTAGAACATCTCCACTAGTGGAAGGTTCCTCATTCTGCCAGTTCTAGAGGGAAAGGACAGAGGGAGTGACTGGGTGTTGGGCTAATGGTTGGACTTCATTATTTTAAATGTCTATTCCAAAATAAGTGATTCTACGATTTTAGGAAGAAATCACGAGTCATAGCGGTTTTTAAGTTAATCACCTTCTAGAGACAAGCTAAACTCACAAACTATTCATTTCTGAGTTTTGAATGCTGCTAATTAATCAAAGTTTCTGTCATAAAGCAATGTGACATTAAATTCCCATTAGATGTAGATGGAAAATTTACCTTCTTTTTCCATGCTGAGCACTATTCAAATATCTTATCAGTAGGCAAGATAACATAAAATTATTAGAATTAAGTTTCAGCTATTTCTCCCTGCCCTTTTCCCTGGTTAACAGGATCCTGAAGATTTTTTAGCTCAAAGAAAAGGTCAAGTTCTTCTGAAATTATATTAAGGGATGTTGACTTTAAAGGGATAGTAAAACATTTGTTCATCTGCCATCTGTGAGTTATTCCATGATTTTTGCCTTGTCCACTGAAATCGGAAGTCACCTAGAAGCTTCAGTGCCAGTTGTGTTCAGCTCAAAGACAATTTTTTGACAATACATTTCCTTAGCACTGACAGAAAAATGTCTTCTTGCTCTGCAGCTGTGAGACAGGAATCTTCCCAATCTCCCTGAATTGGGAATCACTGAACCTTGACTGGCTCATGTTCTGGAGGGATATCACAAACTCCAGAGGAAAAACCATAATAATCAGATAATAATCAGATAAAACACCTTGTGATAACCGTGCTGCTACCCCTAATACAATTCACCAACAGCCAGAATGGACATGAGTTTTGGTAGAACTGGAGTGGGAAACAGTGATGGTCTGTGTTGCAGAAAGCCTGTCTCAAAATACTTTCCTTAGGATCACAGGTCATAAAAGTGCTGAAATCCTATAGAATGGGCCCTGTACATATCCCAGCGGACCAGTTCAGTCCTGGCTTGAATGATTCATGTTCTTGGTGCCAGGAGCAGTATTTGGATGATCCCTGCAGCAAGGAAGGACAGTAAAGGAGGTACAACCAAAGCAGAGTGGAAAATCAGCCTAGCAGAAAGAGCTACAAGGACAAAGAGGGAGGGAGGAACTCTCAAGCAGATGTTGTCCATCCAAGTGAAACTAAAGCAGTGCAACCCCCGTGGTGAAGCCTGGTCCCCAGGAGCCCACCAAGAAGGTGCAGTGTCCATTTGGGCACATTTGTGTCCATTAGCATGGAGCTGGCTGAGTCTGCAGATGAGGCTGTCCAGTGTGACCGAGTGAACTGTTTACAACATGCATGAAAGCTCAAACAGAAAGTAATCCAAACAAACAGAAGACAGGCCCTGACCTACTTTACAAGGAGAAAATATAAAATCGGTTGGTTTCATCAAGTGGAGGTAATTACTTCTGTGGTAAGAAAAAGAGGGGAAAAAAAGACAAAATAGGCTTTTTAAAAAGATCAAGCTCTGCTTCTAGAAACAGCCACACTAAGCACAACTGAGATACAGCTAAGCTTTTTCAGCCAAAGATATAATTTTTATGTATTCAGATAAATAGAGCACCTATTACCTGTTTCTGATACCAATAATGTCCTTAGAACCACAGCTGGGCAAGTGGAGCACTAGATGCATGAAAAGGCAACAATCAGTAAAGTTCCTATTTCCTTATTTTAGATGAAACAACATAATAGATAGATGACTTATAGATACATTATATTTACAACATGAAGAATGGCCAAAAGAAAGCAAATCAGACATTTTTATACAGAACTCAAGAGTAATGTATGCACAGGCAAGTTAGAAGATGATAACCAGGAATGTTGTTTCACAAAGCACAGTTGCATCACAGACAGCTGAGACCCTATGTCAGTGGGACTCTAGTGAAAATTAGTGAACACATGCAGGAAACAGAAACACTGGATTTTTTTATCAGCTGCCTGGTACTAATGTAAGGCTTTCTGCTCTGATGGAGCACTGACATGTTTAGAGATCATATGAACAAGTGATTTCAATCCAGATTTTTTTTGGTTTTGGACATATGGTTCTACACTGACCTACGGTACATATAGTTATTCTTGGGGTTTTTACATTCTTTATATTTAAACAAGAGCTCCTGCTCCTCTTCAGTTCTTTTTATCTTCACTCTTTACTGTTCATGATACTTATCCTCCATGCTTGCACATTTCCATCACTTATCTACTCACCTTGCAGCACCTATTACATTTGCTTTTCATCTCACCTGTTATATGAATCAGCGCAAAATTCCATGTTGTAGGGGGAAACTGTGAGCCATAAACATCTTTAGTAGTGGTCCAGGGAATGGTTCTTTTGGAAGCAGGAGAAGTTTCTGTCTTGTGCAATGAAATGCAAAGGTATGAGAGTAGCTGTGATAGCCCTGTCAAAGGACGTTCTCCTCTGGAATAATACTTTACACAACCAACAAAGTAGGAAGAACTAATCTGCCATCAGAACAAACAGTTTCTTAAAATCAGTGAAAATGTAAGAGTGATTCCATATCACAGAACTGTATTTGGAGAGCATTTAATTTACATTTATCTTCAGCACTCACAACCACTCCTTAAAAGAATCCCCATGTGATTTTCTTTTTTTCTGAAATTCTAAAAATGTCAAAGCCTTTTGATATATACATAATTCAAGTAGAGATGGAGCTCTGAGTCCAGAGAACCCATGTGTCTGGTACTGCATTAGCTTAATTTATTGTTCCCAGTAGACAGCAGTTGTCTGAGCAGATAGATTTTCCAGTCGTATTGACATCATTAACGCTGAATATGCACCAGAATACCATGTGGTGACTACGTAATAAATCAGCTCATTATGTCTATAATCATTATGATTATGTGTTGTTCCAGGTCTCGGGATTGTTGACATAAAAGGAGGTAAACAGTATAAATTACTGACTCATCAAATCGTTTGTTTTAATTTGTTGAGAAGGGAGGAGGTTATTTTTTTTTTTGTGTGGCCTGCTTCACATGTAGGAGCACAGTAATGAATACACAGAATGTGTTAAATGGGAATAGCAGAATGTGAGATGAATCATACCCAATTGTCCTCCACAGAGTCTAAGGGTGAAAACAGAAGTGTCACAGTACATTTGCCAAAGGTTCCCATCACACCAAAGGAATCACAGAATCACAAACTACTACAGGTTGGAAGTGATCTCTGGAGGTCATCTGGTCCAACCACCCTGTTCCAGCAGGGCCATCTAGATCAAGCTGCCTGGGACCACATCCAAATGGCTTTGGAATACCTCCAAGGATGGAGACTCCACAGTTTCTCTGGGCAAGTGTGTCAGTCCTTGGTCACCCTCACAGCCTTACAGATGAACGGCCCCAGCATGTACCAATGCCTGGGGTTACTCCTCCCAGCACTTTCCCTTGCTGAAATGCTTCAGGTTCCTGTTATCCCACATCTCCAGGCCATTGAGGTCCCTCTGGAAGGCAGCACAACCCTCTGGTGAATCAGCCACCCTACCAGGTGTGTGGCATCAGCAGAGCCACTGAGGGTGCACTTTGCACATCATCCAGATCATGAACAGGGATGTTTAATATATTAACCCAGTCTTCACCCCTGGGATACACCACTAGTGACTGGCCTAAAATTACACTTCATCACCACCCTCTGGACACATCTGTTCAGCCACTCTTTCCTCCAGCCTGCTGTTCATCCAACCCATACTTAATGTTCACTATGAGAATCTTAGAGGAATCAGTGCCAAAATCCTTCCTGAAGTGTGGGTAGACAAGAATTACTGTTCTCTCCTCATCTTCCAAGCCAGTCGTTTAAAAACACCATAGGAGTTTATCAAGTTGGTCAAGCACATCTTCCCCCTGGCAAAACCATGTTGGCTACTCCAGACAACTGTCTGATCCTTCATGTGCCTGAAAACAGTTCCTAGGTTTAGATGCTCCATCACTTTCCACGAATTGAAGTGTGGCTGTCGCCCAGGTCCTTCTTCCTGATGTTCTTGAGCATGTCCAGTCTACTAAAGTATTGTCTAACTTGATCTTTGTTGATTAATGCTATGTCTTCTCTGCTACAGAAATCCCCTGGTTAAGGGACTTGGGATTTTTGAAGGTCAGTCTTGCCAGTAAAGGCTGAGGTGAAGAAGGAATTCTTACAGCCTTTTCCATGTCCTATGTAGAGGCCCCCCATCTCATTCAGCAACGAATGCATCCACATTTTCCCTAGTCTTCTTTTTGTTACCTATCTACCCACAGAAGCCCTTCTTGTTGTCTTTGACATTCCTAGACAGATTAAATTCCAGTTGGGCTTAGTCTTTCTTAACTTCACCCATAGATGCTCTGACAATGTATCTATATTCGTCTCAGGTTACCTGTCTGTGCTTCATCTCCCTGTATGCTTCCTTTTTTTCTCTGAGATTGTCTGGGAGCTCATTGTTCATTCATGCAGAATTTTTGCCTGACTTCCTCCTCATTGGGATAGATTGCTCCTAAGCTTGGAGGAGGTGATGCTTGAATATTAACCAGCTTTCTTGGGCCACTCTTTCCTCTAGGGCTTTATTCTATGGGACTCTACCCTTTGAAAAGGCCAAAATCTGCTGTCCTGATGTCCAGGGTTGTGAGCTTGCTTTTTACCCTCCTACCTCCTTTCAGGACCCCAAATTTCACCATTTCATTGTCACTGCTACCTTTGAGCTTCACATCCCCAGTGAGCCCCTCCTTGTTGGTGAGAATGAGGTCCAGCGAGCACCTCTCCTCTGGCTCCTGTGTCACCTGGGTGAAGAAGCTGATGTACTCCAAGGACCTTCAGGATTGCCTGTGCACTACTGTGCTGACCCTCCTGTGTATGTTGGGGTGGTTGAAGTCCATGAGGACCTTCACAGCTCAGACAGAAGCAAAAGTTGTCAAGAGGTGCATGGTGAGATGCAAAAACATTTTCACAATGTGTAAAGATTCACATCCTTGCATATTTTTAACTGAAATTTGACATGAATGCCAGAGGTCCAGCAGGTAGCTTGTGGATCCATAGGCTTTTAGGACCACCATGAAAAACACCCCGAATATTTGAGTTCACTCACAACAGCATACTACTTGCTCCTTGCAGTTTTCTTTATATCTCTTTTATTATTATTTTTATAAAGAACAAAATGTTTAAGGGAAACATTCTTAAATATGACCAACAGAACCCATTATTTCTAGCCATAAACTGTGGTATCAGTCCCAGTCTAATGATCCAGGAGAGTTATTACCGTGGCTGAAGAGTGCATCCATTTGTGAGATGCCTGGTACAGCCCATTAGGTGCACGAGAGGTAGAGAGAGAAGGAGCTGCTGTGTAACATGTGGAATGAATATTTACTCTGCTCTGCTGGTTGCACGGAGAGCGCATGATCACAGAACACTTGCTCCATGTCACCTTGTGGATGGTACGGTGTTCTTGCTTAATATATTTGTCTCTAATGATACAGCTGTCAGCTGCAGCTATCACACCAGGGGACCTGCACCTTTTTTGGCTCAGCTCCTGGTCCTAAATAAACATACCCATCCAGTCATTCAACTTGTTTTCCAAACTAATGGAAAGTAAAGTTATAAGTGCCTTCACAAAAGCAGAAATGTTAAATTACCGTATTCACAAATTTGCTTTTCATTGCCCTTTTCTGCTCAATCTTGAATTGAAGTTTTGCTGGGGGAAAGTTATGCTTCTATTTACTTTTTGAAGTATTCTTAATTCCTTTTCCTAAAGAAGACATGAAAAATGTTACATTAAAAAAAAAAAAAAGGCTTCCACACAATTTAGATTTTGTATTAATGTATTAATATCATCAAAACTCAAAATAAGTTCAGAAATATGGTAGAGGCAGCACAATAACAACAGGCCTAATCCACACCAATGTAAATTTGCCTAGCACTACTGAAGTAAATGAAATCTTTAGAACGTTTAGGCCAACTGCACATCTCATCATGTTATACCACTATTCATTTTGATAAATCATCAACTCTCTTTTTTTTTCAGCTACAGTACAGAATTTACTTACTTTTAGCCAGACAGTGATATAGTTTGAAGATGAGATTTTAAAATACTCCACAAGAGTCTTCAAGGGCACTGCAGAAGTGGGGTTGTCATTCTGATGGTAATTGGACTCTGGCAGCTCCTAAAAATCCGATGGGCTGATCTTAGCGGCAGCTGTTGGGGAAGAAATTACATTTGCTATGGTAGGAAATGTAAGATGTTTCTCCTGATCACTTAAGTCATGAGTCAAAGAGACTTAGGATCAATAACTGAGACAGAGGGTGTTTGGTAAAGCAGTGAATAAAATATGGGTCCATTCATAAGGATCAAGGGAATATGATTCACTGTTGCCCTGTTGCTCCTGTTGCTCTGAGCTCTGGTCTAACACATATCAAAATATAAACCCTCTGCATTTATGCTTTCACCTCAGACAATAGTAGCAAGTTAAAGAGGTTGAATTCTTTATTTTTTTTAATATTATTGAGACCAATTCACACACTTAATTTTAAGCATGTTTTGTTGACTTCATTTAAAGTGCTAAGTACAGTGTCTAAAGCTAAGCAACCATCTGTGTGCTGCCCTCAGTATGAATACTTTCTGCATCGAGACCAACAAAAAGTCAACATGAACCAAGTGCATATAGCTGGAAATTGAAGCAGAAAAAAGGATGGATAAGTAGTAGCAAATTGGCCCTGACTCACAGGTGATAAAGCGAGTTAAAAATTCAGATAAATAAACCAGAATAACCTAAATCTCTAGGTTTCATTGATATGGTGACACATTGATGTGTTGAGATGTGATGACTTTTCTTGACTATCAGGACAGTGGCTAGCAGACTTCAGAGCTCATAACAGGATTTAGAAAATCATTTAGAGGTCTTTAAAACCAATATTGCCTAATGTACCAAATGAAGCCCTTAGACTGTGGTTCAGGGAAGAGTAAAGGACAAAGGGGGAAAAAAAGGTAAGTGAGAAGAGCTCATAAACAAAGCGGCCATGCCCTGAGTACATCACCTCAAGCAGCTTCTGCAGTGATCTGAGTCCCGTTAATACCTCTTCTCAGCTTTCCCAGATCATCCCTGCATTTGGAGGCAAAAGCATTCATGCCCTACTGGGCATGGGAGAGAGATTATTAGTTGAGCAGTATTTCAGTGATGTTCTTTCCTCTTGGATTTCCTTGTCCGTCAGACAAAAATAAGTAGACCCAGTTGCTCAGATATGAGCAGCATGGGGATTCTCAGCAATGCTGGGATAGAAGACAGATTTATCTGAACTCAGCAGGAAAAAGTGTGGACACTGCTTATGAGGTACATGAGCATGGAGGGACTTGGAGCAAAAAAGCTCCCAGTTCCTCTCTTTTTTGCCTTGGAATGTCAATTTCCCCCAGGTTCTGGGACTGAGTCCTCCACATGCTCTGAAGGTGCTTTGCGACCCTAAAAGAGGAAGGACACAGCAGCCCATAGAAAAGCTTCCTAATCTTTCCAGATGAACGGGTTGAACTCCTATTGCTGTGACTTTCAATGCTGGATTGTCAACAGAAAGGTCTCTCTTAAGAATCCAGATAAGGAATCTCATGTTTAAGAAAGCTTATGGAAACAACACTAATTGTAATTGTCTCTAGCTGTGTATCCCATGAGGTCCTACAAAGTCCTTGCAGCTGCAAGGTCTGTAAGTGCTGACAGCCACCTCTTCATAAAAGTGTAATTGCTGACAAAAGGAAATTGCATCATTCAGCCTTTTTCCTTCTTTATCAAAAAAAGGAAGTTCTGCTGTAGTAACGTTAATGGCAGGAGGATTAATTCTAGGAAGTTTGGCAATGTTTCTTTAAAAATAGGTCATTTAACAGAATAATGAAGAGGAGTTGAATGCTGACTTAGTTTGCCAAGCTGACCTTGTATTCCTGATTCAGACACGGGCAGGGGGAGGACCAGGCTTTGTTCAGCCCTTCAGAGCACCAAAAAAAGTAGCAAGATTGTGAAAAGAATAAAGTAAAGAAGAGATGCTGGGAAGCCTTGCGTGTGCTAGTGCTGTAAATCTTTTCCTGATAAGGCCTGATGCCTTCTCCAATCTCCTTCCAGTGAAAGATGCTTGGGATGTTCAGGCTATTAAGAGTACTGCTGGTTTGGCATACATGAAAAAATGGTTATTGTAGGTGAATATTGAAAACATCTCTTAAATTTTCCATGGTTAAATAATTGTCAGAAAACCACATTCAGGAGTGGCTACCACACAACTATAGGCTGATCTTAGCGGGCACTGTTGGGGAACAAATTACATATGTCATGGTAGGAAATGTAAGATGTTTTTCATGATCACTTAACACACAAGTCAAAGAGACTTAGGATCAATAACTGAGACAGAGGGTGTTTGGTAAAGCAGTGAATAAAATATGGGTCCATTCATAAGGATTAAGGGAATATGATTTAATGATGCCTACAACGTTTACAGATAAAAATTATTTTCTTAGGTCCCCTGATCACCTGTTCTTTTTTCCCCTGAATCTTTTCCATATTGCAACAGATTTCTCCTCACAGCCTGTCCTACAGTTTGGTGGGTTTTGTTTTATTTTTTTTTAAATTCTGCTCCTATTTAACCATAAAGGATTGCAAAAGAGTTAAAATCTTCCCGGTTGAAAACCTGTGCTTGACTTGAGTCTCCGGGCACTGCAGAACCATTTCCCGTGATTGCAGCACAGAGAGAGATAAAATTCCACTGTGGTGGGAATAAACCGAAATTAGATCAAAGATTTCCGGATAATTAAGAGTTCCAAACCACAATCTCTTTTGCTGCTTTTTGCTTGAATCTACTTTTTTTTTTTTTTTCTCCAGGCAAACAGGGCAGTGCTTCACACAGGAAGCCAAATTTGCCTATCAAAAACAACAATCCAAACTGAAAGCGTGACAAGAGCCGAACCGCATTTGCATCCACTGCAAATCCCCAGGCAAACCTGTACCACCCCGCAAGCAGAGGGCTCGGGATGTGCCTCGCTGGCTGAACGCTTCCTCCGCGGACACACGCCAGACCAGCACAGGTGGATGGAACTGGCGGATTTGGGGTGTGAGCTTCTAGCTCTTCTGCCGTGAAGCAGCTCAGCGCCTAGTTTTAGGTTAGGAGCTGGAGAGAAGAGGCTGGCAGAGGCGGCAACACAGAGCGAGCCCGGGGCTGTGGCGCGGCTGCCGAGCTGTCCCGGGGGGCTGCCGAGAGCCCCCCGCTCAGCCCCATGCACTGATGAAGGACAGCAGCCGCCAGCTCCCGCGCTGTAAGAGCCAGGAGAGGCCTGGGGTGGGGCTGGCGTCAGCGGGCAGTGTCTCCCTGCGAGCAGGTACGTGTCCGCGCCCTGCGCGGCTGGGAGGGCTCGGGGCGGGGGCCGAGCGCTCCGGGGCTGCTGCGGTCCCTCCCGCCGNAGGAACGGCTTGTTTTCCTGCCCGGATGATGGATTTCTCCGCAAGGTCATCCCTGCCCGCGGCGGCGGTGTGCCCGCGGCTCCCCGTGCGCCGCCGCGGAGGTAAGGGGCGGGGGGAGCGGAGCGGGCACGGCGAGCACCTCCACGGCGCACAC